>OU343225.1:5813895-6298305 GCA_910596185.1 Chrysanthemum makinoi | reverse complement strand
TTTAGGAACATGGTTCATTATCCATCATCGCAACATCATCAACAATTCTTTACCCATATGAAGACAACTTCACAAACCATACTAAGTCAAGTAGTATACACTACTTCCCCGAGGGTCAATCAAAACATCAAAGTACACGTTCCTCCCCATGATGGTTTCAACTTTCCTAAGCATCATTACCCATCTCAAGACGAAAGTTCTTGTCATAAGCAAACATCTTGAAGAGTCATGACATATTGAAGATTCTTGAAAGATTTTGCTTAGACTGTGAAGTATCATTGACATTCTATGAGTGACGAATAATCCACGAATCGTGATCACATCTCATCCATGAACTCTTTGCTAAATACACCATTCACGTATTTAGTGGCTATCAGACAATTGACTGGTGAAGTAAACCCAATATACAAAACTTGATCATGAAGTAGAATTCCCCAGATTTGTTACTTAAACTGCACTAAACCCGCGGATAAAGAAACGGTGGTAACAATGTACAAGACCTTCGACGTACCTCAATCAGCTGGTAGACATCAAGTGATAATTACGTTGTGGGTTATGAAAGAATCGCAAAAGTAACTAAATAGCCAAGTCTTTATCACACTCTTTAAACGCCCAAACAAGTCATCTTCGCCAAGCAAGAAGAAAGAAAGAAGAGAAATAAGTAAACGCTTCCGGAAAACCTTCTCCAAATCCAAATAAGAAATACCCATTCAAACAACCCCAGTAGTCAACCGTGTTCAATAAACAATTCAACAGTGACATAATATTCTTCGTGAAAATGTATAAGCCAAAGTATTACAACGAATCTCAACCTATCATCAACTCGCATCAAATCACATCATCAAATCTTTTCAACACGTCTCACATTATCCAAATATCATATAACGATCCAATTTGGGAGGCCCGCTACCCATTATTTTATGATAATCCATGTCTAGTCAAACAAATGGATAAAAATCCCATTATCACAAAATCTATTAACTCATTCATGCGTTATTAGATCACAATCCAGTCCAAGATCAACCTTATAACTTAGATATACCCGATCCCAAAATGATAATCTACACAACACATGTTTCACTACTTGGTCCAACAAAATAGACTCACGAGGCCCAATAAAAGTCAATCCAGCTCCATAGACGTGAGAAGTCAGGCCCGTTAAATGCTTTAGAAGCCCATATCTTAATAGACGCACGCTCGGCCCTTTTTCAGCATAATTTGGTCTGATTTAGTCAAGCCCATAACAGAGTAAACTCGGCCCATAAGCCATCACCCGATCCAATCAGTAACGATTACACTGGGTCCAAAAGAAATCCTCAACCTTAGGGTATAAAACACGACCCTCATTCACACTTAACCCTAATCCCCTAATATCTCTCACCTAAAATCATTAGCCACCCTCCTCCCATTACTGTAAGTCACATTGCAGCCACACTCAACATTAATCACCTTCTCTAAATATATTTCCCACAATCCAAAATGCAGCTTTAATAGTAACAAACCATATTGACGCATCCGTTAAACCAATTAAGCTCGCCACGGGGATGGCTTGAGCTCGTCATCAACGCCACAGGGATGGCCATGGCAAGTTCTAAATTTTATTATAGTATTCATTTTAGAGTAGTGACATGAACCAATGAAAAACGTGTTATCATAATTGATAAAAACGTTTCATAATCTGTACAACACTCATGAAGTATAAACTTCAAACAAAACTGGATCAGTGAAGATGATTTATATTTCTTTTTCGTTAAAAATACCTTGAGTCTTGATTTGCTTAAGAGTTTAAACGAAAAGAGGTAACTGCGATCCGATTTAAATCAATGAAGCAATAGTTTTTTGGATCTTTGAAGCAGTTGTTGTTTTGTGTATAGATCTTTTAAGATCTTTGAGTTCAATGGACCACACACAATCGACAAGGCTGAGATCGAATTAAATTCATACTGATTTTCAACATTTACTTAACATTCATATTGAACTCATCGATAAGTAAGACTTAGGGACGAATCTGACAAAGAAAGTTTAACAGATTTGTTATATCTTTCTTAGTGAATCGGATATGATATATGATGGTAAATGTTCTTTCGATTGGTCCACCTTTAGAGGTGTAGATGATTCTTAAATTTGATTTCACGAAAGAATAATGCTGAGATCATTTAATGTGAATGAGTTATGACATGGATGATTAGTGAGAGTAGTCACGAGTCTTAGTCTTGATATGAGTATCACATGATAATAAGGATAGACATAGATCTTGAGATCATGAATATGTATGAGTCTGATTGTATATTCTTGAGATAGTGATTTAATAAAGTTGATGTTCCAACATGCATTGCGAATGATGTTTAATGATTTAGTTTTGTTTGATTGTGTTGACCCCTGTTGTTGCTATCCTTCTTCAAATTCTTTTCAAAATGCTCACCAAATCTTTTATCAAACAGCAGTAAATCAAATTGCTTCCTTTTTTAACCAAATCGCTTTCGATCGAGTCAACAAACCGCAGTTGACCATTTGACCTATTAATTCACAAATCGCATGTGAACCAATGCGTCAAAATGCATCAGTTTTGAGACAACTCACATTATTTCATTCAAACAAATCGCATTTGACTTATCTTGAACCGCATGCTTGACTTTTAGACAAAATGCTCTTTTGACAAAAACTGACTGAAGCTAGAATCTAGACAATTTGAATTCTGATTCTAATCAGTATAAAGATTTCTTAAAACTGCTTAAGCAAGTATGACACAGTTAAAAACATTTTATGAACGGATTAGACATACCAAACTGCATCAAGACTCATAACAATCACAACAACAGATTGACACTTTTAAAAACTGATTCATTCAAGAGCAACCTTCAACCAAACAGAATCAAACACATCTAAGCATCACCAAAACCTTATCAAACCGCATAAAAGGCTACACAAACCGCATACAACCATGAGAGAAAAACCATACGAATCATCAAACACAACAAAACCTAGGCTCTAGTACCATTTGTAGGATCATATATAATATGTTGTTTAGATGATTCGGTGTCTAGGACTATGATTAAACAAGAGAGCCATGTTTAGAGAGATGAAGAGAGAAGAGGGTGATTCTAGAGAGATAAACAAAATAGAAAAGGTTAGATTATCAAAGAAGCACCACCCCTTCCAAGGATGGAAGGGTATTTATACATACAATACGCCCTCCTGCCGTACCTGTGGATCAGGTATTCAGTGGGTAAAGACCCGTCCTTCCTCCACGGTGTTACTCTAAACTAATCTACGCTAATAACTAACTAATTAACTACTAAACAACGTAAATAACGATATGTCTAACGGGTAACTTATGCTAGATAATATTTGGGGTGACCGACACTTCACTATGGAATTTCCAATTCCTAACAGATGTGAAGCATTGTTCTCATGATTTATGAATGTCATCTGGGTTGGTGGTAATGGTCTCGATGGTACCTGATGTAACTAATCTTAACATAATAATGAATAAGATTTAATGTTTAATCTATGCAATCTTTCTAAGCTAATATTGTTATTTATTTATTTATTTATTTTTTAATTTTAAAGTTAGGAGTTTTATAGATAATGGTTGTTATGCTTTGACTGTTTCTCTTTCACACAGATGAATAAAACACATTGTAAGATTGGATCTGGTGAGATAAATTAGGGCTTAAAAAATAGGGGTTTTAGGTATTCTACACAACATCAAAATCAGAACATATGATATATGATTCATGATATGATCATCTTTGCTCTTTATTCCTGATGATTGTTGAGGCTTGTAATGGTGTTATCTGAAAGATCAAATAAAGAGGTCATCCACATGATTACAATGTAAGCAGATAGTACATTTATGTATATTGTTGGATTTGTATGTTGGTGTGGTTCATTTATTTTATTTTGATTCTATTGAAGCAATTTATGATTGTATTTTGCCATGTAAAGTTTGATTCTATGATCAGCAATATAAAAAGAAAAAATGCAGGCTGAGAATAGATACATGGGTTTATAGACAGATAGGTTACCTAACTTTCCAACTTTATTCGCCTAAGTTACCAAACTTTCATTTTGTTCACTTAAGTTACTGAACTTTAGTTAAGCATTCAACCTCTATTTTTTCAGCGTAATCAAAGTAATCGAAATGCATTTTTTAAGGTAAGTTAAGTAACCTAAATGTAGCGTTTTAGAAATTCAGTAACCTAAACGTAGCATTTTTTTAGTTAAACTAGCATGGTACCCGCGCAAAGCAGCGGTTCAGAGGCGAATTGTGTTTAACGATTTTCTGATTTTATGTTTTTTTGCCGAATATTGCTTAACAATTTCTAGAAATGAAAGATAATAGTTTCTAAAAATTGTGTGTTTGTGTTATGAGAATGAAGAATTAATATGCCATTATTATATATGCAAATGCAAAAAGTTATTAATTTTAACTATTTAAACATATTAAATTCATTATATTAGTTATATTTTATTATTGTAACATGCATCCAATTTGATGTCATAGTTTAATGTGCAATTAGTGTGTTTTTAAAGTTTTAATTTAAAAAATTACTAATAATAGCAAGTGTGTAAGCTTAAAATTTTTAAGACTTCTAAAAATAAAAGTTCTAAATGCTTTATATATAGTTAAGATAACCTGTTTGAAAAAAAAAAGTTTAGTAACTTAGGCGAATAAACTTGGAAAGTTGGGTAACTTGTCTGTCTATAAACCCTAGATACATTGTGATGTATTAAAGTTTGGGTTAAAATAAGAAGTAAGAGTCCAAATAAGAAGTAGATGTGTGGTATTTGTGGGTCATATTGTGTTTATATCTCCAAGAGCAAAGTTATATGGATTTCACTTACAAGTAAGCATTTGCGTTTAAAGTTAGTGTCATGTTTCATTTTCTAAGTGATAAACATGCGGTTTGGTTTGGATTATGGGGAGTTTTCGAGTAAGAAATAATAGTTGGGAGTTTGAAATCACTTTTGAGCGTTAAATCTGTAGAGTAGATCAGTGGGTTAGGCAAATTATGTTTTGGATTTGAGCCTGAATAGTATAATGGGTGGAGTCCTGATATGAAGTAGATGTGTGGTATTTGTGGGTCATATTGTGTTTGTATCTCCAAGAGCAAAGTTTTATTGATTTCACTTGTAAGTATGCATTTGCGTTTTCATTTTCTAAGTGTGATAAAATATGGTGTTTGTTTTGGACTATGGGGAGGTTTTGAGTAAGAAATAATAGTTTGGGAGTTTGAAATCACTTTTGAGCATTAAATATATAGAGTAGATCACTGGGTTAGGCATATTATGTTTTGGATTTGAGCCTGAATAGTTTAATGGGTGTGTTTCTAAATGTGGTTATTCGTTCAAAGTTGGCTACTTTATGATGTTATGATATGATGTGTTTTGAGAGATTATTGGGAGGGCGTTTGATTCATATTGTGTGATTATAGAGGTTCAGTAAGTGATTTGGTTTGGTTATTAAATTTCAAGGATCGATGTATGACGATTGCATTTTGATATAACAAATAAGCAATTTTGAAGGTTCTTAATACTCAACTCCACTCTGTTATAGCTTTTTTTTTTTTTGAAAACAAAAGCAGCAACTTGTGAATAAGATCTTCAACACGGCAAGTTTTGGGTCATTCTTGATCAAGAATAGGGCAGCTCAACTTACTACATCACTGGTCAAGTTATCGAGTGTTAGGTTGGAGTTTTAAGTGTTTGGATAACATTGTTTATCTGTTCATTGCATCTGTATACAACAGATAGGTTGTTTGGAGTAAACCAAACTATAAACCTTAATATGTTATTTTGAGGTGTAAATAAGTTATTATGATTAAGCACTTTAGAGGTGTTTGAGATGGAACCATGTATCAGACGACATATTTTAGATGTGCATATATAATGAAATAAGTTGGCACATTCTTCAAACATACAAAACTGCTTTTATACTTATAATTAGAAAACATTAATAATTTAGTCTTTACTTTTGTCTTAAAATTGCAAGATGTGAATATCAATTTTCAACTACTATTGCTTATCATAATCACTACCATAAGCATCATCCATATCTTCATAATTTGAATCATTGGTAGGAGATAAAGACTTCAATGGTATAGCTTCAGTTGCTGCTGTTTGGTTTGATAACGACAAGAGCAAACCCATGATTTTTTTTTTTTTTTTTTTTTTTTATTTTTATTTTATTTTTTTTTTTTTGTACTTAGCTTTGAAATAACATTGTCTCAACTTTTTTTGTGGTTTTGGAAAGCTGTAAATCCGGGTATTCTTCTAGTTGGCTTTTTTCTTCTTGCAGCCTTTTTATTATTTCTCGCTTGTAGTCATCTGGTTTTGCACCTCCATTCTCAGCCTATAATGCAAAGAACACGGCAGTCAATACAGTTGTAACAGACAAATGTTATCTAAGATTCAGGAAAAAAAGGTTAGAGTTAATTCATTTACAACCTGGAAATCGTTAATCATTGCTTTTATACTCTTAAGCTTACGTTAAGGCCAACACTGAATACCCACGTCTCTACAGTTATATTTGAGAGCAGTTAAACCAATATTGAGCTCTTTTGCAGCTTGCCTTATCGTCATGTCAAAGTACTGGTTGATTTCTCCTTGATGTATGCC
Source organism: Chrysanthemum makinoi (assembly GCA_910596185.1). Taxonomy (NCBI): domain Eukaryota; kingdom Viridiplantae; phylum Streptophyta; class Magnoliopsida; order Asterales; family Asteraceae; genus Chrysanthemum; species Chrysanthemum makinoi. Next base: position 6,291,684 of record OU343225.1, on the reverse strand, counting down.
ATGAGTTTGTAATATGTATACCTGATATGTGGGTGTGAACAAACAATTGGATCTGTAGGTGGAGGTTACAGTGTGGCCTTTTAAAAGCCTTACCAAGTTCTGTAGCTTCCCAGCAGTTACAAAACTTTTTTGTAACTTCTGGTTACTCATAAATCTAATTTACTATATATTAATAAGATGTTTGAGTTTCACTTTTGGCACTTGCGATGACATTGTTGTTTATTGCTCAGTTATAATATATACAATTGAAAGGTAAAATAATTCTTTAAGAATGTGACTTTACATATGATGTTAATTGCAAAACTATATCTGTCCATCCTAAAAATGAAATAGCAATATAAATTTAATGAGTTGAACATTGAGTTGCTAGGAATAGCTGTAAATTTGTTTGCTTTACAGATGTACATGTACATTGACTTGAAGTTAAATTATTACAGATACTTATAATTTTGTAAGTGACTCAATTAGGGTTGGTTATGATAATCAAATTTACATACCTTTGTATGTTGGGTAGCCAGATGTTTAGCAGATGGGAAAGAAAATTATGGTAGTTAATAAAGATAAGGTAGTCCTTCTTTCTTATGTATAAAGAGGTGATTTATATTAATTACTTAAAATATAAATTGACACCTTAAGATAAGCTGTTAAAGGTCTCTTTCATAGACGGAACTTGAACATTTTTTTGGGTGGGCTGAATTTGTTTTAGGAGGGCCGAATCGGAGATTTGTTTGTAACCTCAATTAAATTACCCCTAAAACCTATAATATTTACACCAGGTGCCGCAAATTTTGGGGAGGCCGCGGCCACCGGGTCTCTATGAAGGTCCGTCCTTGGTCTCTTTGAAAACAATATTTCGGGTTCGGGTCTTGAATTCTTTGTCTTCATCCTCCATCATTAGGATCTTCAGCCTGTTTGGTGATACATGATTTCTAAACAGGTTTTAATATTTATAATGTCTCGTTTACTTATGTATAACAACTCGTAAATTTCCGGATTATTATAATAATATTTATTACGTCAGAAAATACAAATCGGTTATTTTCTGACATCCGTCGATATCAAAAATTTAAAAACGAGAGGTCATCTCGTTCTCTTGAAAATACGACACCGCACACACGGTACTTTTCCACTATGTATCTTTATAGTAAATGTAAAATTTTGATTATCTGATTTATAATTTTAAGCGTACGTGAGCTTAACTAATCAGTTTGAGAAGCTATTGCACGCTGCAGAACGCAGTAACACACTAATTTGCTATTTTGCCTAGAATTAAGTAAGGTTATTACTTTTTGGCACTTACTGATGAATTACGAAAGAAATCGAGAGGTTATCTCATGACTTTAGAAACACACGACACCGCACGCATACCGACACTGACAGAATAATGACGAAACTGATATTATCTAAATTCTAAATAATAACGATACCATATTAAAACACCCTTAAAAACGCTTTCAAAAATATAAGTTTTATATTTTGCAGGTACTAGGAAGGTACAAATACGTGAAACTTCGACAGAACACGGAGCATAATTAATACACTATTTATTAATAAGACAAAAAATAAATAAATAAATAAATAAATAAAATAATAATCCTAACTCACTATTTTTTATCCCATCGTTTTCCTCTTTCTGCGTTTTCCCCCACGCCTCCCACACAAACCCCAAAACTCTACTGCTAATATTTTTTTACCCATTGAACTTTTAAGAGCATGGGTACGTGGTGCCAAACTCTCGTGCGTTTCGTGCCAAACTGCCACGTCAGCAGTTTTGAGTTTGGCACCAGAAATGTTGGCACCACATTTCGGGGTATCCGTTGGCACCGAATTTCGTGCCAAACTCATTTTTATAAAATGTAAAAACAATATATTCTAAAATTACTTTATTCATTAAAAAAACATTACAATAAAAAAAACATAAAAACTTAAAAAGATAAAAATTACAAACTAGTTATAATTTCTCCAAACATGTTCCACAAGGTCATCTCGAAGTTCGTTGTGTATTTTGCTATCTCTGAGTTTTTGTGTTTTCGAACATGTAAATCACATCTTTCGGTCCATTCCCGTGTAATGTCTGGCGTTGGATCAATGAACACATCTCTTAAATTCACTACGTATTTTTCGTCTTCCAATATCATGTTATGCAACATTACACAGCAATTCATGATCCTTCTCAAAGCGTTGATTTCGAAAGCACGTGCGGGTTGTCGTATAATTCCCCAACGACCTTGTAGGACTCCGAAAGCTCTTTCGATATCCTTTCTAGAACTTTCCTGAATTATTTTAAACCTCAACGTTTTTTCAGACCTTGCAACAGAAAACGTTTTCACAAACACGGACCATGTTGGATAAATGCCATCGGCTAGATAGTAACCTTTGTTGTACACATGCCCATTTACTTCAAACGGGCATTCCGGAGCTGTACCGGCAAGTTCATCATCAAATAACGGAGAACCATATAAAACATTTAGATCATTATTTGCACCAGGAACCCCAAAATAAGCATGCCATATCCATAACCGTTGATCTGCAACCGCTTCTAACATAATAGTTGGGTATTTATGGCCACGCCTTTTGAATTGAGGGGCTAAGGCTTTTGGGCAATTTTTCCAATCCCAATGCATACAATCAATACTCCCGAGCATTCCCGGGAGTCCATGTTTTTGTTTATGCAATGCATATAACATTTCAATATCAGCTAAAGTGGGCTTCCTTAAATACTTCTCAACGTATAAAACATGTATGCATTTTGTAAAGTCAATTAAACATTGTCGTTGAGTTCGTTCGGCAATTTGCAAGTACTCATCAAACGCATCAGGCGCAGTGCCGTACGCTAATTGCCGTATAGCAGATGTGAACTTCAAAATAGGATCAATACTTTTACGACCGGTAGCATCATAACCATCTCTAAAAATTTGAAAGTATTTGGGAAGGGGCTGGGCATCATAACTTAGAATAGCATTAACTATTTTTTAAAAAAGTGTAGAGCTCATACGATACCTTCGTCGAAAATTCTCTTCTGGATATTTAGGACCAATCTTCGTCGTAAATAGTCGTCGATTAGACGCGCCGCCGTTTCTCGCTTTGACGTGGTATATATGCCTTCCTTTTAGGACTCGATCTTGATCCACCGGCTTCTTGATTACACAAATTCATATATTGTTCATACTCTTGATACGAACGAATATATCTCTCTCGGTCGTCTTTAAAAAAATCTTCATAATTGTCTAAAGTGCTTCCGCCGAGGGGATGGTTTGGATCCATAATGAAAGAAAAATGAGTGTTTTTTGAGGTGTGAATTAGGTTTGAAGAGTGTGTGAAAATATGGAAGAATAAGGAGGTTTTTATAAAAAAATTTGGGTACAAATTAAAAAAAAACGGCTATATTTGCCACCACCAACGGCTAGTTTTTCAAAAAAAAAAAAAAAAAAAAAAAGAAGAAAAAAAAAAAAAAAAAAAAGTTTGGCTATTAAGTTTGGCGCGAGGGACTTTGGCGCGACAGGGGTAACGGTGCGCCAAGCTTGGCGTCGCGCCAAAGGATTTGGCACGAGCCAACAGCTCACCGTACCCCCTGCTCTTAATCAAATTATGTTTCATTCGACTATATATATTTTTGTTGTCCATTGATATTGTTTATTTAAAATATTTCAGTAGTGTTGTTGTATTCAAGTCGAGACCCAAGAAAACCAAAAACGAGTAATATTAACTTAATTTCAGTGTTGTGGTTGCTATGATGTGGACAAATATATCCTTAGACTTAGTCTAGGCTTATACCCTTCGGCTTATAATCACGGCTTATTCGTTGTGTTTTTGGCTTATTTTTCCTATTTCGCGATTGAGGTAGAAACCCTCTCGCAGGGTGTTATTTTGCTTGACCCGGTTCAGCTCACTCATCCTATAGACTCGTAAGAGTGATGGAGTCGAGACCCTCTCGCTCAACTCGGGTTATAACCTGTTGACATAAAGCGAAAATCCAATCGTAGTTTCTTTTGTTATTCTAGTTGAAATGGTGTCATGTGTTGACATAATAGTCTCGATATAGCTCGTTGTTTTTAGTATAAGACGCTGGAATTACGTTTTCTCTCGACCCCAAAACTGTGTCAAAAAAATTATTTCCAAGATAAATATTGTATTAAGTGTTATTGGGATCAGCGCCCACATTTAAAGGGTGCGTTTGGTTAACAATGACAAAAACTTAGCCTACTAACTTTTCTTTGAACATATGTATAAGCTGGGCCGAGGCCCAGTTTTCATTAAGAATCCGTTTGGTTTTGCTGCAGCCCACACCGAGGGTTTAATCACTTTCCGAGTCCGCCACGTATCAACGTTGGAGCAACTAAATCATTTCTCGCCTCGACACAACTCGCACGACTTATTTTCTATTGCAATATGTGCATCGACATCTACTCGCGCCGACAAACATTAAATAATACGGGTTAACGATTTCAAACATATAGACTAAAATGAATTAACAATCGACAAACATATATATTAGCACGAGTAACTAATATATGTCGCAACAAATTTATAAAGGTAAAACACATTTTCTCTATGGAGTTACAAAACATACACTTTTTAACTAAAGAAAACCAAATTAAAAATTATACGACTTATGACACTAGTCTAATCGATTGAAATAGAAAATTTCACTCGAGTTATGCTAATTTGCTATAACTATATAAACTATTGTTTGAACACTAGTAATGCAAATCCCCTAGTGAGTCATATTTAAGCTTTTCAAATATACCTATTTTGAAAATATAACTACACCAATCTCTTATAAAATTAAGTTGAAGACTTAACTTTCCTTTTAAGAGAAAAACTTTTTTAAACGATATAGGAACTCATGATAATGTATTTTGGAGCGTACACCATTTTTTCTAATTACAAGTGTATACGCGTTAAATTAAACTTAAACATTTTCTCGACACCTATCTTAACCATTACTTACAACATCTATATATATATATGGGACTAAGTATGACACGTCACTATTGCTTACATGGCACTTTAATGATGACATGGAGCATCATTTGATGAGGTGGAAATGATGACTAGATACAAGATCCGTTTACATAAGGAAAAAAAATGGTATATAGTGAGGTTCGAACTTGGGTTTCGGGATTCAAACATAAGCACCTTAACCAGTGAGGCAATCCACGTTTTGATATACAAATGCTTCTTTCCAAAGTGGTATTCCTTCTTCAACTGTACCATCTACAATCTTATCAATTAAAGATAACTGAAACTCTATTAATTCGAATCAAACATTAAATCCTCCCCCTTATTCACTCCGCATTTTCAAAAATCAAATACCTCAAAACGCTAATCTATACCATTTTTAGATCATACTCCGCCATTTCACACGGCATTTTCAAAATCAAAATCATCCAATTAAGAAGCTGCCTAATCTAATTCAAACCCTACCATGCATCTATGAATACCGATTACAAAAGAAACCCTAAATCATAGTTAATCACATCAAAATGCAATGGTTTTCCGGCAATAAGGGTTCAAAAATGGGTTACCAGAAATCACTCAATACTCCAAGTAGCAGTTTCAAAAGTCACCAGGTTTGAGTATTTCATTGTCCTTAATTAATTTTATTCGATTTTCTCTTATAATGTTTGAGATGATTTGTTATTCAATGTTTTGTTATGCACTTATTTTTGTTTTACGGCCTTTTTATTTGAAATCCAACTTATAAGTTTTTTGAATTAATCAATATTTTTTTATAAGTGTTATGGCTGATGATAATCACATTATATATAAAGTTTGTTATGCACTTTAGGTTTATGTGTGAATTCAAAACATTAAAAGTGGATCATTCTTTATATATCCCGATACACTTATAGCTGTTTTAATAATTCAATATTTGCTGATGACAATCACATTATAAAAGTTGGCTTAGTAAAGAGTATTTGTTATAGGTAATTTTTGGAATTCACTTTACGATAATGTATTTTATCAATTCTGATTGCAACATTGTCTACATTTCCTGCTTTTGATTAATTGTTTTATAAGCCATCAGTTAATTCATACTGTATAAGTGACAAATTAAGTGACAAATTCACTTTATTTATGTTTGTGTGTTTCAGGATTCTGTTTCAGGATTAAAAACACAATGACAAAGGTATCCTATTGATTTTTTTCAATTTTTTTATATCATGACATGCATATTGATTGATTTGCTTTTATGTCTAATTTGTTGTGAAATTATAACTTGGAATTATAATCAATTTCATGTTGAGATTTTGTGCATACCAAGTTTTTGATAAAATATTTATGAAGTTAACTTTGTAAAAAATGATCTTGGAATTTTATTCACACAAGTCTGATGTTTGGTGTAAATTTTATTTTTATTTTTGACTTTAGTTATCACAAGTTTGATGAAAAGTTCGCCAAGCGTTCAATGAAATTCTTCGGAGAAAGATCAATAAAGGTATGTAGGTTATTCGGGTGTAGGTTATACAAGTTCAGTCATACGATGTTGTGGTTCACGACTACCCAAATAAGAATATCGAGAAATGAACGAAAGCAATGACAAAAAAGAACTTTTACCCGTCTGTATAAATATTCGGGTTAACCCGATAAAAGGATGAAGGAACATCACTTTTGAAATACTTTTTTTCTCAGGTACTATCTTGATATATTTATGAAAATGCATAATTATTTAATGAAATAAAATGGTATTCCAAAGATCTGTATCATCAATTTACAATATCGTTAGAAACCTTAAAACCCCGATAAAATGAATAACCAACGACTTTGGAATGTAATTGTTTTTTCTGTTATTTTGCTATATACTACAACCTCATATCAAAGTGCATAAGTGACGTCTATTATGTTTCTAATTTTAAATATCTCATTTGTATATCATATTGGAATTTTTAGATTACGTGTTTGCTAAATTCTTGGTGTCATGTCACTTTATGTGTTCGCTCTTTTTTGTTTCAGTTCTCATAATTCTTCTCAAAGGTATTTAAATTCACAAGTTTTGGTACCATCTACACTTTAATTATACATATATAGCTTTTTTTTCCTTCCAATATTCCATCCTTTTAAGTATGTGTATATAGCTAGGCTTATATTTCACGTTATGTGTATATAGCTAGGCTTATATTTCACGTTTCAAGTGTATTAATATGTTTAACAGAATTTAAATGTTTTAGTTTGTATATTGGTCTGCTTTTTTGTAACTCACTTTTGTTTGTGATAAAAATGATTAGTGTACAAGTACAAAATTTAAAAAGATTGATCGGCTAATGGTTTACTTTATACAATATCATATTATTATCTCAATGTGCTAAGATAATATAATGAGGTTTTGGATTCTTTATTAGGACAGCTTATCTGTTGGGTCCTTGAGAGTTTTGAATATGATCCATTTCTTGCTTATGAACTACCCATCTTATTAATGACTAGCAACTGATCGATATAAGACCTATTTCTATATTGTTTGGTCCTTGAGAGTTTTGAATAAGATTTTTTTGCAAAATTTAATTTGCAGCTTTCTATGTAATGTTGAAATGCAGGTTTACTAATACAGTTGATAGATTGCGCCAACTTATGATTATGACTCCCAAGTATGCTTCCATATGACTTCGTTTTTAAATAATTGCCATTTCATCCCTGCCTTAGTTATTTTTATTAAAATAAAAAAATCAATAAATCTTTTCCGCTATCTAAAAGATGTGTTATTTTTACATTGTCTTTTGTATATCTTTTAGCTTGGATAACGATCTTTTGTGATGGACTACTTCTTATCAACTATCAATTCACATTTTTTAAACTTTGGGATAAGTCAAGAAATCCAGAACCCAGTAAGTCCTTTATTTTCCACATTGTTGGCTACTTTGCAATAAAATCTATTATCTATATCACTCTTGGTCATTATGGTGTTATGCCTCTTACTATAACATGTTTGAAAAAGAGTAATACGGAGCTCACGTAGTAATTATATTTGGTCAATTGCTTTGTCATCTTGATCTGTAAACGAAATCTTATGATCAGTTCTTTGGAGTATAATAACGAACTTGCTTACTTGCATATTCATTAAATTTGGTTAGTCAGTTATGTCTACACGTTTCCTATAAGCCCATTACTATATTGTGGAAACTTGGCTTATTATTTATCAACTTCAGTTTTGTAGGATTTTGTTTTTGCTGTAGTTGGTATGTGGAAGTTGTTGGAAGTTCTAATATGATTTTTTCATGATATTTTAGATCCATAGGAAGATGAGGGAGATAATGGTAAACCAGGCACAATCTTGTGATTAGTGATTGATTTTGAATGTAAGATTCAATAGTTGTATACATAAAACATACCATACATAAAGTTAGTAGGTGAGATCAAACACAACTAAAAATTACACTTCATTATCAATTGCTTGCTACTCATTTACAGTCTGATGTTCAACCACAAAATTTTTTCTCATAATCAGAAGAAAGTTTGCATACCAAAGAGTTGTCCATGGAAGATCGTTTAGCTTCTAACAACGATCAGGTTCCATATGTTAAAATGAAGAATGATTAGAAAGTTAACTCTGATAAACAATTAGAAACTGGATTAAAAAAGATGGCTATTGGTGTTAGCGTGAGAGGTGTTAAGGTTTAAGAAGAGATTTTTATTGATATAAATGACCGGTTCTCCAGTGATTTTCTTTCTGATGTATCGTAAGAGCAACGGACGGGCAAAGAAGGACCTGATATGGGTGTTTTGCCAAAAGATGGAGGGGTAATGAGAATGAACATTGCAGATCACAAACCTAAACATTGGTCATTGGTCATATGGGAGTTTTTCCAGAAGATGGATGGGTAATGAGAATGAACGTTACAGATCACAAACCTAAACATTGGTCATTGGGATAAGTTTAGGCAGAAGGACGTTTCTTTTATTAACCATATCATCTTTCACTTTTATCAGGATCCACATCTATGCAACTTCATTACAATCCTTCATAGATGAAAAGACTAGAGGGGTTACAGTTTTGCTGATGTATCAGAGAACCCCGTATGCCAGACTCAACATTTGAGGTATTCTTATTTTCTATGTGGTATGTAGCAATTTGTTGTCGGTGCATTATATATTTGTATGTGTCAACTAAAACATCCGTCTGCCTAAACTTTGCAGTAGACCCACGATGTGTTGATAGCTTAGACCATGTTTCTTTTTCTTAAATTCTTCCTAAGCCAACCCGTTTTAACCAGGTAGAAAGTGGCGACGTGTGTACTTGATTTTGTTTAAATTCTTTACACAACCCTTATAACTTGTAACTTTCTTATATATTTGAAAGTGCTGGAAGGTTACCATGAACAAGCAAGGCCTTAACGTTGGCTTTTTAAGATGTAGAGTCTATATTAACCAGACCGTTACATAGGATTGTTGATATTAATCACTATTCAATGAGGTCTTGATAGTCATATTGTGGGTCTATGAAGTTTTAGATATTGGATATTGATATTGGCCGCTGTTTAATGAGAACTTTATAGTCTTAATGTGGATCTAATAAGTTTTAGATGTTTGGATCTAATAAAGTTTGATTGTGTGATGGCTTGGTTTGCTTGAACAACTTGATGATCTAACACTTTGAAATGCAACTAAATGCAGTGGCAAAACTATTCAGCTCGATGATGTTACTTTCCATCAATGTGTAAACATGACCAGATTTGATTCAGGGAAGACCGCGAGCTTTATGCATCCTGATGGTTAATTCAATGTGATAAAGTAAGCTTGCTATTTGTTTTATGGATGTGGCAATTTTGACTCATTTACGTATAAAATGGGAGATCTGGGTTATATTTAATTATTTTGATTTACATTTGAGTCATTGTACAACTTGATAGAGAATTTTGATTTATTGCATACTGCTATTTCAAATGCACTCTTTTGTTCAGTTGGTAATTTCCCTTTCGACCATAGAGCAAAGGATGCTGGCGAAGTTAGTTCACAAAACTATCTGCCAATCCAATGACCAACACAAAATCGGTAGATAAATAATTTGCCGTATTCACTCAATTAGAGGTGCGTGTTAAGCTAAAGTTATTGAGAATTTCAAGTCGTTTAAACAACAAATGTTTCAGTTATTCGGAATTTTGGATTCCATCATTGAATTAAAAGAATAAATCGATTTTTCGTATTAGAGGATAAAGCTGGCTAAGCAAGATTGATTAACGGAAGTTGGCTTTTGGTTTTTCATTGTACTACCTATGTTTCGTTCGCTTCCATATACATCTATAGCTACTAACTACACTATTGTTTTATCTTACAAAAGTTTACATTGTTGTATTTCCTTAACGAATAAAATCATGAAGCTAGCCCGCCCATTCGGGCGGGCTATGAAGCTAGTAAGTATATATACTTGTTACATCTCTTTCTATCAAGCCATATACGTCTACAATAAATGTATCATTCTTCGCAAGTCATTATTGGTCAACATTAAGCCGAAGCCTCGTTCAATCTCGATAATCTTCTAGTTTATACTTTTACACTTTCATAAGCCGAAATACATGAAGAATTATTTTCAAACTCAAACGATGCCACACCTGCAACAACAAAAACATAAATATTGAAAACTTATAAATTTTCATTAAACTTTATCGAGTCTTAAACATGAATAAAGACTAAACTTGCCGTACTAAATTAGGTTACGTGTCGGAGCCGTGCACTACCACTCATTGATTTATTTCTTTTCGGACTGCTAAATGCTGAGGTGAGTTTCATAGCCCCTACTTTTACGTGTTTTATAACTATTTTGGGGGAATATACATGCTCATTTTACTTAAATGAATTGCTTTACTGAAATTGTGCATTTCCATGCAAACCATGCTTTATGATTCATATGATGTGTTTACCTAATATACTATTGAATGTTTTCTTGCAAACTTAACTGTTTAAAGCTAAATCACACAAAGATGTTTTCTGGACCATACCAAAATGATTTACTTAGAATATTACGCAGCTTAGCCTAAGTCCTTAGATCCCAAAATGCCCTTTTCATGAATCGTTAATTCCTGCTGGGAAGCGCGAATATTATAAATAAATCTATTGGGGGTGACTCCCCCGTTCGGTTGGCCATACATGGGTCAAGGCGAAACGTATAGCATGTCGGAATCGAGTGTATTGGGATAAACACTCGCTATGGGCCCCTTACTAGTATGACTTCATTTTGCATACAGAAAACTGTCGTAGCTTCGATTGCATGAACTTAGTGCTAGCGTAATAGATATACTATATATCATTATATTCGTTGTAATGTACATATACCCTACTTTTGGTCCTTACATGAAATTTTTATCTAAGGTAAACACAGACTTTCATGACATTATGCTAGACGTAATGATCATCAAAACTGAATGTTAAATGGTACACTGAATTGTTATTTAAACAAACCTATGAACTTACCAACCTCGTGTTGACACTTTTTAGCATGTATTTTCAGGTTTTAAAATGATACTTAACTTTGGAGGCGCAAGGCAAATGCATGGCATGGTTATAGATTATCTGATAAACATAAACGGGGACCACTTTATTATTGCCCTGTTTTCCGCACAAATTCAATGATGTAAACTTTGTTTTCAAGAATGAATAAAAATTCTTTATGAAAATAGTTGTTCTATGCTTATGTTGTGATATCAATTTAGTAGCACCCCAAGGATTGTGTGCTTCCGCTAAGCCATTTTGGGGGTGTTACAAACTGCGGGGGAGTATTAATGGATAACTAGGTCCAAGCCCGGTTTGTGGGTTTTGAGAATTAGGGTTTTACCATTATAAATAATGGTCATCAATAAAGTTATACCTACAAGGTTTACAATGTTCTAACAATCATGGGGATAGAGGGGTATTTTCATCGCAATGGGATTCAACATTTGAGCATGGGGCTACTATTGCTTTCACATCAGTATTCTCCATGAGATCGAGAGCTGAATGACCATGAACAAATTTTTTTAGTGTTCTATGCGGATGATGTAGTTTTCGTTGGACAATGGAGTGATGGAAATATTAATATTTTGACGCATGTGCTGGATTGTTTTCATTATGTTTCAGGTCTTAAGATCAATATGAGCAAAAGTAAGATCATGGGGCTGTATGTGGATGACACGATTGTACACCAAGCGACATCTAAGCTGGGATGCCTAGTGCTTCATAGTCCTTTTCTTTATCTTGGTACTAAAGTGGGAGGAGCTATGTCACGTGTTGAAGAATGGAATGTGATAGTTGATAAAGTAAAAAGTCGACTTTCTAAATGGAAGCTGAAAACTTTATCTATCGGAGGCCGTCTAACATTGTTGAAGTCTGTATTAGGGTCTATACCTATTTTCCATATGTCAATTTTCAGGGTCCCGTCGAAGGTTCTCCAGGTTTTGGAATCTATATGTGGACAGTTTTTTAATGGTCATGATGTGGGTAGTAATAAGGCTACGTGGGTGAAGTGGAATAGTGTTCTGACAGATAAAAAACATCGAGGCCTTGGAGTGTCTAGTTTATATGCGTTAAATAGAGGTTTGATGCTGAAGTGGGTATGGAAATTTTTAACTCAGAAAGAATCTCTATGGACGAAGATTATTACTGTTATTCATGGAGTTAACGGTAAGCTATTTTCGGAGTGTAAAATGGGAGGTCGTTCATGTTGGCTTTCTATTGTGAATGAAATTCGGGTGTTGCAAATAAAAGGGGTGGATATTTTTGATTTTTTGAAACTTAGATTGGGTAATGGGGACTTGATCAAGTTTTGGCTTGATAACTGGTATGAAGGTGGTATCCTTAAAAACATTTTGGCTCGTCTGTATGCGCTGGAGACTGATAAGGAAGTAACTGTAAGCTCAAAGCTGAATGATTTGAATCTGGAGTGCTCTTCTCGTCGTGCTGTTAGGGGAGGTATTGAGGAGGAGCAACTCAATTTTTTGTCGGAGATTGTAAGGTCTTTTAATCTTGTTCCGATGTATGACAGGTGGGTGTGGAGCTTGGAGAACTCGGGTGAATTTACGGTGGCATCTGCTCGAAAGTTAATTTACGAGGTTCGTCTCCCAAAAATCAGTGATACGACTAGGTGGGTGAAGTGTGTTCCTATTAAAGTTAATATTCTTGCTTGGAAGATCAGGAGTGATGCCCTTCCTACTCGGATTAACATCTCTCGAAGAGGTATCGATATTCAATCCATTTCTTGCCCCATATGTGATCACGGTGTTGAGACTTCGGATCATTTGTTTTTTAAATGTAATATGGTTCGAGAGATAGGCAAAAAGATTGCCCGATGGTGGAACATTATCTTTGAAGAGGTGAACTCGTATGATGAATGGAAAAGGTGGATTGTGTCTTGTCGCATGGATTCTAAGCTCAAACATATGTTCGAGGGTATTTGGTACTCGTTATGGTGGTATGTGTGGAATTATCGTAATAAGCTTCTCTTTGATGATAAGATTCCCACGAAGGCGGTTATTTTTGACAATGTTATATCTAGTTCTTTTTACTGGTGTAAGTCTAGATGTAAAGCATCGTTTGCTTGGAACGATTGGCTCAAAAATCCTTATCTTATTTCTTTGTAATCTAGCTCCTTGCTAGTTTGTTGTTTTTTTTTTTTTTTTTTTTTTTTTATAATAATTTATCGTTAAAAAAAAAACTAATGGTGTTTGGCATGCGATTTTTTTTGTATGGAAACAGTCATGCGTATATAAATGACATAACAACCCTTTTCTAATTACTTGAAGTAAATCAATGTTTCCCTTCAAATTCTGTACAAAACAGAAAATTTGCATTTCCTACTTTAACGATGAAAACTACAAAACACATTCTTTTTGTTTTCCTTGTAACACTTTGTTTTATTAAGAATATAAAACAGTATTATATGAACGCATTTTCTATGTTTTGTCCCCTCTCTTTTTTACAAATCTAAAAATAGAAAATTAAGATATTTTTCCTCTAACTGAACGCACCATAAGCATCTTTAGTGTAAAAGCAAGAAAACAGACACACTGATTCTCCTTTGGTGTACCTAAATTAATATGACAAATCATGATCAACAAACCTTAAATTAGCATCAATTCTTCATCTTTTTTCTTTTTTTTAAAGATTTTTTCATAAAATTTCAAAGAAATCATGTGTTCGATGAAATGTCCCATTAAAGCTATTTTGTGATTTTTTGAGTTTGAATGTGTTCATTTGAATATTAATGTTTTGGTAATTCATAATAGTTTCAATATACGATGAAAATTTTTAAATTGTGATGAACGAAACTTTAAATATGCAATTGTTCATCACAAACTATTCATCAAATGTCCATCAAAGAGAATTTAGCAAAGAAGTTGTTCATCAAAGAATGTGGAAGAAACAAAATTGTCATCAAATAAATGTTCATCAAAGATTTTACATGGAAGTTGTTCATCAAAGAATGTTAAGGAAACAAAGTTGTTTATAAAAAAACAAAAATGTTTGTTATGTTCATCAAGGAATAAATAAATGTGTGTTATGTTTTTGAATATTGGGTTCGTTTGTAGGACGAAATGAAATGTCAAATGAAATAAACGATGTAATGTAATGATTTATTACCGTTATTAATCATGTTTGGTTGGTAAAATGAAGCCGAACCAAGCTTTCTAAAGTTCTTAAACGAGTCAAGCTTGAATGACCTATTAAAAGAAATATGACATCTAAGAAATGAAAATATGACATCAAAGAGAATGACCTATTAAAAGAAATATGACATCTTTAACACAATTTTGACTTTCTAAAGTTCTTAAACGAGTCAAGCTTGAGCATTTTGAATAACTATCGACGAGCTCACAAGCTTTAAAAATAAGGCTCAAAGAGGTAAAATGAAGGCCGAACCAAGACCAAGCTTTAGCTTGGATCGTCTTCTTAAATGAGCCTAGACTGAGCCTTATGAATATCTATCCACGAGTAAAGCCTGAGCCTATGAATAATTATCCACGAGCTTGAGCTTTAAAAAATAAGGCTAAAAAGAAAGCAAGAAGAATAACAGCCTTAAACTTAAGGTTGCTGATTTTACTTACTTCAAAGTAACATGTTCCTTGTCTCAAATAACAGCCTTAAACTTAAGGTTGCTGATTTTACTGATGTGAGACAAAATCAAACCATTTGTAAATTTTACGCATCTTGATCCAAGTATCTCTCTTTGAAACACAATACTCAAATATTGGATACACAGTAGCTTGTTGCGAAGTCTCATGAAGGAGAACGCAAAACCACAAACTAATAAATGTGTCCAAAGTTGGCAAAAAGTCACCTTCTCAACTAATTTCTAGCATTAATCAAGGCTTCACGTTATATAATTGGGGTACATGTAGTATCGTTTGATTGCTAGAAGAATGAAGATACGACAACAATTATTCAAAAAGAGTTCAATGAGTTTAAGGTTGTCGAGGTAACTTTGAAAAGTTTGGAGGCCTACGTTCCATGAATGTCGTCTTTCTCAAGTTAGTTTTATAGAAAATGACAGAGTTGCATTTCCTCCTATTTCCTAAACGAGAATCAAATGAACGATTTATTAGAAAAATATGATGGAAATGGAAAGGAATATCAAACTCAGCATGCCCAACATCAACTGCATTTAAGGATGATTGTGGCACCAGAATGGCAGTTGCAGGGACGGAGCTGTGTGGGTGGTAGGGTATGCCATGGTCAAACCATAATTATGAAACAACGCCTATATTTCCTAAGACTAAGATACCATGTCTCAAAAAACTCCTAAAACCAAAATACCAAAATCGTGACGCCAACAAAACTTCTAAACTTTCCAACACCGGATCCTTATTTGCGTTTGACCGGTCACTCACCAATCATTAATTTTCAACCCGCAACCATTTTTAATTATTAATTAAATTTAAATTTTAGTGTTAAAAAAAATGAAAATGAAAAAAAAAATGTTGTTGTAGAGATAAAAAGTTAATGTGACAGTGGTGTTGTAGAGATAATAAGCTAATGTGACAGTGGTGCCTTCGGTCCTGTGTAGGTCACCATTACGGGTAGCCTTAGGGTTAGTTTGTTGTATGACAACATTGTTGAAGAGTGATAATGTTATATTGATGAATGAAAACTTGTACTCCATTACACAAGACGCTTCATCTCCAAGAACATGTTTCTATTAAATTTATCTACTTGCATGATTGTTACAACTTCGAATAACCAAACTAATCCAATACCATCTTTGCAAACTGTTTTGTTATAAGTGGTTGCCAAATCCAAGTTATTCAATTATCACAAAAACCTTGTGTTCATGACAAGCATAATCACAAGTTTAAAGAATGAGGCTCTTAAAACTTTTTGTTTTTTTTGTTGCACTGAAATAATGTTTCAAAGCCTTAAAACATGTTGCGATTAAACTTCGAATACATAAAGATATAACTAAGCAGCAAAAAGAAGAAAAAAACATGGAGCCAGAGCCAAAAAACAAAGTGCATCTGCCTCAAAACCGGACTAAAACTGGTATACTGGTTTTAGTAGGTAAATGGGTCAAACATTTGCACCTCGGTTAATTGACAGAGTAGCTACATTAGTTTACGGCATTCTACATCTCCCGGATCATATCCCATAAAGGTTTCACGCCAAAAAGAGTTACAAGAAACACCATATAGTCAACGTACAAAATATCCAACCACCTACCGTCAATTCAAACTATCCATGATTGTTCCTCCTCTTCCTCCTCTTGATCAGGATAATTGTTCATGGGATTGTCTTCGGCTGACCTCCCAAAAGAAAATAAACAGAACATAAGAAACACCTAAAGATGCCTACATGCTTTTTAATCAGAGGTGGCAAGATGGGCATGTTGGGTTCAGGAGTCAAAACCAGGTACAAGAAACTAAAGAAAACGGGTCATTTAACCCATTCCCCTTTTGGATACCGGTTTAGTATAAAACACAACCACCATCAACCCATTCACAAGCAAATGGTTCAAATTGCCAACTCTACTTATAATCATATACTCATAATGGAATATACTGTTAGAATCATCAGTATCGTAGTCTGATTTATCAGGGCCGTTGTAGAAATGCAACTATGATCTTTGTCTTACTTACTGTCAAGAAATACGGAATGACAAGCCTCTTGAAAAAGTAGGGAGAATTTGGGAGCTGTAAAGACCACTGTCATGTGGGAGAGAACATTTCAACCTGCGCAAAATGGGTAACTAAAAACAATAAGATATTGTTACTGAAGACAGTGGTACCCCTACACAGGAAAATTCTGAACAAGGAGGAGATAGTCATAGAAGAACGTGAACAATCACGTGAAAAATAATATTCTTTTAGATGATTACCTTGAGCCTTTGCTTCCATGGCTAGCTCCACCTTTTGTTCTTCACAAATTTGTTTTAGAAATGGAAAGAGTGCTTTGAATAGATAGTGAAGATGCTGCAACTTCACATTATCATCGAAGGTTATATCCGGCATCTGTTTTACGGAAGTAAAAACATTAGTATAAGGTAAGCACGTGAACTAAATCCACATAATCATAGATTCATATCTGTAGAACACATAACAAACCTTATCCGAGACTGATTTACTTATTCTTCTTCTTTTTGTTGATGGAACAACTTCCTTATCAGGTTTTCTTTTACAGAGAGACGCTATTAGAAAATCATCACTTGAAGTATCTATTGCTTCCTCAGATTTTGAACAAGTTTTATCATTTGAAGTATCTATATTCTCATTCTCCTGTTCATCTACATCACAAGAGTGTTAAGTTCCTCAACTTTCAGAAGAGTTATAAAACATAATGTATTACTAATCTGTTACCTTCGTTCACCACTTTATCTTCTTGAGACGCTTTCTGATTTTTCCTCTGATGATAGACTTTGTACACCTCCTGATTTTTCCTCTGTGGTATAACACTGTTAATGTAACCCATAGTTGCGGGTGTGTTGTCAATATCAGATGATGATGGAAGTGAAAGTATAGGAGCAGTTTTTGTTGTTGTAGCAATGACTGGAATCGAAGTGTCTGATAAAAGCCCGAAAAATGGAATTTCAGTGTAATCTGTATGGTTGTCTTGAGAGTCTGGAGGGGGTAGTGAGGAGTGGGGACAGACATCCTCTGATCCGTGATCATTACTCAGAGGAATAGATGATAACTGATGCGGTTTTTCCCCAGGCTCAGTAATCTCTTCATTTATCATCACTTCTTCATCACCATCATTATCGCAATCCAAGAAAACTGTTTCTGTATCCGGCATTTCAGCATCTTTTCGTTGTTCTTGTGATGGTGTTGTGTTAGGATCATGTGTTTGTGTAGATGCTGGTTGCTTTGCAGATGAAGGTTCTCCGAGAATCTTGGCTTTCTCCGGATTCTCCCCCTCATGAGGATCATGATGAGGGTCCTCATGGGGTCGTTTCCAAAGATTGTCTTGCTTGCATGTGGTTTTGAGTAATGCATTGTAGACCTCACGAGTAGCTTCGTCTACAATAGAGCTTGGATCTTTGTTCATCATATCCAGCAGCTGTGACATCACCTGAGGAACTGATGGTTTGTTGTTTTGGGAAGATGGTCTTGTTGTTAAGTTGATGGTTTCAGTCCTCAGGGGATGTAGAACATTGCTTTGGAGTTGTGGTCGAACAACAGCTTTCAGTTCATCCTGAATTATGGTTTTGAATGTGTTAAGTACTTCGTTCATGATTGGTTCTTTCACTGCATTATCGATCATGCCCTTAATGTTTATGTATGCATCTACTTGTTCCTTGTGTTTTTGCAATTCTTGAACTTGTTCTGTTAGGCGTTGGAGAACTGAGTTGTCTTTCTTGCGTTTGGCAGCTTTGGCTTTGGTTATTGTTCGATGCACAAACTTCCTTCGAGAACATCTTGTAGTTGTTGATGGCAATGAGATAGGCGCATATTGATCCTCTGGCACCTGTTGGAAAACTAAAACATTGCGTTCTTACCTGATGAGGGAGTATGAACCTCCGACTCTTTAGAAAGTGGATGATTAGCGTTAACGTCATGAACATCGGGCGAGCTTGAAGGCACGCGCGTTAGTCCAGGTTTTCCACCCGGAGAAATCTCGACAGGAGTTGGGACCTCGTCCGAAGATTTGGGTCCCAAGGCCCCACCTTGGTCTGGTACACCCTTATCGGTCATAGTGACCTCTGGTCCCTTGACCATTTTACTGGTTTCAGCTCGTGAACAGCCCGGATCAACGGAGTCCCTCCTCAGATCCTCATCCTCAGGACATCCGCCTCGGGAGTATAACCCAGACGTTTCTCCTCCTACCAGCAAGCCAGGGTCCCTGATGTTGCGGGAGGAGGGTTCAAGTCAGCAAGATTGGTGTTATCTTCTGATAATGGTGGCCCAGGGGTTGTACTACGGTTTTCAACTAATGGGTTTTCCTCCATCTCCTCAGGCCTAATCACCACTTCCTTCTGCACTCCATCATTATCAACATTCTTTTCTTTCATTATTACACTGCCATCATCTAATACCTCCACAATGATATCAATATCTTCTTCGATGGTCGCATTTAACGCTTCCTCGTTAAAGGTTTTATCAAATGACATCATGTTTCCTTTCATAACACTATAATCAGATTCCTTCGTCGTACTCTCAGTTGGTTTTTCTTGTGAAATACTTTCCTCGTTCACCTTCTGGGACGTACTTTCATCATTCTTTGAAACACTCTCATCCACTGTTTGCTCATCATCATCATTCTCCTCCAACTCTTTTTCCGACACTTCTTTTTGAACACTACTAGACTCGCCAACCTTCTTCTTCTTCCTTCCCAAAGATTTTCGCCTAGTAGTTGTTTTTGACTGTTTCGTTGGAACGTCTAACCCTACATACCGCTGATACGCCTCTGAATTCTTATCCGCGAGGTTTAGTAATACATTTGGAATCTCCAACCCCTTCTTCTTGGTAAATTTTGAACTATACACAAGCCTTTTTATGATCGGGTCATCCGTTTCATCATGATCTTTTTCTTCTGCTCTCCGTGCGATATTGGGAAAAGAATGCATTACACTCTTGATCAGAAGCTTGAAATATCTTACGAATGGTATGAAAGGCTTCTTATTCTTCTTATTTCTATTAAGTATCGCATGACAGATATCTTCCCATACCAGCGCAGCATAATCAATGTGAATTACATTCGCAACTCCATAGAATAACTGTAACGAACAAAGGCGAGCCTCATCAATTCCTGTCTCTTTTCCCGTTGTAGAGCGAACGAGAAGAGCAAAAAGGGTGTTCCATGGTTGTGGTAAGTGCTTTCTCCGGAACTTGGATGGATGCACCAAGTGTCCATCAACGTCATCATATCCAAGTCTGAGAAGAAATGGTTTGATGTCGTTGTTGTAGTGGGGAAGTGGTAAGAAGTCCTCATGATTGTCGGTTCGCTGAGGGAGTCGCAGCACAGTGCGAAGAAGATCATGATTGAGTTCAACCTCCTGTTGATCAATTATGCATCGTAGTGAGATGGTTGGAGAGTCGTGTTTGATGGTGTTCCAAAGTTGGTAGATGTATACTTGTGGTACTGATGCAGTTTCTGTAAGTGCGGTTTTGATGGGATGTCTTCTGAGAATTTCAACGATGATTTCGTTCTCTTCTTCGACTCGCGTGGTTGCAGTGTCAAAAATCAGAGTTAGTCTCACCAGGGTACACTTGAGCATGTATGACTTGTGGTTGTTGTTCCATTGTGAGCTCTGAGATTGTAAGATGCAAGTGTGTTAGTTTCAAAAGAATATAAATAAATTTAAATTTATGTCTGTTTGTTTTTGTACTCTGCCATTTTTCTTTTTCATTTCCTCACCAGAAAAATTACTTTCAATAAAAACTTGTAAATTTGAAAACACCTTATTTCACTTAAAGGAAAACTTGTAACTTTGGATCCATTTTAAGCGACTCAAACTCCTTATTGGGTAAACATATATTAGCAACTTATTGGTTTATTGCCTTCTCAAAATACAATACCCTGAGATCCAAATACAGATAACCTATTTTCGGTAGCCTCTGAGAAGGTGCTTATTTACCACATCACCTAATTCGCATGACCTTTTTTAGATAAGCTAACCCAAACACCCCCTCAAAACAACTTATTTCACCTTAAAATAAGCATATAAGCATAAACACTAGGCAATGATAGGTCTAGCTTATTAATAAGAGCTCATGCATTTTCCAAAAAAAACCCTTTAACTCTTCAACAAGCGGATAACCACTTATTAACAAGTATTTGATCCCCTTATCGCATTCTTAAAACACAATAGTAGATAAATAAGCCGACCTAACAAGTATTTGATCACCTTATAACTATACTCAAAAACGCGGCCTAACCAGGGTATCCCTCGTGACTGTTTCCGACCCTTTCCCTGGCCAAGAAGTGTACTAATGACATTTTAACCCGAGACCACTAAGCTACCTTGGTGTTTGTACTTATAAGTTATAACTACTCATATTTCTATTAGAAAAAGACACTAATTAGCTAGGCCAATTAAAACAAACAAACCCATTTCCCAAACACCCACAAAAATCATATTTTGTCAATAATAATTCACAAAGACAGACTAAAATCGGGTTAAGTCTAATTTTTTTAGGAAGGTTGGCGTGACCACTTGAGAGTTTAGTCTACCACTTAGTGGTTAAGTTATTGCATTTTCATAACACGTAAACCGATACCCTGCCTTAGGGGGTGTTTGTTTCGGCTTATGGCTTATTTGGTTTTGGGCTTACCTTTTGTTGCTTATTTTGAAACTTTTTGGCCTACATATGTTTATTATGTCATAATAAGCTTATATAAGCCACAAAAAGTGAGGTTATGAAACGTAAGCCCAAAACCAATAAGCCATAAGCCGAAACAAACACCCCAACTAAAGAGCAAAACCAAACACATACACACTTATAAACATCTTCATTTTTTTCCTCAAAAAACCACCTAATGCATTAAAACAAACAAACCCATTTATCAAACACCCGCAAAGATTATTTCTTGTTAAGACATTTAATCAAACAGGTGGTGTGCATTATGAAATAATATGAAAAAAAGGATAGTAGTGTACCATTTTTTGAGCCATTTAACAGGAGGAGGAGGGGTGGTGGGTTTAGATTTACTAGCATAATTCCTTCTTTCAAATAAGTTCTGATAAGGATGGTGATAATTATGATGCTTCACTTTTAATGTTTGCCATGATGTTCTTGGAACCGAAAGAGAGTGTGCGTGCAGTAAAATGAAAAAAAAAACCGAAAATGTTTGTTAAAGTTATTTGATAACTTCGGGTCTTTTGGGCTTATGAAAAATAGGCCCATTTATTTGTAGATTTTCAACCACCAATATTCTCTCAATGGACACCAAAAGCCCAATAAAAACAACTCTCTAAGTTCCATTTAAATCTTGACTTAATAATTAGGGATAATTGTTTCTAAGGCTAGTCACAATGGGAGGGTTGACCCAGTCGGTTGAGCAAGGGTGACCTCCGGTTGCCCCATTGTGGCACCAAGGTTGTGGTCGGTTGGGGGAGGGAGGCAAGTTGGATGAACTAGTTCGTTGTGGCAATCGAGTTGCTAGCACACTTTTGGACAAATTTTTGTACCGTTTGGCATTAAAAAAAAAATAAATAAAAAAAAAAAAAATCAGGTCACCACTGTGGCAACTAGCTCATCGTCAGGTCGTCAGAGATAGAAAGCTGATGTGGCAGGGTCGACCTAAGTCACCACTGCTACCAGCCTAAATGTATCGAAGTTATCACTTTTTGCTAAGTTGTGATGCATCTATTAATCCTCCTAAACAAAACAAACAATTTACTAATCCTACTATTATATGCATAATTTAACATTTGTTTAGAGTTATTTACATAAATCGTCCTTTCCAATGGTATGCTCGGGGAATTTTTTCGACTTCGTTTGAACCTCGAAAAATGTGAAAACAAAGATAAAACGGTGATTTTCGCATTTTTCGACGTTCAAACAAAGTCGAAAAAATTCTCCGTGTATACCATTGGAAAGAGCACGAAAAAACGACTCCGACGGTATATTTATTTATTTTTTGACAGTCCATATAACCCATTAAATTGATAGGCCAAAAACTAAATTGAACATTTTGTTATTATTGAATTGGGCCAAATAATAAGAAAGGATTATGTATTTGATTTTGAGTAAAATTATTGAAACTATGCCTAGCACAACTGGGCATAGGTTCGTTTCCCACACAAACATCCCGGGTTCGAATCCCAGGCGAGCCAAAAAGTGTTATGTTATACCAATGCCACGTGGCACCACCTCATTGGTCCACGTGGCAACCCGACCCGGTTTTCGACCCGATTTGACCCTTTCACTGACCCGATCCGATGACACGTGGCACCACTCAGGTGGTGACACGTGGCGACCCGACCCGTTGACCGACCTAACGACAAGGACGATTTATGCAAATAACTTTAACTGAAACTAAAGACCTTCGTTGCAATTTGGTCCTAACCACAAGGACGATTTATGTAAATAACTATAAACAAATGTTAAATTATGCATATAATAGTAGGATTAGTAAATTGTTTGCATTGTTTAGTAGGATTAATAGATGCATACACTATCAAAAAGCGAAACTTCGATACATTTAGAAACTATTATCCCTAATAATTATAAGGGTTGATATATTCTGAAATTATTACGTATTCTTTTATGATTTTCTTTGGCATTGTACTATATATTAAAACATGTTAACTAAGTCATTGTATCATTTGCTATTCGGGGGTGGGTGTTTTTAAATGACTACTAGTGCTAAACAGTGTATTAACATCAAGCTGACAAAGGCATAGTTAGATTAAGTTTACGATAAAATTTTTAAAAAGGCTGGTCATATAAGGAGAAGTTAGTAGTTGGTACTTTGTTGTTCATAAGTAGTAGGCCAAAAACACCTGTTTAGAATACATAACGACTCCAAACATTTCTAAACAACTGAAACACACGGTTTCGTATAATAAAGGGTATTTCATGTATATCCTTTTGAACCTCAAATCTTACTGTAAATTAAACACTCAACGCCAATAATATTGAGTTGGCCTCGATAAAACAAGACTTTCTTCAGCCTAATTCCCATTTATTGGCTCGGCCTCCACATGCTTGATGGCAATGAGGGTTGTGTTTGTTTTTCCGTATGTTTGATGTCTGCGAGAGAAGAGGTGAATTTAAAGTAATTAACATACAAGAAGTGATAGGCAGACAAAATATTCAACAAAATTAAAGAGGAAATAGTCATTTTTCACGCTTATGTCTAAAACTAAACAAACACACATCTTTCAATTCATTTTATCGCTTGCAGACATAAAAGAAAAAAAAACAAAACCACTTCTTTCATTTCATTTTCCCACTTGCAAACGAAACTGAAAAAAGATTTCAATAAGAAAAACAAAATAATAATAATAATATAATAATAATAATAAATAAATAAATAAATAAAAAATTGACCTTATTAGCACGACTAATATTTAATGGGGGCAAAAGTGCAAAGTGTATCATAACAAAGAGGTACAAAATGAACAATGTTTTAAAAAAAACACAGTGACTGTGTGAGTGTGTGTAACAACTTCAGAAAAAATGGAGTGTACCGGGAAAGGAAGCCGCCGGTGGTGTTCTGGCGAACCTAACCGTCGTTGTGACGGTTGTGGCGCCGTCTTTTATTGCTCTGTTTATCATCAGGTTTATTCAAACCCTAGATATTGTACGGTCATTAAATACTGAATTAATTGATTCATATGAATAGTTTCTTATTGTTAATTCATCGTTATGTTTGAGATATCACATCGGAGTGTCCATAAATAGGAATGTGAAAGACTAAAACGACAAATGTGGTATGTGGAGCTGCTTAAAGACTTCCCTTTTACTTTTTTGCCGGAGGCTACTTATCAGGTGATCGTTATATGTAGCTGAATTATTTCAAACGAGGCGCTTTCGACTCTTAGCTTGATATTCAAAGAAAATTTATTTGTTAGAAATACGTAACAAATGTGCAATATTTAGTGATTCATTAAAACATGTTTTATAAATAAATCCAAATATTCATCAATACTTCCGCCCAAAACAAACTAGATGGGACACATGTCAACACCTGATGACTTTTTAGACTTTTAAGAAAGGAACGAGCTTTCTATTATTCTCCTTCAAGTTTATTTTGTGATAGCAGTTCTGCTATTCAGATTGCTGCTAATCCAGTTTTTCATGAAAAAACCAAACACTTTGAGATAGATTTACATCTTGTTAGAGAGAAAGTAGCTTCAGGAGTTATTAAAACCTTGAAGGTTGCTTCTGCTAATAATGTTGCAGATATTTTTACTAAAGGGTTGAGTGTTTCTCAACACAAGCTGTTTTGTGATAAGCTTGGTCTGATAGATTTGTTCAAGCCATGAGCTTGAGAGGGGGTGTTGAAATATTCATGTTGGTTTCAAGCTCATATTTGACTATTAAGTCAAAGGGCTTGTTATGCCAAAATATTCTAATGTTTGTTTGTTTGGCTATTGATAGCAGGTTTTTATATCTTGAGGGGTTAAAGTGTATTTCAGCTGATATATAAGCTGGACCTAACCCTTGGCTATGTTATCTTCTCACAAATCGTTTCTCTCACATAAAAAGTTGTTCTCTCTTTCTCTCAAGTGTGGTCTGGTATTGTTGGTATTGATTAACTCTGATCATCTTGATCAGTTTTATAGATTGTTAGGTTGTATTGAGGGTTGTAGTGAGGATCTGGTGTATTCATATCTTTGTAGTGAGATAGATAGAACCCTTCTGAAAGGGATTATCTTTGTCTTGTGTATTTGTTTGGTGAGCACACGTTTTGTGGACTCATCTTCTTGACTATTCAGTTAATAAAAGATTTCACCAAGGGGTGGTTGGCTGGGTGAATTGGTTGTGTTGTGGTTGGTTTAAGAACAGATCTGGTTGTTTTAACAAAGTCAAATATGCTTGCAATAGCAAATCTTTCAGGTTGTAAGTCAAATATTGCAAATCTTTTTCCGACACTTCTTTTTGAACACTACTAGACTCGCCAACCTTCTTCTTCTTCCTTCCCAAAGATTTTCGCCTAGTGGTTGTTTTTTACTATTCGTTGGACGTCTAACCCTACATACCGCTGATACGCCTCTGAATTCTTATCCGCAAGGTTTAGTAATACATTTGGAATCTCCAAGCCCTTATTCTTGGTAAATTTTGAACTATACGTAAGCCTTGTTATGATCGGGTCATCCGTTTCATCATGATCTTTTTCTTCTGCTCTCTGTGTGATATTGGGAAAATAATGCATTACACTCTTGATTAGAAGCTTGAAATATCTTACGAATGGTATGAAAGGCTTCTTATTCTTCTTATTTCTATTAAGTATTGCATGACAGATATCTTCCCATATCAGCGCAGCATAATCAATGTGAATTACATTAGCAACTCCATAGAATAACCGTAACGAACAAAGGCGAGCCTCATCAATTCTTGTTTCTTTTCCCGTTGTAGACCGAACGAGAAGAGCAAAAAGGGTGTTCCATGGTTGTGGTAATTTCTTTCTCCGGAACTTGGATGGATGCACCAAGTGTCCATCAACGTCATCATATCCAAGTCTGAGAAGAAATGGTTTGATGTCGTTGTTGTAGTGGGGAAGTGGTAAGAAGTCCTCGTGATTGTCGGTTCGCTGAGGGAGTCGCAACACAATACGAAGAAGATCATGATTGAGTTCAACCTCCTGTTGATCAATTATGCATCGTAGTGAGTTGGTTGGAGAGTCGTGTTTGATGGTGTTCCAAAGTTGGTAGATGTATACTTGTGGTACTGATGCAGTTTCTGTAAGTGCGGTTTTGATGGGATGTCTTCGGAGAATTTCAACGATGATTTCGTTCTCTTCTTCGACTCGTGTGGTTGCAGTGTCAAAAATCAAGTTAGTCTCACCAGGGTACACTTAAGCATGTATGACTTGTGGTTGTTGTTCCATTGTGAGTTCTGAGATTGTAAGATTCAAGTGTGTTAGTTTCAAAAGAATACAAAGAAATTTAAATTTATGTCTGTTTGTTTTTGTACTCCGCCATTTTTCTTTTTCATTTCCTCACCGGAAAAATTATTTTCAATGAAAACTTGTAAATTTGAAAACACCTTATTTCACTATCAAGGAAAACTTGTAACTTTGGATCCATTTTAAGCGACTCAAACTCCTTATTGGGTAAACATATATTAGCAACTTATTGGCTTATTGCCTTCTCAAAATACAATACGCTGAGATCCAAATACAAATAACCTATTTTCGGTAGCCTCTGCGAAGGTGCTTATTTACCACATCACCTAATTCGCATGACCTTTTTTAGATAAGCTAACCCAAACACCCCCTCAAAACAACTTATTTCACCTTAAAATAAGCATATAAGCATAACTATAGGCAATGATAGGTCTAGCCTATTAATAAGAGCTTATGCATTTTCCAGAAAAAACCCTTTAACTCTTCAACAAGTGGATAACCACTTATTAACAAATATTTGATCATCTTATCACATACTTAAAACACAGTAGTAGATAAATAAGCCGACTTAACAACTGATGAGCTAACCCAAACACCCCCTTATAACTATACTCAGATACGCGGCCAAACCAAGGTATCCCTCTTGACCGTTTCCAACCCTTTCCCTGGCCAAGAAGTGTACTAGTGACATTTTAACCCGAGACCACTAAGCTACCTTGGTGTTTGTAGTTATAAGTTATAACTACTCATATTTCTATTATAAAAACACACGAATTAGCTAAGCCAATTAAAACAAACAAACCCATTTCCCAAACACCCACAAAAATTTTTTCTTGTCAATACTGAAATCGGGTTAAGTCCTCCTTTTTTAGGAAGGTTGGCGTGACCACTTGAGAGTTTAGTGACTTAGTCTACCACTTAGTGGTCAAGTTATTGCATTTTCATAACACGTAAACCGATACCACCTTAGGGGGTGTTTGTTTCGGCTTATGGCTTATTTGATTTTGGGCTCACCTTTTGTCGCTTATTTTGAATGTTTTTGGCCTGTATAAGTTTATTATGTCATAATAAGCTTATATATGAAACATAAGCCGAAAACCAAATAAGCCATAAGCCGAAACAAACACCCCAACTAATGAGCAAACCCAAACACATACACCCTTATAAACATCTTCATTTTTTTCTCCAAAATCCAAATAATGCATTAAAACAAACAAAACCCATTTCCCAAACACCCCCAAAGATCACTTCTTGTTAATAAACAAACATTTAATCAAACAGTTGGTGTGCATTATGAAAAAAAGGATTGTAGTATACCATTTTTTGAGCCATTTAACAGGAGGAGTTGGGGTGGTTTTAGATTTACTAACATAATTCCTTCTTTCAAATAAGTTCTGATAAGGATGGTGATGATTATGATGCTCCACTTTTAATGTTTGCCATGATGTTCTTCGAACCGAAAGAGAGTGCGTGCAGTAAAATGAAAAAAAAACTGAAAATGTCTGTTAAAGTTACTAGTCGGATACCCGCGCACAGCGGCGGCGATAAATATAGTTATATGTGTTTGCTTACCCGTTTAGTGAATTCGTTTCACAACACTTCGAATGTATATGTGTTAGCTGTAAGTGTTTGTTTGGGTTACCCGTAACTTTCCTGTAGCTTTCCCCTGACATCATTATTCCCGCATATAGAAATACCCTCGCAATCTCTTACGCGTCAAACACTCCCTCAAAAGGATATGATTTTGACGAATCAAGAT
The DNA here is from genome assembly GCA_910596185.1 of Chrysanthemum makinoi. Taxonomy (NCBI): domain Eukaryota; kingdom Viridiplantae; phylum Streptophyta; class Magnoliopsida; order Asterales; family Asteraceae; genus Chrysanthemum; species Chrysanthemum makinoi. The sequence goes on along the minus strand of OU343225.1, from coordinate 6,263,015 downwards.
TATATTGATTGAAATAAATTAAATAAAGGTTAAAGTTGTAAAAATTTAAATTAAAATAAAATAAACCCACTAAAAATATAAAAACTAAAAACTCATAAAAATATATCAAAATGGATGTTGAATTAAAAAGCATAAAATTTTAAAACATATGGTGAAATTAGATTATAAAAAAAAATAAGTAGATAAAAAGATATTTTAATTTGAAAATAAAGATGAATATTTAGTTGAGAAGTGACACATGTCATTTTATAATTGGAGCTCCTTATCTTATTTTTTAGTGGTTAGGAGTTAAGCTTGGAGTTTGTTAGAAGTTAGGCTTGGAGTTTGTTAAGAAGTGACACATGTCATTTAATGATTAGAGCTCCTTATCTTAATTTTTGGTTAGGAGTTAGACTTGGAATGAGATTTGGCTTTTACATGCATTATAATATAGTAAGTATAGATTTGATAACTTCGGGTCTTTTGGGCTTATGAAAAATAGGCCCTTTCATTTGTAGATTTTCAACCACCAGTATTCTCATCTCAATGGACACCAAAAGCCCAATAAAAACAACTCTCTAAGTTCCCTTGACTTAATTATAAGGGTTAATATATATGAAATTATTACGTATATATTAAAACATGTTAACTAAGTCATTGTATCATTTGCTATTCGGGGGTGGGTGTTTTTAAATGACTACTAGTGCTAAACAATGTATTAACATCAAGTTGACAAAGGCATAGTTAGATTAAGTTTACGATAAGAATTTAAAAAAAGGCTGGGAGAAGTTAGTAGTTGGTACTTTGTTGTTCATAAGTACTAGGCTAAAAACACCTGTTTAGAATACAAAACGACTCCAAACATTTCTAAACAATTGAAACACACGGTTTCGTATAATAAAGGTATTTCATATATATCTCTTTTGAACCTCAAAATCTTACTGTAAATTAAACACTCAACGCCAATAATATTGAGTTGACCTCGATAAAACAAGACTTTCTTCAGCCTAATTCCCATTTATTGGCTCGGCCTCCGCATGCTTGATGGCAGTGACGGTTGTGTTTGTTTTTCCGTATGTTTGATGTATGCTAGAGAAGAGGTGCATTTAAACTAATTAGGATACAAGAAGTGATAGTCAGACAAAATATTCTACAAAATTAAAGAGGAAAACGTCATTTTTACCTCTTATGCCTAAAACTAAACAAACACACATCTTTCAATTCATTTTCTCGCTTGCAGACATAAAAGGAAAAAACAAATCCACTTCTTTCATTTCATTTTCCCACTTGCAAACGAAACTGAAAAAAGTTTTTGATAAGAAAAAACAAACACTGCATTCGGCCCCGTGCTCGGTTCTCGAACACGGACTTATGTCCCGGCCCGAGCACGTACTTGTTTCTAAAACAAATTGACCTTATTAGCACGACTAATATTTAATGGGGGCACAAGTGCAAAGTGTATAACAACAAAGGGGTACAAAATGAACAATGTTTTAAAAAAACACAGTGACTGTGTGTAACAAACTTCGGAAAAAATGGAGTGCGCCGGAAAAGGAAGCCGCCGCCGTTGCTCCGGCGAAGCTAACCGCCGCTGCGACGGTTGTGGCGCCGTCTTTTATTGCTCTGTTTATCATCAGGTTTATTCAAACCCTAGATACTGTACGGTCATTAAATACTGAATTAATTGATTCATATGAATAGTTTCTTACTGTTAATTCATCGTTATGTTTGAGATATCACATCGGAGTGTCCATAAATAGGAATGTGACTTCCCTTTTAGGTAATCGTTTTATGTAGCTGAATAATATCAAACAGGCCAGTTTTCGACTCTTAGATTGATATTCAAAGAATTTAGTTGTTAGAAATTCGTAGCAAATTTGCAATATTTAGTGATACAATTAAAAAAATTGTTTTATAAATAAATCCAAATGTTCATCAATACTTACGCCCAAAACAAACTAGATGGGACACATGTCAACACCTGGTGACTTTTTAGACTTCAAAGAAAGGAACGAGCTTTCTATTTGATCCTCCTTCATAGCTGCCAAATCCTCATAAGTTAGTAACCTATGCTAATCATATTGATGTGATCGGGGTGCGTATGTGCAAGCCAACAAAGTAAGGGGATAACTAGTATCGTACAGCAGTACAACAAATACAAATTCATACATGATATATGTGAACGTTGTAATTAGAATTTGGGCCATATTCTTTAAACAAGACTAGCGAATCTAGGTATGAGAAACCTCATGATGTACTGGAAATGCACTTCTCATGTACAAAATAAAGCATGTATAGGAAAAGTGCAGATGCCATTGAAACCCCACTGATAAGAAATAGACCACGGAAACCTTCAAGGTTTAAAATTTTGGGCGCAGTCACGGAATCTGATTTTTTATTAAACCACTTATCCTCCAATGACTTTAAAGTCCCGTCTTCTCGTAATTTGGCAATCTGAATTGACATCTCAGCAGCCAACGTTGAACCTTTCGGGAATGCCTGCACATTTTTATATTTAACCTTTGACTAGGATAAACTTTATCGACAATGTCAAAATTTCATATTTTACTTAAGCCGGTTACATTCAACAAATTTCGACCTATTTAAGACTGAACCGGTCGATTCCAGTTACATTCCATCTTTAGGGGGTCAAACTCAAGGTAAAGAAAAAGATTAGCAAAAACAAAGTAGTTGCACTAGTCAAAAGTGACCCACATTGTATGTTTAATGCATATACCCTCCTAACTCATTTTTTTTCTCATCCCGTTCAAAAGATTGACCAGCTTTGACCTCGTATCTATGTTAACGCTAATATTAAAGAGTTGTATAGTGAAGTGACTCACAAAGCCAAAACCATTGGTGATAGTTTCAGATATGGTCATCGAGTAGCCAGATGGATATTGTGCAAGAAATTCCTTAATATAAGGAATTTCAGCAACAATTGCATCAACACCACCCTTTTTACTGCCACGTGTCAAAGCATCAGCATATTCCTCTGGTGAAGAATACTTCAATATGGTGTCTTTAAAAATGGTCTTAACAAGTGCTCCCTGTGCAGGGCCATACGTGTATCCAATATATCCTCTCTTTGATGCTAGCTGAATTTGTTCAACAGTTAATAGTGAACTTAATGCTGCAGTGTAACTTGAAACGAGCGCAAGCACTACGAACAACCACACTATGACTACAAATCTTGACAAATTACTCTGCAGCTTCTCCCCTGAAATTTTCAAAACGTAAACATAATATGGTTTAGCTCTTACTAAATTTCTGTTTGCCATTATACTTAGATGTGTTTGTGGCAAAGAAAAACAGCAACAACTACTAAAACAGGGTGTTAGGGCTTACTATGAGCATAAACAAGTGTAGAAAAGGCAAACCAGAAGGTTGTCCCGATTTGTTCTGCTATTGAACCTTGAAATTCTTCATTTGTCCGATGTTCAAGTATCCAAACGACAATGCCAATCAAAATAAAGAAACAAGCAGACACAATCCAAAGATCTGAACTAAGTGGTTTCATAAAGATCCAAATGCTTGTTGTATTGGCGTTTCTTGATAGTATTGCAAGGCCAAAATCTGTAAATGGCAAGGTGAAGTCAACATATTTAGATCTATTACCTGTGATTGTTATATCTCCAATTGCAGCATCAAATTCCTGATGCAAATGATAATAATAGATTACCAGTTATATTTCTTTCCCAATATATATTGATGACAAATTAAAGAATACTGGTTTATATAATATGCATACCCCATTATGGACTCGATCTAAAAGGTCATTGTAATTTACTCTGCCATTTTCAGCTTTTCCCATAAATGGAATATACTCAAAGGCTACATGGCGACCTAATCCATTAAAGGCGACTCGGAATACTTCTTCACAAAATCCTGAAACGATTGTTGAATTAGTTTGATCATCATAACTCACTTGAAAAAGTCTCCCTGGTCTGGATACCAATGGAATGCCGATTCTGAGGGTTTTTCTGCTCGTTTGTAACATCCTATGTGGATTAGTTGAGATACCTCCTGGCAAGATGATATCTGGAATTGAATTTAGCCCATCAATCTTTCTGGTTAAACCAATACCCTCTGTCCAAAACCCAACCCTTCGCTCCCTGTTACCTATCACGTTTATTATTTCTAAGACTTTTTTACTCATCCTACCATTCATAAGTTGGAAAGTACCAGCCAAACCACGAAATGAGATTCTTAACATCTGATCCATAAGAAATGTATCCCTTGGAAGTGTGCTAGATGTCTGTGTCCTCTCAATAGCCATTGCTAGTGCTGAAACTGCATCATATGCCCAGACACCGTAAGGGTTTATTTTGTTGAGCTCCATTAAAGGGTCCATAGCATGCTGTTCCTTTCTCCATTTCAATGTGAATTTCTGAAGATCCCTTGACTGTGGAATATATGATCTAAAACCCACCACACCTTGCATAGACTCAACAACTTCACCATCCATGAAGTTGAAAAAGTCCATAGTTTTACTTGTGATAATCCATTTGTATCCCGCATCCATCAATCCAAAATATTTTGCTTTTGATAAAACACGGGATGCAAGAGAATGACAAGCATGCATGATGTATATATTTGTTTGCATAGCTGAAAGCTTGTGAAGCTCTTCATGAACTAGTCCATTGCTGGAAGAGGTTGAAATTAGGCTCATATATGTTACAAAAATGTTCTTCTCTTGTAAGATATTCGTCATAAGCCTTGCCACTTCTATCTCATTTGCAGCGTCCTCAAATATGAGAATAACATTCTTCCATTTAAACGATTCTGCCATTGCAGCAATGGCTTTAAATTGAGTAGTTTCATCTTGTGAAACTTGAAGGAAATAAGGATGTTTGTTGGAAGATGGAGTTGGTGAAAAAGAAAGAATAGGTACTCTAGCTTCGTCTCCTAATACTGCAAGAAACTTTGCTTCGGTTGCTGACTCAGAAGCTATGATTGCTTGGACTTTCTGCTTCTCCAATAGATCAAGACCTGGCAGGAAAACAAGAAAATCGTATAAAATTTGCGACATCTTAAGTTTAGTATCTGGTTAACTTTTAGAATGTCTTACCAGCCACTACAGGATAAACCATTACGGTTTGGGATTCACACTAGACCCGTTCTGATTCTAGTTTCAGTTATAGTTTGCTCTCTATTTTTTCTCCAATTAGATATGACAAGTATCACTTTGCTTTAGTTTGACCCTTTATATCTTGGAAGTTGTAAGAGATATTTTATTGTCTTAAGCATATATCAAATATAATCTGAAATAGTACGTTATTTACCTGCGGATAGAGCATGCAGTGGTTCTCCATGTGTATCCCTATTGTGGAGAACTATCCTTGTTTTGTAGTAGTTGTTAAAGGTGTAAAAGTCAGATAGTGCCATGGTCATGCAGCTATGAACAATCTTTCCGACCCATGATCCCTTATCTAGAATCACTCCCACTGGGATCTCCTTGTATGATGAATCTTCTTGTGCTTTTGAGCATATCCGAAGGCAAATCAGCATAAATATTAAGAACACATCTGTGCACTTCCTGCTTTTGATCTCCATACTTGAATGACAAACGGGCAAAAGGCTCCTATCACTGAAAGAACAAATTATACGTTACGTTTTTTTTTTTTGTTTTTTGTTTTTTTTTGTTTTTTTTTTTAATTTTATTTTATTATTCGTTTGTGTTCCTGTAGTTTCTATGTCGACTTATCTCATGAATTGCCATTTGTTGACTGAATAGAATCATATTTCAATGGAATTGTGATCATAAACATTGCTTTCATTATTAGATAAGCATTTTGTATTTATTTATTTTTTGAAAGGCTCATTGTCAGATAAGCTTAGGAAGATATCCTTGTTGAATATATAAACGACGTATTTCCATTGCACCATCTTGTGTAATATTAAATACGATATAATCATATGTATTGTTCAACCAAATTATATGATGTACCTTACTGATATTTTTGTCCTTTAAACTAATCTGAACACTTTCTAGACAACAAGAAAGTGAGCCAAAACGTAGCAACGCGCACAAAACCACCTTGGACTTCATCCACTTCGTTGCTGATCATGTTATACCTCCGAAGCAACATAAAGATTGAACAGGACGGTTGGAAATAGATATGTTAAGTTTGGTCATATCATGTTATACACTTATACCTCCGAAGCTCCAATTAACTAGTAAACATGAATATAACTAAAGGAAAATGATTTGAATGACTAATAAACATGCCTAAAGATATGACTAATACTAAGATTGCAACACTTGTCAAGATAAATGGTGAAGATAATGAGAGAGAAAATGGATAGGACATGTGTCAAATAATGAATTGATTAGGCATATCTTTAGGCCTATATTTTAGTCATCTATATCACTACTCATAACTAAAAACTTATCTAACTCGACACATGTCAAATGTTGCATTGTTTAATTTGGTATACTCAAAATGGGTCACATACTAGCTAGAAGTTTTGTATCGATTCGCAACATCGTGCGGACCTTAACTCTACTCTTTATGAGACAACAATAACAAAGCTCCTAATGGACTTTCATATAATCATTTGCTTGAGAGAACTTTTGGAACCGAAACAAGAAAATAAACTGTCAGTGAGATTTTTGTTCACTTGGACATTGTTATACTGATATATATACAATTAAGACTTTATGGGGGGTTGTAACTATTTAGAATTTCGCAACTAACTATAAGGCTGAACACAGTGGCAACCTAGTTCATCTGTGCCACATCAGCTTTCTCTCTCCGACGACCTGACGACGACCTAGTTGCCACAGTGGTGACCTGACAATTTTTTTTTTTTATTTATTTTTTTTTTACACAAACGGTTGGATTTTTGGCTTGGATAGTCGGTTGTCTCCTCAACCGAGTTAGGCATTTTTCTCCCCTCAACCGATCACCACCCTCCTCCCCACAATGGCTCAACCGACCACAACCTTCTCCTCAACCGATCCCCACGACCGACCATTGTATCCAGCCTAATGTGTCAAGATTAGAGTTAGGTGTTGTAGATGAAATATTATCTCTCTCACACAAGGTAAAGACAAATGGAAAATTTTGAAAAAGAAAATGAAAGTAAACTTGTCCCACATTGGTAGATGTGCAAATTTTGAATATGTTTTTATAGCTAAACCATGTAATCGATGTTGTCTTACAATAGCGACTTGTGATTCTGTGTCTTATTCAACATGCCTTTTTAACATTCGCGGGTTTCATCATATCTTACTTCTTTAAATACCATTTGCACTATGATACAACGCAATAACACCCATAAATCTGTAATTAGAAGTATGAACATAAACACAATAAAATGATGGGTCAGAAATTAGATGAAACCATATAGAATAACGTGATTGAGGCACTTGTTTGACACGTTTCCCTTAAACGGATTCGTCGTCTATTTGCCGTCCGTTTCCCAAGGTACAACGTTCGAAAATTAGATGAAACCATATACAATAACGTGATCGTATTGTTTTCGAACGTTGTACTGTCGGATGTGACCTATGCCTGAAATTCTCATCGGAGTACTCATGTATATTATTGGAGAAAGCTAGGAGTAAGCGTATCTTTGGTGGTGGAAAGAAGCTGAAACATATATTTTCTGTTTGGTGTGGTATATCAACTTGATTTATGGTAATGGTCTTATAGCCCCAAAGGAGTTGCAAGTGTTAAAACCAAAGTTTAATACACAATTAACCTAGTTTAAGTCTAGCCATTATCACTAAATTAAGTGATCATTATGTAGTTCTTACCAAACCATAAATAAATGTTACAACTAATTTTTTCTTCACTTTCCATTCTAAACACATCAATATGACACTAGATATCTCATTAACATAACTTCACACCAAAGTTTCCAACAAAAACCAATACTCAATTCTCAATAGGTCGTATTATTCGATTAATAATTTGAATCGTTTACATTGATGGCTTATACCATGCGTTCATTGTTGGTATGTTTGACGAATATAGCGGTAGCAAGAAGCAGCAGCAGCAAGAAGTAGCACGAAGCATTAGCTTTTTGTTTTGATAAAACATTTGGTAACATAGCTGTATATTAATAATTAGTAAGTGGAAACGCTAGTTGCTCATAAATGCTACTAGAAATATCGCTTTGATTTCAAGCGTTTAGAAAAAGTAAGATTGCTAGTTGCTTGTTTTCAAATAAACATTTTGTTCAACAAATTATGGCTCACTGTAATGTTCTTATAATTAGTAACTCATGTTAGTTCAACATATTACTTGGAGAATGAAGTTGAATCATACAACTACCATAAATGGATTTAATGGTCTTTAAACATAATGGAAAAGATGGGATTCGGGGCTAAATGGCGTTCGTGGATCGAGGCGTGTCTTCGATCATCCACAATGTCAATTCTTGTCAATGGCTCCCCAACGGAGGAATTTGGTTTGGAAAGAGGAGTAAGGCAAGGTGACCCAATTTCGCCTTTCCTCTTTATTTTAGCGGCAGAAGGACTTAACGCGATTATCAAAGAAGTGGTAGACAAGGCTGTATTTAGAGGAGTGAAGATTGGTAGAAACAACGTTGTAGTATCTCATCTACAATATGCGGATGACACTATTTTATTCGGGGAGTGGAGCAAAGAAAATGGAAAAGTGCTTATGTGTATTTTAAAATGTTTCGAGGAAGTCTCGGGCCTTCGAGTTAATTATAATTAGAGCAAGGTATATGGGGTTGGAGTAAACGAAGGGGAATTGGGAGACATGGCGAGATGGATGAGGTGCGGAGTTGGTGAGCTCCCGTTTACGTACTTGGGAATTCCCATTGCTGAAAATATGAGGAGAGTGGGGGCATGGAGTAGTGTAATAAAGAAATTCAAAAATCGGCTGGCCGATTGGAAAGCAAAATCGATGTCGTTTGGGGGTCGTTTAACATTGGTCAAATCGGTTCTAGGAAGCTTGCCATTGTATTACTTTTCGATGTTCCGTGTGCCTTTATGTGTGATAAAACAACTTGAGAGAGTGAGAAAAAATTTCTTTTGGGGAGGGGTGGGGGATTGCAATAAATTATCATGGGTTAAATGGGATAGGTTACTAGCCTCGCACGGGGATGGGGGGGTTAAACATTGGGTCTCTTCGGGGGAAAAATTTAGCACTTTTGGGTAAATGGTGGTGGAGATTCAAAAGGGAAGGGGGGGCTTTGTGGGTTAGAGTCATAAAAAGCATTCACGGGGAAAGTGGGGGGCTTGGTGACATTAGGGGCGTTGGGGGGGGGGGGGGGGGGGTTTGGCGAGATATCATTAGGGCGGGGGAGGATTTGGAAGGGTTAGGTATTGGGTTTGTGTCTTCGTTTGTGGGGGAAGTGGGGGATGGAAACGATATAAGATTTTGGATTGATAAATGGGTGGGTGGAGTTAGGCTTTGTGATAGATTTATGAGGCTCTATCATCTTGATAGAAGTAAGGAGGGTAGGGGGGCGGGAAAAGGGAAATGGGTAGATGATTCATGGTGTTGGGAGTGGGATTAGGTTAGAAATCTTAGAGGGAGGGTTTGTAAGGATTTTGAGGAGTTACAAATGTTATTGCAAAATGTTGTTATGAAGCTTGATTTTAGGGATCGTTGGAGATGGACGCTTCAAGAGAATGGAGACTTCACGGTTAGAGAATTAACAAAATTGGTGGAAGAAAAGATGCTTAGCGTAGTTAGTGGCGGTGAGGCGACAATATGGAATAAATGGTTACCAAAGAAAGTCAACATTTTCGTATGGAGGGCGCTAATGGGTAGACTTCCGGTTCGTCAAGAATTAGATAAAAGGGGAATTGATTTAGATTCACTATTATGTCCTTCGTGCGGCGACATGGTGGAATCATGTTCGCATTGTTTGGTAATGTGCAATTTTGCTATGAGCGTATGGGAAAAAATATATAGTTGGTGGAGGAGTGGGATTGTTAATGCGTTCTCCATTGAGGAATTATTCGTGTCTAATGGAAACGTTAGCATTCCTAGTCATTCATCTAGATTGTGGCAAGTGGTAATTTGGACACCCGGATACTTTATTTGGAAAGAAAGAAATGCGCGTGTGTTTAAAGGGAAAGCTTCAAGTTTAAACAAAATAGTTCAAGATATTCAACTTAAAAGCTTTGAGTGGATAGTAAGAAGATCCGGAAAGAAAAGTGAGATGAATTGGCAACATTGGCTTTTTGATCCGGTTAAATGTAGAGTTTGAAATATGGATACCGTAACAGTAAAGTTAAGCTCCTTTTTGGCAATGTGCAGTCTGTTAATTAGTAATCTCGTGTGGTCTGTCAAGTCGAGGTCTGCAGCTCCGGTTAAGGATTCAGTTACAGTGGTCGCTACAATATTCATATTGTAATGTGTTTTTGTTGTGTATTTTTCCTTGGGTCCTATTCTCTTTAATTAGCTTGTTGAGGAGATGGGATGCCATTTCTTGTGTATTTTGTCCTTGTTTTTTTCGTTCTAATATATGTTGCCTTTCTAAAAAAAATGGTCTTTAAAGACCTTCAAATAAATAGTGTTCTTGTGTGTCTCTTACTAAACAGTTTTTCACATTTGGAAGAAATCGGTGTATATTTTTCGAATGCATGCTAAACAATTTATTTAACATCAAGCTGTATGCTGACAAAGGAAAAGTTAGTAGTCGGATGAGTTTTACAATAAGAATTTGAAACGGCTGGCTGTTCAAAGAGAATTTAGTAGATTGTTGTTCATAGGTAGTAGGCTAAAAACATCAGTTCAAGATACATTACAACTTCGAACATTTTAAAACAACTGAAATACATGATTTCGTATAACAATGACCATTTGGAAAATTTTAATGTGGAACTTGTCCCACATTGCTGGTTGGAGAAAAACTTGATGTGTTTATAGCTAAATCAATGAAACCATTATAAACTTATGGAACATGATTAGGGGTACAATATACTTTGTGATTCCTTTCAAATTCCACAAGTTTTTAGCGACACGTTTGCAAATCCTATATCTGATTACTTAAAACGACAACTCATTCCTTTCTTCACACATAAAAAGCAACTCAAATTTGTTACATAAGCAAAACAGTCTTCTGCCATGAGTTTTTTATACTAATATGAACAAAAAATTACAATGTTTTTTCTGTAGAATATTAAGATTGATTGTGAATGATGTTGTGTTTATTGATTGCTTTCCACAAATACATTGTACATATTAATACAGCATTCATAATATTCTAGAGGTTGGGCTTGGGCTTGAGCCCATTACATATTACAGACTAACACTCCCTCGCAGTCCGAGCGGCGAAATCGCGAAAGCTCGGACTGGAGTAGCAAAACTAGAAGAGAAAAACAAAACATTAACATAATAAAAGCATAATTTTAGTCGACTCGTAACAAAACCGTACCAACGATCGATTTTAGTCGACTGGTACCAACGGTCGGCTAAGTTGACTGGTAATCTTTTTGTACCAACGGTCAACATTAGGGACTGGTACCAACGGTCAACTTTAGTCTACTGGTAACAAATCCGTACGAACGGTCGACTAACAAACAAACATTTTTTTTTATACGGATAAACCAAAGTATCCGAAATAAACAGGATAAACCAAAGTATCCTGACTAAATAGGATAAACCAAAGTATCCCTTACCAAATAGGATAAACCAAAGTATCCTGACCAAATGGGATAAACCAAAGTATCCCTTACAACTAAACAAATGAACGTAAAGATAAGAAAACAAAAGTTGGTTCTAAAACTTCAACCCCCAAAGAACCTTCCGAACAAACGGGGCGTGTTTTTACACACAAAAACATAAAGATATATATATATATATATATATATATATTTTTTTTTTGTGGTCCCACCTGCATCTTTTAAAAAACACAATGATAACACACATATTCCTCCTTCATGCCTTGTCGGCCAATCATCATAATCATTCACCACTTTCTCTTTCTAAAAAATAAAAATAAAAAAGTAGCGTAAAATATCAGCTTGAATGGCTAACAGCAATCTCCCTCGAAGGATCATCAAGGAAACACAGCGTTTACTCAGTGAACCTGCACCGGGGATACGCGCGTCACCGTCGGAAGAAAATATGCGGTATTATAATGTGATGATACTTGGTCCCTCGCAGTCTCCGTATAAGGAGGAGTATTCAGGCTGGAGTTATTTTTTGCCCGAGGACTATCCAATGGCTGCCCCCAAGGTTCGATTTAACGGCATCTCCGGCACATTAATTTTCTGTTAATAAACATGACTTCATCAAAGCGTCTTGCGGAAAAGAAGGTGGGAAAGTTTGATAAGAACATCACTAAGCGTGGATCGGTTCGGATCCAGTTAAACTTGAACTTAATCGCCTTGAAAATGAAGTTAGAGATAAGACTGAAGAATTGACGAAGGTGGATGAGAAGCTGAAGTTGACAGAGGTTAAGGTTAAAAAGGGAGCCCTCCGAACCTCCGGCAAGGAGCCGGCGGCCGGAGGCAGCGGCTGACGAGTTTAGTTTTAGGGTTTTGGGATAGGATCGTTTAGTAGGCTCTGATACCATGTAAGATGATATAATAGAGAATACAGAATGATTGTGTTTTATTGATTGATTGAATCATTGAATCGGTACATGAACCGAATATATGGAGCTACAAAAGAGATATGAGTGGACTATGTTAATGTTTTGTTTTTTTTTTTCTAGTTTTGCTACTCCAGTCCGAGCTTTAGCGATTTCGCCGCTCAGACTGCGGGGGAGTGTTAGACTATATTTGTGACTATATTTGTTATTGTCCACTCATCTTTATGAGTGGTAAACCTTTATGAGTTGTAGTCCACTCATATCTCTTTTGTAGCTCCATATATTCGGTTCATGTACCGATTCAATGATTCAATCAATCAATAAAACACAATCATTCTATATTCTCTATTATATCATCTTACATTTTCATCAGCGCACGTAAGCGGGATAAAGGAATACCTAAATAAACAAAAAACTTCTCAAATTTGTCATATATAAACTACCTTACATTTTGCTTACCCACCAATGTGGGAGAAGTTCCACTTGTATTTCCTTTTCAAGCTTCTTGCATCAAGTGTGGCTCTCTTGGTCATTTTAAGAATCGATGGTAAATTTAGAACTTCATATCCGACATATCTCAGCTTGTTGCAAAGCTCGTACCAACGAAAATGCAAAGTCACAAACTAACACTACGTACTTATATAAATAACACTCCATCTTGCTTAGGCTTTGGAAATGGTTTTCAATCACTTTTCTTAAACCATACTTTCTCTAGAACAATACTAATCATACACTGTCTGTATCTATAACCAAAGTCATTTGACCCATCAATGAGCTTAAATGTGTCAAGATGGAAGTTTTTGCAAATAAGAATATTATCTCTCAAATTAAAGTTGAGGCAACTAGAAAGATTTAAAGCGGAACTCGTTACTTGTCCCACATTGCTAGTTGTATACCACTAGGGTAAATACAACTTGTTACTTTCTTTACCCGCGCACAGGTAGGCAAGTAGAGTTGCATGAAAATTAATTTAAGGTGCGCTTGGTTCGAAATGGGGAATCGGAATGGGAATAGGTGACGTTGCACAAAAAAACCGGTTCATGAACCGAACCGGAAATTAAAACTGAAACCGATTTGCCCGAAACCCGGTTTCTCTTGAACCGGTTTCCCTTAAACCGAACCGGCGGTTTCATAACCGGTTGTAAGTTTTTTGGTTGGTCGGTTTGAAAACCGGTTAAAACCGGTCCGATGACGAAAACCGGTTTCTGAAACCGGTTTTAAACCGGTTTGTTTGACAGCTTTTTTTACCAGCGTTTGACCCTCATTTTTACAGCTTTTGCATGCATGGTTGAGGAAGAAGACAACCTTGGGTGCATTTTTTTGTGTTACTGTGATGTGAGGATGGAAAGCATTGAAAAGATAAAGTTGGAGTTTGCTTTTCGAGGATATGCATGTGAAAGAGTTATAGTATATAAATGGGTGCATTTTTCAAAAGTAATACATCAATCAAATAACTTTAAAGAACTTTAAAATTTCAATTAAACTTTTCTTTTAATTTGTTTGTTTTGTTTTGTTTTTTTTGTTTGTTTTTTTTTTTTTGTTTTTTTTTTTGTTTTTTTTTACAAGGGGAGAAAGAGTTGTGTGGGTCACAAAAGTAAACTATCTAATTAAGTGACATTTTCTTATTCCTATAGGAGTTCAAACAAGGTGATAATTTAATGTCATCAAAAGTGATTGAGCTACCGTACATAAAATATCAAATTATTATAAACTGTGAACACGATAGGAACACAGTACTTTTCAATATTATGTTTAGCATTATACAAATTTATGTTACTTAAAGAATCTTTATTTTTAGTTGGATATATTTGTATACTATTTTATGATTTATCCCACTCACACAACAAGACCAAAAAAATCCATACTAAACTTTATCAAACTACAAGACCACCGCTAGTACCAAAATAGTCACCATTTTATGACCCAAGCCACACATTCAACTTTCTCACTTCCCAATCAACTTTCTCCCTTCCCTAGCTATAGTCATCTCATCTTCTCCGACGAAAAAACACCATAAAAAATATTGAAATACTCCTCATTATTAACCAGACAGATTGTCGAGGGCATGTATCGAAAAGCTTCTCCTAGAGAAGTATTGGATAACTATTTTTATGTGAAATCACCAAACCAACCATTGCTTGAAGCATGAGCAAGTTTGTTGACCTCCACTTTGTTCTATCCACTATGTTTTTTGCTTCTCTTAAAGATTTGTTATATCTTTAACAAATATCTGTTTTTTGCTTGATACTGGATCTCTTCTACTTAAGAAACATGCATCTCCTCTGTCGTCTAAAAGAAAAAGAAAGAAAGAAAGAAAACCGGTTTACACAAACCGGTTTAAACCGGTCCCCAACCGGTCTGGTCCGGTTTGTATTTTCATCGTCTTAAACCGGTTTCAAACCGGTCCGGTTTGAGTCAAAACCGGTTTTGACTAGTTTGACTCAAACCGAAACCGGTTTAAACACCGGTTCGGTTTGGAAAAATACCCGATTTGTGCACCTCTAGGAATGGGAAAGGGAAAGTCAATGGGAATGCAAAGGAATGGAATGAAGATTATCATTATCTTTGATTATAGGGTAAATACAACTTATTACTTTCTTCACCCGCGCACAGGTAGGCAAGTTGTTTTGCATGAAAATTAATTTAGGGTGCGCTTGGTTCAAAATGGGAAAGGGAAAGGCAATGGGAATGCAAAGGGAATGCAAATGAATGGAATGGAGATTATCATTATCTTTGATAGTGCTTGGCATGAGAAAAATACATTCACCTCCAAAGTGGTGGTGGTGGCGGCTACTGCTTGCTGTGGCTGCTGCTGGTGGAGGTGGGTAATCATTACCATACCTCCCAATTTACTGGGTAATGCCCAATTACCCAATACTAAACAATGATTGTATTCCCTAGTTCTAACCAGGCATGTTTAATCATTACCTTTGCCATTCCCCACCCCCCATTACCCCCAACCAAACACCCCCTTAGTTCTAAAATTTGTCAGTTATAAGCTAGTTTCAATTTTGCTTACCAACCAAAGTCGGAGACGTTCCACAAAAAAGGGTTACGTGTTCTAGCGTTCCACTGTTTCATATTACGGAGTATATGTTTTTCCTATACTATATGTCTATCCAGTAATAATATAAACAAGTATAGTACATTAAGATGAGTTAAATGATGAAAACATCGAATACCAAGATTGGTCTAAGTTCAGGTGGCATAGTTGCTCTCAATATACTAAGATGTAAAACAAAAGTATCTTCTCGATTCACAATTTTTTCGGTATGCATGGTTTCCACCTTTTTGACCAACTAATTTACGGGGTCTGATCAAATCGGTCAAAACCTTCCTTTTTCAGGAGGTTGAACCTTAGGGCGTGTTTGTTTCGCAGATTCCGTAGGAATTTAACGGAAGGGAATTTGGAATTCCATTAAATGGCATGTTTGGCTGTTAATAATAAATTCCTTAAATTCCTCCGGATTGTCAACATTCCTCCATTTACAGAATTCAACATTCCATATGGGGGGTGAGAAGATTTTAATTCCTACGCTCCTTAAATTTGTCAATGACAAAAATACCCTGTGTCAACCCTAATTAAACCCCATCACGTTACATAAAAAATATCAGTTCCCTCTAATCGCCATTGAAGAAATTCAGAAGCATCTTTCATTGCCAATCATATTTTTTTCATATAAGGTGCTTTGTACTTCTTTTTTACTCATCTCGTCAATGTATCTTTGATTTTATATATGTTATATAAAGTGTTGCTTGATTAATCTATGTTATCTCCATGCATTGTCTTCATTTTATTTTTATATATATATATATATATATATATATATATATATATATATATATATATATATATGTATATATATATATGCTATAAGTGAGTATGATGGTTCCATTACAATCGTTAACATGCATGAACAAAAAGCAACCACATATATGTATTAAAGTTGGGTTTATGTAGGTCCATGGTTTTATTTAATTATTGTCACTTTGATTAGTTATGATGCATACATAGGCTATGAGAATTTAGTTATGTTATATAACGACAGTGCTTGTTACGAAATATGAGCAGGAAATGTCGCGACTCGGTTTAACAACATGCAGGCGTAGGCAAAAGAGAAAGCAAATAATTATTGCATTTTGGAACCAAGTTATGACAGCACTTGTATGGTTCTTTACTACTGTTTGTATGTTGATGTTCAAATATAGAAGTGATAAACCACGTATCCGAAGCCTTTCGTCAAATTTGGATAGATACTTGATATTACATAGATATGCTTACGAGAGTGACACTTTGTGCATATCACAACTTAGGATGACTCGAAGGTGTTTTACGAAGTTGTGTGACATTCTTGAGAGATTAGGTGGCTTACGAGCAAGTAGACATATGAATATTGATGAACAAGTTGCAATTTTTCTTCACATTATTGCACATAATGTTAAGAATCGTGTCATCATTTGTCGTTTTCATCGTTCGGGGGAAATAATTAGTAGACTTTTTACTCGAGTTTGCAATGCGGTGATAAGATTACATCCTCATTTGCTAAAGAAACCCGAATCCTTTTGATAGATTCCATTTCATGCAAAAACATTCTGTGAACCAAACGGACCCTTAGTGTTTTTCTAAATTTCATTTTTGTTTGAAATTTCATTTTTGTGACTGAATAGAAGAATCATATTCGAATGAAATTGTGATCATAAACATTGCTTCATTGTTAGATAGGCATAGCAAGATATCCCCAATGCATGTTGAATATAAAAACGATTTTTTGATTGCCATCTAGTGCAACTTAACGCGTAAATAACATACAAGTGTTGAAACAAATACCTTACTGATACTTATGAAGATAGAACCAACAACATGAAAATGACTTAAAACTCATCTGAACGCTTTCTAGACACCAAGAAAGTGAGCCAAAAAGCACCAGCAAAAAAAAAAAAAAAAAGGTCTTAAACTTCATCAAATTCATAATAGCTTATGTATGCATCATATGTACAACTAATATTTTTTGAGGATTTGTAAAAGAATTTCGCAACGAGTTAAATGTGTCAAGGTTAAAGTTGTTGTAGCTAAGATTATCTTTCTTAAGATAATAATAGATGATTTAAAAAGTTGAACAAAGAAAACAAAAATGAAAGTGGATATTGCCCCACATCGGTGGATGAACAAACATTGGACGTGTTTTTATGGGTAAAACCATGAGATAATATTGTTTGGATAGGTTCGTCTCAGGATATAAAAGCCACTTTAGATTCTGTAGCGTACTTTGCTGGTCCTTTTTATGAATTCTACTCTTATCTTTTTCTTATGAACAATGTAGAAGACTATATGGTTTCATATCTTGTTTACAGTCGACCAATTTTCGGGATATCTTCATCTTCATATTGGTATATAGCTAGGATTATATCTCTCAATTAATGACGGTGGTCAATATGAGATAATATTGTTTGGATAGGTTCGTCTCAGGATATAAAAGCCACTTTAGATTCTGTAGCGTACTTTGCTGGTCCTTTTTATGAATTCTACTCTTATCTTTTTCTTATGAACAATGTAGAAGACTATATGGTTTCATATCTTGTTTACAGTCGACCAATTTTCGGGATATCTTCATCTTCATATTGGTATATAGCTAGGATTATATCTCTCAATTAATGACGGTGGTCAATATGTACAAGTGAACCGGTCTTGAAAGTTTACGGTAAGTAAACTATACTAAGAAAATATATTAGAGAACTAAATAGTCCGAGTTAACCAAATTCCAAATTTTCCTTTTCTCTTTCCTATTCTTTTCAATTTCCCTTCACTCAAAACTCGAGAACTGAGCGTAAAAGAATGTGGACGTAGGAAATTATTTTTAAAAACGGCATTGTATTTATGGTTGTATATATTGTTGTATCATAAGCAAACTCACTTGTATTTAGAATTTCTGTGTTGAGGGATGGTATAATAAATTTGAAGCTGCTTTATAAATTTATAGATCAATACATGTCAAATGTGCCCAATGATTTAATTTGTGATATTCGACAAATAAGTCATTTACATGATATAAAAAATTTACCAAAAAAGTTCTTGGGCCACCAAATTTGTGGTGAGGGAACCTACCTTGATTGATAATAATTGTATCGTCTTTGGCAGACTCATAAATTTGTCAAAGGATATGCACTTCAGTTAAAAATCAATAAAGGGTATGCACTTTATATTAAAATCTAAGAAAATGTTAAATACCAAACATTTAAACAACAAATGATGTTGAAAAGGTATACACGTGCAGACTTTTTGCCTTAAGTATGTCCGCCCATGTGTATCAACACGTTACATTGTTCGTCCATATAGTATCTCCAATTCCTATGTATCAAGATCAATTTTTATAACAAACATAAATAAACTTGTACCAAACCATGTCATTATGTCACTAATTGATGATTTATCCCTTTATTTGTTACCTCATAGAAAAATCGTCATTTTAACGTACATAAAATGTTTATAAGAAGTCGTCAAATAAACCCTTGGTTAACTTGGACATCGGAATAGATATGTACAACTAGTATTTTGTGACGATTTGTAACTATATAGTATTTTGCATCGAGCATGTGCCAATATTGAAGTTGTTGTAGGTGAAATATTGTCTCTCAAGGTAAAGACAAATGAAAATTGTGAAAGGAAAAAATGAAAGTGAAGTTTGTCCCACATTGGATGAAGTACAAACATTTAATGTGTTTTTATAGATACAAAATACGCAAGTTACAATGTCTTTCTGTGTATGAACTTTTATACGAAAGTTACCATGGATTAGAGGTTCGTATGCATCAACACATTTTTTCACTTTTCGGATTTCGTCCTATTTTCTTATGAAGTTTTTAGATTAATGTAGCAAACGGTTTTTCTCTCGTTTTCCGGATTTCCTCTTATTTTCTTATGAAAATTTAAACCAGTGTAGCGAACGGTATTAAAAACCATATCACATTTTATTACAATTTGCAACATATTCGATTTCGTAGATTGTTCAAGTTAACAACATCATTTTTTCGGTTTAAATAAAAGTGACGCCGTTTCTTTCCAGATTCCGTCCTATTTCCTTATGAAGTTTTTAGATAAATGTAGCAAACGGTTTTAAAAACCATATCAAATTTAATTACCATTTGCAACTTATTTGATTGCTCAAATTATTTAAGTTAATAACATCATCTTTTCGGTTTAAATAAAATTGTCACTTCACTCATTTAACTCACATTCATTCTGTAATCTAAACACAGCCGTGCTTCGAGTTTTTTATACTAACGTGTTTATAGTCGGCTAATTTTCATGGAGAATCTTCAAATTGGTATAAAGAATATCAACAACTACACACCAAATTTCAGTTTATTACGGTGGTTGATATATATGAGTGAAGTTATCATCAAAGTTAACAACTCAATTGTACTAACATAATCTTTTATATAATAAAAGAATTACATCATTTTGGTGTGATTTTGTCAATTCATTCTTATTGAAAAAATAATTAGGCCAATAAGAGAGCTCGATTTTGCCACGTAAGCAAAATCGTGTTATTTGATTAGTTAGTAAAGTCAAAATTAAATTGATTTTGGTCAAACTTTAATAAATTTGGTAGAGATAATTTGGTTGAGAAAAAAAAACACATAAAAATATATGTGTAAAATTTGTGAAAACAAAAACTTAAGAAAAAATGAGGTAATTAATAAAACTTTAGTAGTAAAATGTTTAAAAATTATATATAGTTAAGTGTAATATTATAAGTTTCCATGTTTTTAATAACTTTAAAAAATAAACAAATACCCCCTATATTTTATACCCCATATACTTTATATATTTAAAATACAATATATATGTTGTTTTAAAATTACAACATAGAAATATGCATAAGATTATAAATATCAAAATGTATTTTTTACTATATATGTTCAGCAAGAACTCAATTATTCTATTTTTAAAATTTTAACGTATGTGAGTTATAATATTAAATACGACTAAATTATTGAAAACGGGAATATAATTATCAATTTTTAAGCACGAGTGTTTGTAATATGAAAATAAATATACGCGATTGTACATATAAAAATGACTCATGTAATTTTTATTTATTAGATATAAGGATATCTAAAAAAACATTTAAAATAATTTTGATTTATGTGTAAAATCCATGCGTGCACGAGACTTATAACTATATAATATATGCAATTACTTTTAAAGACACAATCTTTAGTAGTAATACATAATAGTTTTTTTTTTGTCAAAACCATGTGCATACACGAGTATTATATAGAGAACTAAGGGTGAGCATCGGTCCGGGACCGGACCGGGCCAGATCGAACCGACAAGACCGAAGACCGAATTAAGGTAAAAACCGGGACCGAGACCAAGACCGAATGTGGTCGGTCCGGTCCGGTCTCGGTCGGTCCTTCGGTCGGACAGGACCATTTGGAGTCTAATAAGGCCAAAATAGTCGGTTTGTAGTCCGGACCGGACCGGACCGAAGACCGAATTAGCCAAAATGCATAGACCGAGGACCGGACCGAATATGGTCGGTCCGGTCCGGTCCGGTCTCGATCGGTCCGTCGATCGGTCCGGTCCGGTCGTTTTCTCACCCTCAAATTAAGTTTAAAAAAACGTTATCAACTTAAGTATATGAACTATGTAAGTACATGCTATAAGAAAACCAATATAGGCCAATTACAAGTACCCTAAATACACAGTTATCAAAAGATAAATGGTACATGGATCTAAACTTATGCTTAAACTTATACCTAAAAATACTTGTCATCATCTTGATGGTTGCAGATAGGGACCCACTTATTTTACAACCTATCAGGATGATGATAAATGTTTTTAGGTTTAAGTTTAGGCCTAAGTTTAGATCCATATATCATTTCTCTTATCAAAAAGTCACATTAAACTGATAATCGATCTATAATTTCAATCATCTAAACTTGGTGGCTTATACCATCCATAAAGTTCACATGAGTTCTTTAGTTTGATACAATCCAAGAACCACCTTTTATTCATTTTTAACATTATATCAAAATGGGATATGAGTTCCTTCATGGCCATTGACACTAAGATACGTAATTCTAGTATCATTGTTGAATTGTAGATAAGATAGTCTCTCTATTAAAGCTAAGACAAATGAAAAAGCTTGAAAAAAAATGAAAGCAAAACTTGTCACACATTACTGGATTTACAAAAAATGGATGTGTTTTTATAGCTAAATCCATGGATGTTCTTGTTACATATGTCTCGGCATAAAAGCAGCTTGAGTTTTGAGTCAATTGTTACAAGCCTTTTCTCAAGTTTTTTTTGGGTAAAAGGGTTTATACCCGGTGAAATATATTAAAAAATATACAAGATTCGTACAGAGAAAAGTGGTGATGAGTCACTCTTAAAAAAACTCTTCATATTGTCCACGCACATCTTTTTCTTGAAACTGATTTATGCTAAGTTTAGACCTGATGACATCGACAATAATGTTCGTTATATCCTCTTGCTTCCTTGCGTTCTTACCATGAACCCTATGGTTACGTTCTTGCCATACATAGTAAGACGTTTCATCAACAATTCAACGACCAACTATGCGAGTAACATTGTTAGTTTTCGCCAAAGGAACAATCCACGCCATGATATCGGTCCAAATAGAAAGGATATCTGGGAATTCGGCCACTTTATGAACACTTTTCCACATGTTACAAGAGTAAGAGCATTCGAAAAATAAATGCTCAAGGGAATTGGGTTGTAACTTGCAAAAAAACTTTTTCGTATCCCATTTTTAATAACTTTTTAAAGGAATGTAAGAAATGACTTTAAAAACCGCAAGCAAAACATAGTTATGCTACGGTTTTCATTTATAAGAAATAACATGCTCAAAGCCGACCATCTTTATCTAGTGTTTATCTTTCTCTTCACATGAGTTCATTAGTTTATACAATCCAATACTATCGTTATTCATATTTAACATTATATCAAAATCGCACACAATTTCCTTCATGGCCATTTACATCAAAATAATATAGCGCGTAAAAACTAAACATTGAACAATTATTTACACATAAGTCTGTTGAGTCGACAAGAAAATGTTATCAGGTCACCAAACTTGCTGTGACCGATCCCATCTTGATCGATAGTACTTGCATCGACATGTTATGTAGTCCGTCCATTTAGTATATCCAATTCTCATATATTAATATCATATTGTAACGGAAACACATAAAGAAAGCTTGTATTAAACAATTTTCATTATGTCGCTAATTCATTTGTTATGTCGGAGACAAGGAAACTACTAAAACAACAATAAAAGAAAGCTGTAAATGAGTTTTTTGTTAACTTGGACATCATTATACATATGTGTGCATGACATGTACAAATAATAATTTTTTTAGGATTTGTAAATTTTGCAAGAGAAATTCCTAACGAGTTAAATGTGTCAAGAAGTTGTTTTAGATAAGATGTGTCTCTGAAGATAATAGTCAATTGAAAAATTTGAACAAAGAAAACAAAAATGAAAGTGGAATTTGTCCCACATCGGTGGATGTTCAAAAACTAGATGGGTTTTTATAGGTAAAACCATTGGATGGTGGTATGGTAGTTAAACTTGGTTATCGGAAAACAAAAGTTACTTTAGATCCGGTGACTAATTTGGCTAGTATTTTTAATGAATTCAACTCTTGTCTTCTTATAAGGAACTTTTTGAAAGAATGCAGAAGACTAATCTGAAAATCGTATCATATTTTATTGTAGTATGTTGTATCATAAGCACAACACACATATTGTTATCATATTAATTAGGAAGCAATCTTTGGAAACGATTTGTAAAAACCATATCAGATTTTAGTATTGTATCATTAGCAAAACACTCTTCTACTACGGGTTTCATATCTTGTATACAACCGACCACTTTTCGTGGGATATCTTCATCTTCATATTGGTATATAGCAAGGAATGAATAGCATACACGAACACCATATCTCAATTAACGACGGTGATCAATATGTACAAGTGAACCGACCACTTTTCGTGGGATATCTTCATCTTCATATTGGTATATAGCAAGGAATGAATAGCATACACGAACACCATATCTCAATTAACGACGGTGATCAATATGTACAAGTGAACCGATCTTGAAAGTTTACCCTAAGCAAACTATACTAACAAAAAATGTAGAGATCACTAATTGCCTTCAAATTATGATCGGACATGAGTCGTTCATGGCCATTGACATCAAGATACGTAATCCAGATATCGTAAAACAAAAGTTAAACTTGGTTATCGGAAAACAAAAGTTACTTTAGATCCGGTGACTAATTTGGCTAGTATTTTTAATGAATTCAACTCTTGTCTTCTTATAAGGAACTTTTTGAAAGAATGCAGAAGACTAATCTGAAAATCGTATCATATTTTATTGTAGTATGTTGTATCATAAGCACAACACACATATTGTTATCATATTAATTAGGAAGCAATCTTTGGAAACGATTTGTAAAAACCATATCAGATTTTAGTATTGTATCATTAGCAAAACACTCTTCTACTACGGGTTTCATATCTTGTATACAACCGACCACTTTTCGTGGGATATCTTCATCTTCATATTGGTATATAGCAAGGAATGAATAGCATACACAAACACCATATCTCAATTAACGACGGTGATCAATATGTACAAGTGAACCGATCTTGAAAGTTTACCCTAAGCAAACTATACTAACAAAAAATGTAGAGATCACTAATTGCCTTCAAATTATGATCAGACATGAGTCGTTCATGGCCATTGACATCAAGATACGTAATCCAGATATCAGTGTTACATGAATTTGACTTAAAAGTTATCTAATACCTTAAACATCATCCGTGGCTGATCAAATGCAACAAGCAACGTAAAGATTCAACTGTACGGGAAGAACAAACTTTAACATGAAAATATATAAAGTCTGATCATATTATACCTCTCGGGTTAAACTTGAATAACTACAAAGTTATCTATAATGATACACTTCAATTGTGTGCCTTGTTTAATTTGTTACATTCGAAATGGGTACGTATAGTAGATGTTGCTAATTACATGATGTATGGACATAGTATAGTGTTTAGCTTTTTCTATAGTGTAACTTTGGAAATAAAAAGATAGAAGTTTTTTAAAGATTCGTAACATCGTGAGCAAACCTTAACTACACTTGTTACTAGACACCAATAACAACGTTTCTAATGGATTCTTATGTAATCGTTTGTTTGAGGGAACTTTTGGAACTAACACAACACTAAAGAAAGTTGTAAAAGAGTTTTTCGTTAACTTGGATATCATTATGTATCATAAGTACAACTAATATTTTGTGGGGGCTTGTAGGATATTGGATTTCACATACACATCAAACCATAACTCAAAGTGGGCGTATAAAGGTGAGTTCTAGAGAGAGAAAGTTAGAGGTTTAGGGAACTTAGTGAGAGAAAGAAAAATCTTATTATGAGCTCCAACTCTCTACCTTGGAAGGTAGAGAGTATTTATAGTCTTACAATAAAACGCCACACAACGGGTCGTGGATCGGCATACAGTGGATAAAGACCCGTCCGTCTTCCACGGTGTTACAACTAAATACTACTTAACATAAAAGTACTATGACTACGAGCTTTCTAACGATTACATATACTTGAGGTGACCGACTCTTTAATACCCGGAATTTCTAATTCCTAACAATCTCCCCTAAGGGAGGTCACCTCAAACATATACTAAAATGACATTGAATACAATCGGATATTACATTAACAATTGATCTTGCATTCTTGATGTAGTACTTTGCTCCGAAGCTCGTAGTCATTGATTCCACTCATTGCATGTTTGGTTAATCCAAGTGGAGGTCTTTTCCTGATCCACGTGATAATAATGTTGAGCCGACTTTTGAGATCATCAACAAATAGAAAATCTCTGATACATCCATTGTGGTGTTGGTATTATGTGATGTTGTGACTTTCGGACCGACATGCTCACATTCGGGATCATGATATCTTCTCATCAGAGTAGCGGAAGCATTCGTTGATTCATGATATTGGCGGCGTAGCGAAAGCATGGAGTTAGATTATCAGAGTCATTGATGCACCAATCATGATATCTTTTGATATGAATGTGTTGTGTGAGCATGCGGCTATGGATTGACTGCCCATTACGATCATGCAAGCGTCGGGGTGTACCTGCATAAGATAGTTAGCAATAAAGTGCACGAAAGTGTCTTTGATCACTTTCGTTGAATTGAGGTACACGGCCCACGGTTCCCTGTTGATCGATACAAATCTTTACTGTGATCGGTATAATTCGAAGAATTTCCTTGACGGGTTTCGCATTTCTAGCTGTTCTCAAACCGGAACGTCTCAAAAAAGACAACACGGAATGAGTGAACCAGCGAATTTACGTCCATTGATGAAAAGAGATTTGAAAAACAATCGTGTATTGCTCAATAGAAATTGTTTTTGCAATATAACGAAGGTTTTAATGAAAATCAATTATCAATCATAAAACACCTTTTGATTTGAAAAATTAGTACACGGACGACGTGCTAATGAAAAGAGTTTTAAAGCACAAAGACCGGTTTTTCAAAGGTATCCGTCAATCCATAACTGAACGAGGATTGATTCAAAAGATTGAATCGCCCCATTGTTTTACGTTCGGTTGTCACATGGTTGATCGTATAATAGATCTCACATGCCACCTACCAAGAGCTTGTTAGATGTTGGCTCTAGAAGGCTTTCCATCTTCACAGTGAATATGTAAACACATCACTCGGATGTTCGGGAAATACCACAAGGATAATGCGTAGGACTCAAGATATAATCTCTCTTTCCACATTGTGTGAAACAGAGAGTCTTCATTGAAAGTGTCCTAATGAGATTTATTGATGATCTCGTGGCACTAGACTCAATTTGTGCATATTTGGATCCTATATCGGAGACTAGGGAGAGGGTCTCCTCCTTCAATATCAACAATCTCTAAGAGAAAGTTGATAGATAATGTCGGTTCCCGTGAGAATGAAACAAGTCCTTTTAAGAGGAACTTGAGTGGTTTGGAAAGTTGAAGTGCAGGTCGTCACTTTGGGTCCATGACGTCTTGTCTTCAATACCGATGTTACCATCTGTAGCATTTGAATTGAACCGGTTTTACGCCTAAGGTTGAATATATGGAGGGCTATTTGTTTTCACCCTTTTCTCATTCAATTCTTTTCATTCTTCAACCCCTTCAGTGCTTACCGAGACTTCATAGCAACAACCTTGTTGGGTTTATTCCAGTACTAGCTCAGTCTTAGTCCGCACTCTTCCCATATCTCATTTTTCTCCTTTTATCATCATACCTAAGAACTCTACACTAACTAGTGGATAGTCCATGGGTAGATCCCTCCGGTTCTGGCGGATCATGGGAACACATACCTAACCTTATCGTCCTTATATCACCATACATAATGTAAAGTTGGTCGGTCTTTTGGTATTGTTCATCTGCCATAGGAACCAATTGAAAACCATTTGAAAATCAATCCGTATACTTATGATATTTTATCAAAGCATTTTGTACCTGAATTGTTTTTGATATTTTTAGAAGAAGAACTCCCCTCAACATGTGAATCAAGTATTTGAAATAGTTTTCCACACGGAGGCAAGAGAAAGAATTAACTTCTTTGATTACCATTTTCAAAAATATCAACATCACTTCCCTAATCGAATCAAGTAGATAAAGCATTTTGGGAAGGATGAGGTTTTCATGATTTTGCTCCCCTCAATATGTGCCTCGAGATTTGAAAAGAGTTTTGCACATACTAGAGGGAACCTGCACCTTGAGATAAGTTATCACGTTTCAAATCATAGGTTTAAGATAGATGCTCCCCTCAACATGTGCATGGAAAATTTGAAATCGTTTGTCACATGTGGGAAGGAGAGCTTGTACATCCTTATAAAACCATTTACCGAATTATCGGTTTAAATCCAATTTAAATCACACATTCTCCCCGATCACAATTATCAAATCATTTGAGATTTGTGATCTCTTATAGATTTAAATTGATTTTGAAAGCTTTTAAGGAGAATTGTGACTTGATTATGAAAGCGTTTTAACGATAATGATTGGATTTTAAGACTTTAAACTCCATTGATAAAACATGCTGAATATCTTTTGAAAACAATTGAATGCCAAATAACTTTTTAATTTAATTGAAATCATTCTCCCCTCAATCAATGACATAGGTTGTTGATTGAGAGATTGATATTTTGACAAATAAGTCCAGATGATTATCAAAAATAGAGACTGAGTTATTTTTCAAAGCGTTAGTTTTCAGAGATAAATGTTTAAAAAATCAGAGCATGGAATTTTGAAAACATGATAAAGTATGGCTCTGTTCTTTCTTTGAAAAAGCGGGTTACTGCCTGAAATGACAATAAACCATTGTTTCTCTTTCTCCCAAAAATATATATATATATATATATATATTTTTATAAGAGTTCGAACAGCATCTAAAGTCCCGTGTCATTCTTTGAATGACAGCACAAAGACCGTAGATATTGACGAACCGAGAAAAAGCATGACAAATTGACAATATTTTTGAAGCATTTTTCGAATTTTTTCAGATTTTTTATGGTTTTTGAAGGTTTTATAATTTTGTATTTTGTTTTTCGAATAGATATATACAAGAGATAGATGAAGATAAACCTTTACTCCTCGTCTTCCTCACGAAGGCGTTTGAGTGTTTCGGTTGAAGACTTTTCAAGCCAAGACGTGGAAGAATAAACTCAAACGTTCTCTTGGAAGAGCTTTGGTGAAGATGTCTGCTAACGATATTCAGACCTCACAAAATAGAGTTCCACCACACCTTTTCCACTTGTTCCCTGATGAAATGATGTCGAATGTCGATATGCTTTGCTCTTGAGTGTTGAACGTTGTTGCATGAGAGAGCAATAGCACTTTTATTATCACAGATCAGAGGATTTTGTTGAATATAAAGCCATAGTCAGATAATTGAGATCTCATCCATAAGACTTGAGCACAACAAGATGACATGGCTATGTATTCAGCCTCTGTAGAGGAAATAGAAGTACTCATTTGCTTCTTTGAAGACCAGCTCACAAGCTTATCACCCAAAAGCTGAGCACCTCGGATGTACTTCGGCGAGTATCTTGACACCTGCATGATCAAGCATCTGCATAGGCTGTTAGTAACATACCGGTGTCCTTCGGGGTACCAAAGTCCCATATTGATGGTTCCTTGGAGATACCGAAAGACCCATTTAACCGCTTCAAGGTGCTTTTTGTTAGGCTTAGCACGGTATCTAGCACACATGCAAACAGCGAACAAGATGTCTACTAGCTGTGAGGTACATCAGGGATCCAATCATACTACGATATTTTGTTTGGTCAATCATGATCCCGGAGTGGTCCTCATCTAGTTTGGTTCGATCAATCATGGGAGTGTCAACAGGGTCACTTGAATCAAATCCAAATTTCTTTAAGATCTCAGTTGCATATTTAGATTGATTTATGAAAATGCCTCCGGGACTTTGCGAAATTTGTAATCCCAAGAAAAATGACATTTGTCCCATCATTGACATTTGAAATTTTGAACTCATTTCATTAGAAAAGCGATCACATTCCATTGGGTCAGTCGAGGCAAAAATAATATCATCAACATAAATTTGAACATGAATTAAATGTTTGCACGACTTCTGGTGAACAATGTAGGATCAACTGCTCCTTTGCTGAATCTGGTTGATAGAAGAAACTTTGACAGTGTATCATACCATGCCCTTGGAGCTTGCTTTAAACCATAAAGGGCCTTCTTCAAATGATAAACGTGAGTAGGATGCTCTTGATTTACAAATCCTTCAGGTTGGCTGGCGTAGACGACTTCTTTAAGGTCTCCGTTCAGAAATGCCGTCTTCACATCCATCGATAGACTACCATGTTCTTACTAGCGGCATTAGCCAGAAAGATTCTGATTGCCTCGATTCGAGCAACTGGAGCAAAAGATTCTTCAAAGTCAATACCCTCCTCTTGGCGGTATCCTTTAGCAACTAATCGAGCCTTGTTCTTCAACACATCACCATGCTCATCTAGTTTCACTTTGAAGATCCATTTTAGAGCAATAATCATAGCACATTCGGAGCGGTACTAACTCCCATACATCAAGTCGATCAAACTCATGAATTTCATCTTGCATAGCATTGAACCGCTGTATCTTCGTTCATGGCAGTTTTAACATCCTTTGGTTCGATCTTTGAGAGTACGGAGTTGAAGAAACACCATAAGGCATCGGTTGCAAGTTGTTTCCGTGTTGATACAGGACGAGAGGGATTTCCAATGATGTTGTCTAATGGATGATCGTGAGTCCATTTTCTGAGGTGTTCATGTGGTAGTTGTTGAGGGACTGAAGTAGCGGAGTCGATGTCTCCTGAAGAGGATGGTTCTGAAGAAGATTCAGGAGCAAATATGTTTTCAAATGGAGCATCTTCGGGATTAGCAAAGGGATTAACTTCATCATTGATGCCAGAAACAGTTCCATGATGTACATTTGAAGAATGATGATTTGTTGATGAGGCGGAAGGATCGGCATAAGGCTTCTTGACTTAAATATATTGAGACTGAGGGATTGACTTCATTCACTGGAATATGAGCAGCCTCTGTTGTAGGGATCAACACCTCATTAGTACTCGGATCATAAAGTTCATCAAACATAGGATCAAACAATTTCCTTAAATCATCTTCGGATGGAGGTACATATGGAGTTTCTTGAGAAGAGTTTGGAACAAGGGATGAACCAATTGGGCTGATTTGAAGTGCGGGTCCAGAACTGAATTGTTCAGGAGCCGTTTGACCGGTCGGCTCATCAAACGTAACGTGAATTGTTTCCATGATGTTTCGGGTTCTTTTGTTGTAGATTCGGTATCCCTTTTTGTTTGGTGCATACCCTACAAATACTCCAATGTCTGCTTTAGCTCTAAGTTTGCCTAAGTCTTGACCCTCATTAGTTGGATAGCACAATGCTCCAAACACACGAAGGAAAGAGAGATTAGGTTTTCATTTGTGGACAAGTTCATATGGTGTATTTCCATGAACAGTGTGAATCAGGGAACGATTTTGTGTGTAGCATGCAGTGGCAATAGCTTCAGCCCGGAGAAACATTGGAACTTTTGAGTAAATCAGCATTGTTCTAGCGGCTTCTACAAGAGTTCGATTTAGTCTTTCAACTACACCGTTCTGTTGAGGAGTTCGTGGAACACTTCTTTGATGGTGATTCCAATGCTTTCATAGAATTCACTAAGTTGTTTGTTAACAAACTCGGTTCCATTGTCTGTCCGGATAATTCTGACGGTTTTGTTAAGTCGAACTGCGGTTTGATGAGTTTGATGATGATATTCGGAGTTTCATCCTTTGTCCTTAAGAACTTGACCCAGGTGAATCTAGAGTAATCATCAACTATAACTAACACATATTTCTTCCCAAAGATATTCTGCACTCTCATTGGTCCACATAAATCCATATGAATTGTATGAAGAACTTCGTGACGAGTTAGTAGGTTTGGGTTTATGGGCATACTTCTTGCTTTTTCCCAATTGACATCTTTGAACAAAGATGATCCTATTCATACTTTAGTCGAGGTAAACCTACAACTAAGTCCTTTCGGGAGAGATCATTGATGGTGCCGAAGTTCAAGTGATTGAGACGTCGATGCCATAACCATGACTTTGTTTTTGAAGCCTTTGACAACAAGCAAATTGGAGAAGACTTCATCATATCTTCTATAGAGATGGTGTAAAGATTTGAACCACGAGTTCCTCTTAAAATTTCCTTACCATCAAGTTCTCTAACAAAACAAGTATGTTTTCTGAAGGCTACTTCTAGATCGAGAATCACGAATTGACCGACAGATAATAGATTATGACCAAGACCTTCCACATAGTATACTCTAGAGATAACACTATCACCAACAACATAATCACCATAACCCATAATTGCACCGAAATGATCATTACCGAATCTAAGCTGTCCGATGAATTTGCTCACGAAGTTCATGAGCAGCGACCGGTCTCAGTCATATGCTTGGAACGTGAGTCCGGTACCACGAGCGATTTGAACGATCTGCAGTTGAACAGACAAGAATGGATAACTGGATAATTGGGATCCCCATGCAAGAATGGGTTTCACTTGGTTAGTAACAGTAATTGGAACACCCACATCGGAAATAGAAACATCCATATCAGAAGTAGAAGCAATGGAATCATTGGGAATAGGATGCAATCTTTGGTGTCTGTATTTGAACTATTCAAAGTATGTTCACTTCTTAAGGGAATAGTTCTACCAGTAGGCATCCATTTTCTAGTGGGCATAATCTTAGCAGTTTGAGAACAAAACTAATTATTCTTATGGCCAAAAGGTATCCAATAATAACCTATCTTTATAAAAGTTCTTCCTGTGGGTTTCCACTGTTTTCTAACAATCTTTCGTTTTTGCCTTATTGCCTTATTTGCACGATTATTAGCATTAACAATTTTAACTGGGCATTTGACTACATTAGACAAAGCATTCACACCACATTCATGATTAGCAAAATTCAAGCGACATCATTACAAGGTTTGCAAATAGTATCGAATTCAAATTAATTACAGATGCGCCTAAGGCTAATACTTGAATCAACACGATTCGTTTTATTCAACTCAAGCTTAAAGTTCCTAGATTGGTCTTCTACTCTCTTCCAATGCACATTCTTAGCTTGCAAGGTCCTATCATTCCTTGTATTGTCTTGAGACTTTGACACGCTTCGCTTTAAAGTCACCGATTACTCTGTAGAGGAATGGGAACATTAGTTGGTTGATCTAATTTTTGCATTCCTGAACTTGATGTGCAAGGATCTGAAGTACTAGAAGGCACATTAGTGTATACTTTCTTAAGACTGTGATTTGAGCTTTTTGCAGGCACACTAAAGTTCACTTTCTTAGCACTAACATATCTGGAATCTGAACTACTTGAAGGCACATTAGTGTTTCCTTTCTTAAGACTGTGATTTGAGCTTTTTGCAGGCACACTAAAGTTCACTTTCTTAGCACTAACATATCTGGAATCTGAACTACTTGAAGGCACATTAGTGTTTCCTTTCTTAAGACTGGGCATAGAACGGATTTCCTGCTTGGCACTAGGCATAGAACAAGGCTTCACAGCCTTGCCTTTTTCACCTAAGGGTTTTGGACATGTTGCAATTACACATTCAAGTAGCTCTTGAGATCGTTTGGCCTGGAGGCAAGCAAACCTAATTTCACTATCAAGAGGTTTGTTAATGAAATCCTCTTCGACAATCTCACGGAGACATTCTAGACTATCCTTAAGGTGAGCACAGTATTCATGAAAAGCATGTTCATTATTCCTAAGATGAGGAGGAATATATTTAAGTGTCACAGTGTATTTGCAGTCTAAGGGTGACTTTGAGACAACATTCTTATTGAAAACAAGTGGCGTTTCCCATTTCCCGACTTTTCGATTCTCAATTTCCTTTTGTAAAGACGTTATTTTTCGTTGTTTTGGTCACGGGTGACTTTCATTGAATCATATAACTCTTTAAAGTGTCGTTTAACTTTTTCATTTTCTTCTAGAAAACTCTCGTTTTCCTTTTGTAAGGCATTAACTAAGTTTTGAAGATGAAAAGTTTGAGAATACTTAGAATCTAAAGGAGGAGGCATTTGGGATCCAGTCACATTGTTCTTTTCACCCTTTAATTGAGAGATTTGGGCTTTCAACTTTTTGATCGTGTTACAATGAGCTTGAATCTGTTCATCACGTTTGCTAATTTCAAAAGCGCATCAAATTCGGAGCATCCAAGGATGTCTTGATATTTGAGGTTTTAACATTTTTATTTAGATGTTGATATTTTAGTTGTAAATCAAAATGTTCAACTTCTAGTTTAGAAAAATGCTTTACCAAATTATCGTGATCATCCTGATCAATTTTCTCATTAAGTTTGAATTAATTTTTTCAAGCTCAATGACACGATCATGAGAGACTTTCAGAGCAACAGATAATTCATGAAATTGAGAAGCATTAATGGAGCAATTTGTAGCATGTAAAAACACATCTTGAGTAATACATTCATAAATAAGATTCTCATTCAAGGTATGCAAGTTCTTCCTCTCAATCTCATTATATTTTAATGCTCGCTCATAGTCACTAACATCAACTATCATTGCATCAAATTCCTTTTCCATTTCTTTAATATCTGAATTCATTCCCTTTTTAAGACTCTCAAAGTGATCTTTTAGTTGTTTAAAGAAGGGCATGACTTGATTAAATAACATTCTTTAGTTTGCTCAAAACCTCTTTCTCCTTCAGATTATACCGTGGGTGTGATCCTTTTCTTGCAAGTTTTCTCAAAATCAACAAATAGTTGAAAGATAACATATTGACTGATTAAGGTCTTGCTTTTAGTGGCAAATGTTCTAGGAACTAGATGCATTGGTGTATTTGGAGGATACACAGTTGCTCTAGGCATTTTCCAAAGGGGGGGGGTTGGTTACAACAATATTTTCACTTTACGCTTATCTAAATCCATTTTCCAGAACACTTGTTCGGGAGTTAACAATGTCTGAGGCTTAAACTTGTTTAAGGCAATCCAATTCTCCTTTTGTAATCATGGGGTGTGATGATTACTTTCTTTTCTTTACATTTTGGATCATCTAGTTTCTTGTTTAACTTTTCCCTAGTGATTTCATCTGATTTCTTATCTTCCTCTGTGCACTCAGCACAACTAGGTTTCTGTCTAGGTTTAAGGATTTCCTTGCCATCATAAAGAACCTTATGAGCATTTCTAGCCTTTTTAATGACCTCTGGATTTGGTTCCTCAATAAGGGGAATGCTATGCTTATCGCTTAGGACTCTATGCTTAGTGATCATGTGGCAGATCTGAATGGTGTTTCCTTGTACGTACAACTTATTTTCAAGCTTGTTTTTCAAGGTTTTAGATTAGAAAAATCATTCAAAAGTTTTGATTCCTTAGCATGAATTCTTGCTTAAGCATTTTAACATTTTCTTGAAGTTCTTGTTTTTGCTTAGCAGTTTTAGAAAGCTTTTCTTGCAAGGAGTTTAACTCTTGTTTTAATACTTCTTCTCTAAACCTACTTTTTCTAATAGTTATACGCATTTGGTCATCCATTTCCTGCTCACGAGTGGTCAACTCAAATTTAGCACGTTGTTCATAAATAGCAACACGTTCTTTATAGGCATTAAGTTAGAGATTCTGAGACTCATCGAGGGGCACAGGCGGTGTATTCATCAAAAATATAGTCATTGTTGACTGCAGGAGATGCATCACTTGGCACAACTTCACTTTCACTTTGTTTCACATATTGATCATATGGGACAACATTGATATTACCCATATTTTCAATATTTGATACAAAAGTTTCAGTTGATAGTACTTTGTCATGCATCTTTTGCACATCAGCATCATCGTATAGTTTTAGTACCTCTGAGATGAGTTTGTCTTTGGATGGGCCAGCTTGTGGTGAAGAGGAGACCTTGGGAGAAACCATTGGAGAAATGCTAGCCATAAAGATTGTGTGTGCGGTAGGTCCATCATCCACATCAGAATCGTATGCATCACAATCAGCGACTTGAAAGGCATTCGGATGATTGTGACCTATTTCTGAATAAGGCTCATCCACATCGCATCATAGGTCTTGGCATTGCCCTCAGCTAGAAACAACAATTCCTCTTCATCCAAAGCGGCACCATTATCCTGAGCTTGCACAAGCAGCATCTTATCTCTGAAGTAATCAGCATTCTGTGGGCGCTTTGGAGATGTGCAGTTCCTTGCAATGTGTCCCTCACCACCACAATTATAACATTTGATCGGCTTAGCTTGACCTTGATTACCATTCCTTCCTCGATTTTGATTATCAACATAACCTCTACCAGCTCCACCTCTTCCCTGATCATACTGTCTTTCTTGAACTGGTTGCACCACGATCCTCCCATCTTTAACAGTAGCTTGATTGTGTGGGTTAGATCTTTGTTCGAGGTTGTTATTGGTGTGTGGGAGAGAATTCATGTTTTGACTAATCAGAAGAGCTAGTTGATTAATGAAATTACCCACGTGTGCATCAGCATCAGCTTGTTTGAACATAGGATCAGGAATTAGTTTGTGATTACCATTTCCCATGGGTATGACTTGTGAGGCTTTGGTTGTGATTCCGATGTTTGAGTAGAAGGCAGTTGAATCATTAGACGAGCTTGTCTCTCCCTGGTTGGTTTTGAACTGATTAAGAACCAATTTTTCAAACATCGCATGTCTCTCATTCTGAAGGAGGAAGGCATAGAGTTGCTCATAGTTTGTATTCTTCAATCCTTTAGTGAGCTTCACAGAGGTGACAAACTTGTGCCATTCGGGATTCATGTTGTTCACAAATTTTGAGTTCATCTGAATGTTAGGCATAGTCATTCTGATGTTCCTCATGTCATTCACCAACTTATGAAATCTCACATAGTACTCATAGACACTCTCATCTGGTTTCATCTTGAAGTGTTCAAATTCGTCATAGAGTTGTGATTCTCGGTCTTCCATAGTTAATTCTGAACCCGAGAGAAGCATCTTGACATTATCCCATACTGCCTTTGCTTCGGTGTTGTGATTGATCGGCTTGTAGATGTCTTTAGGAAGACCTTGAAGAACAATGTTAGAAGCCACGATATCGACATCAAATCTCTTTTTCTCCTTATCATCAAGCTCATCATACATCTTTGGTCGTCCATTCCGTAAATCGAGTTCCATCTTCAGCAGTATCAAGTACATCTCTAGTCGTCTCAACTCGACACGGTCCTTCATCAATGGATTTGAGAATGTTGACACCATTTTCCTTTCCAAGGCGGTACAATCTGATTCGTTGAGCCCAAGAATCGTAGTCAGTTCTGTCAAGCATGGGTGGACGAGTATCTGAACCAGCTGCTTGAACATCCTCGCAATGGAGATGATAGTAGGAACGTTTGTAGACATGTTTCAAGCTCTACGAGATTTTGCAATTCTTTGATTAAACCGGGAAATTGATTCTTTCACGGGATTTTACTAAACCAAAAGAACAACCGTAAGAATGTAACACGAAGAAGAAAAAGTTCTAAATGAACAAGTCGCTAAACACACAACTCGCATAAGCAGTCAACACGCAAAACACTCAACTCGCTAAATTAATCAAGTCGCTAAATAGCCAACTCGCTTTAGTCTCAAGTCGCTATATAACAACTCGCTACAATCCAAGTCGCTAGCAAAATTTTGGCAGCAATTCGCTAAGCACCAAGTCGCTAAATAATCAAGTCGCTAAATAGCAACTCGCTAGGTACCAACTCGCTAACACCAAGTCGCTAACAATATAAAGTACAAGTCGCTAACTTACACCAAGTCGCTACGTGTAGTGGAGAATCCACTACTTGTACTTTTTGTCGGCTTGTCTCACTAGACAAGTCGCTAACCCAACTCGCTAAGACTTTCAACTACAACTCGCTACCAAATTGTAAAGCAAGTCACTACCAAGAAACTTTTCCGTGGCTCAAGTCGCTAGCATGAAAAACACATGAACACCACTTTTCAATCCAAAAACAACCCAACCACTATGATTCAATTCTTCTAAATCAAAACCTAAACACTTGTGATGATTCAAAACACAAAAGTACTACCAAAATCGAAACTTTAACACTAGAAATCAACCAAATGATGCAAAAACCACTAAACTTTTTAAAACTCAAAAACCACCTAAAAACCACTAGAAATCCAAAGATATGTAAGAGATGATCTAACCATGGCTCTTGATACCAATTGTAGGATATTGGATTTGTTAGGATCCTATATTTATTGTGTTGATGATTCGGGTGGTCTTGGATGATCAAAATACATGTTTGCCATTAGAGAGAGAAAGTTAGAGAGTTGGGTGTTTTCTTGGTAGAGAGTTACTTCACAAATTATAGAATATTAGATTGAAAAGCACCACCCCTTCCATGGATGGAAGGGGTATTTACACTTACAAATACACGACCTCCTATCGGCCTGTGGATCAGGTATACAGTGGGTAAAGACCCGTCCTTCCTCCACGGTGTTGCACTACACTATACTACGCTACAAACTAATAAATAAACTACTAAATAACGTAACTAATGACAAGTCCACGAGCTAACTTAAGCTAGATAACATTTGGGGTGACCGACTCTTCACTATGGAATTTTCTAATTCCTAACAATCTCCCCCTAAGGGAGGTCACCCCATGTTTTACATTTCGAATCCTAGCATTCTATTATTGACTTTGTTCTGAGCTCGTAGACTTCAATTCTTCAAGTTCCGCAATCTTTGTGCTTTTGTAGCGATTCTTCAAAGTCCGCATAGATTTGTACTTTAAGTGGAGGCCTTTAACTGATCCACATCTTGATGATCTTCGAGCTTTCTTTGAGATCATCAGCCACAGTAAATCTCTGGATCACCCTTTATTGTGTTGCCATCATGTGATGTTGTGACTTTCGGACCGACATGCTCACACAGTTGAATCATGACATCTTTCCATCAGAGTAGCGGAAGCCTTACTGGTTCATGATATTTGTAGCAGCAAAGCAGAAGCATAGTATGAAATATCAGAGCCAGGTTATGTAGATAAGCACCAGTCATGATTTCTACAAATTAAGTGTGGATCTTTGTGAGCATGCGGCTTTGGATTGACTCCTAAATTACTGATCACCGCAACCGTCCAAATGTACCTGCAAACAATATTAGCAATAAAACACACGAAAGTGTCTTTGATCACTTTCGTTGAATTGAGGTACACGGCCCACGGTTCCCGTTGATCGATAAATCTGTGATCGGTAGGATTCCTAAGAATTTCCTTGACAGGGTTTCACAGCTGTTCTAGCTGTTCTCAAACCGGAGCGTCTCAAAGAAGACAACACGGAGTGAGTGAACCGGCGAATTGAGATTCACTAATTGATGAAAAATGATTTGAAAAACAATCGCGTATTGCTTGAAGAAAGAGTTTTGCAATACGACGAAGGTTTTATGAGAAAGATCAATTTTCAATCAAAATACTTTTTGTATTAGAGAATGAGTACACATTCGACGTGCTAGCGAAAAGAAGAGATTCGCATATCGAACGGTTTTTCTAAAAGTATTTTTCAATCAGAGATACTTTTTGAATTTGAAATGAATACACATTCGACGTGCTAGAGAAAAGAAGGTTTGCACATCGAGCGGTTTTTCCAAAAGTATTCGTCAATTCCATTCCTGGACCAAGGTTGATTCAAGACGGAATCGCCCCATTGTTTCTATCCAGTTGTCACAAGTTTGATCTTACGAGAAGATCTCACATGTCACCCACCAAGAGCTTGTTTGATGTTGGCTCTAGAAGGATTTCCATCTTCATCGTGAATACTTTTAAATACCACTCAGATGTTCTGGCAATACCACAAGGATAATGCGTAGGACTCTTAATATATTCTTACTTTCCACATTATGTGAAACAGCAAGTCTTCATTAATTTAGTGTCCTAATGAGATATTGTGGATGATCTCTTGGCTCTAGACTCAATTAGTGCACATTTGGTTCCTATGCCGGAGACTAGGGAGAGGGTCTCCTTCTTCAATATCAACAATCTCTAAGAGAATGTCGATAGATTATGTCGGTTCCCGTGAGAATGAAACAAGCCCTTTTAAGAGGAACTTGAGTAGCTTGGGAAGTTTAGTGCGGTCGTCCTTTGGGTCCATGACGTCCTGTCTTCAATACCGGTGTTACCTTAGTAACCACCAGTAGCATATGTATTGAACCCGGTTTCTGCCCTAAGGTTGAATTAATGGAGGGCTATTTCTTTTCACCCTTTTTCACATACATTTATTTTTCATTCTTCAACCCCTTCAGTGCTTACCGAGACTTCATTACTAGAACTTTGTTGGGTTTATTCCAGTACTAGCTCTGTCTCAGTCCGTACTCTTCCCATATCTCACTTTTCTCCTTTTTTCATCATACCTAAGGACTCTACACTATCTAGTGGATTGTCCCTGGGTAGATCCCTCCGGTCCTGGCGGGATCGTGGGAACGAATACCTAACCTCACCATCCTTATAACTCCAGACATAAAATAAAATGGTCGGTCTTTTGGTACAATTCATTCTTCCTTGAAACCAATTGAAAAATCATTTGGAAAAACAATCAAGGTACTTGTGATACGAGATCAAAGCATTTTGTACCTTAAAAGTTTTGATCATTTAGAAAACCTCCCCCTCAACATGTGCATATGATTTAGAAATTGTTTAGCACATGGAGGCAAGAGGACTTTGAAATATTTTCTTTGATCACAATTTTCATACGAAAAAGCCATTTGATTTTCTTGGTAAAATTCTCCCCCTTAATATGTGCATAGGATATTTGAAATCATTTTATCACATAGAGGCAGGAGTTCTTATGAAGCACATCCACAATCACAAGCGCCATTAAGAAACCATTTTAAAACACAATCAAGGTACTTTATAAATCACTTTAAAAGCTTTGTACCTCGATAGTTTGTTTGCTCCCCCTCAATATGTGCTGCGAGATTCGAAAGCGTTTAGCACATATGAGAGAGCAGCCTGCACAATTAAATCAAAACGATCACCTTTTATCAAATTTCATTATTAAATCACAAATTCTCCCCCGATCAAAAATATCAAACCCTTAGAGATTTTGGATCCCAAGTGATTTAATTAGGTTTAGAAAACATGGGAGAAAATGTGGCCTTGTTTAAATACTCATATAGTTTTTGGATAAATCCTCCTCCTCAACATGTGCATTGTGTATTTGAAATCGTTTGGCACATGGAGGCAGGAGTTCCTATAAAGGACTAAAACCAATTCCATTTAAACAGATAAGATATTTAAATCACGATCTCTACCCCGATCAGAAATTTCAAACCTTTTGAGATTTATGATCCCAAAAGATTTAAATCATTTAGAAGATTTTTGGGAAAGACGTGGCAAGATTTGATTTAAAAAAAATGACAGATAAGGACCATTTTAAGACATTAAAGATTGTTAGTGTCAGGTATGATTGTTTTAAAAGACCTTTAAGTAAAATAAAACAATTTCACAATCAAACAAGAACAGAAAAAATTTCATTTTGACAGATCTTTGAGTTTTAAAGAAAATCATACCATAACATAACATTAAATCTTTAGATCACCACATTTTAACGTACAAAGCGGACTTTTTATGAAGAAATATCGTTTGAAAATATTTTATTTTAAATCACTCTCCCCCTCAATCCATGACAGAAGTCAATAATTGAGTGACTTAGGTTATGATAAAAAGAAGTCCGGTGATTTTCAAAAATTAGTCCAATATATTCTCAAAACAATATTTTCCATTTTCAAAACAATTTAATCAAATTATTCAAAATTGTTTAAAAATGGTATCCTGCACAAAGATACGTTAGTGGATGAGAAGCTTTCGTTGTTGTTGTTGTAGGGTTTGGAAGAAAAACCATCTGCTGATGCAGTGAGACTTCTTCTTACGTTGCATTTTGAATGCCAACTGAGGTCAAATTAAGCTCCGTTTCTTCAATCACTTAGAAGAAAACCATCTGCTGATGTAGTAAGACCTCTTACGTTGCATTTATGCCAACTCTCCATAGAAGTCCAATTAAGCTCCGTTTCTTCATTTGTCAACCCAAGATATAGTTACCCTATCCTTTCGGCATCCAATCATCTTCAATTGTGGGATCCGGATCGGGAACATTCTTTTATACCAATATACCTGCATACGTTAGTGAACACACATACAGATATATGGTGGTCGACATCACCCAAACAGCAATCGACTAATAAAAGTCAATTCAACATGTCAATCAGATCATATAAAGCATGGGAATTATGTGTTCATCAAACTTTAATCATCTAAACCTAACAATCATATCCTAGAAACCTAGTCCTTCAACATAGGCAATTATATTTTGTTAGATAAACACGTAGGATAATTAAGAAAGTCCGTTAGATGATATAAATTTGAAAAATATTCTTCCCCTCAATCAGTGACTTTTTTTCTTGAAAAGTTTTAAAAGTGCTGAAGTCATCGATTGAGTTTTAGCAAATTAAATAAAAACTCTGAATCTGATTGATTTTAAGCAACTCATTTTCCACCATTTTTGAAAACACAACAAATATTTTTCTGAAGAATTTTAGACGGAAAAACATTTGTGTAGGAACAGCAGTCTTTTTGACGACATGCTTTCCTTGTTTTGTTTTAGGATAAGTGCACGAATTTTGAAAAATGGTTTAGCGCAGCACTTTCCTTTCTTGAAGAACGGGTTGCTATCTGAAGTAATAGCAAGCCATGGTTTAAGCACGGGTCACAGTCTGAAGTAACTGCAAGCCATCATTTGAAGCCCGGGTTACAGTCAGAAATAACTGTAAGCCATAGATTTGTG
Source organism: Chrysanthemum makinoi (assembly GCA_910596185.1). NCBI lineage: Eukaryota > Viridiplantae > Streptophyta > Magnoliopsida > Asterales > Asteraceae > Chrysanthemum > Chrysanthemum makinoi. The sequence goes on along the minus strand of OU343225.1, from coordinate 6,221,071 downwards.
ACATGTTTAGAAAGAAATATTTACACCTCCTGCTCGAACTTCATCTAAAGTCCCGTGCCATTATTGAATGACATTTCTAAGACCGTAGATGTTATCGATACCAGAAGACATGTCATGAGAAAACATATTTTTGGTATTTTTCAATTTTCTGATTTTTATGGGTTTTTGTTGGTTTTATATTTTTGTATTTTGTTTTTCTGATAAATATATACAAAGATAGTTTAGATGATATAGTTAAAGAGGATGATGATACGAGTACCGAGATAAGGATATCGAGCAGCCCCGTTGTAGAAGATAGAAGTCATCATCTCTAAAACTTTCACCACCAAAGCTTCCGAGGCTCTTGCATTGAAGAAAGAAATTGAGCCACTTGAAAGTGAGACTTTGGCAGCTTCCCCCCCAAACCGAAAATCCATGTGATGAGCAGATTCGAAGCTCTATTTCAAGCTTTCCTTAGCCAGGTGCACAGAGAAGCACACCATTATCATAAATCCCGCTGCTCCTTTTAAGAATAATCACCGTGATTCTTAGTTCGAGGTTATATCATCAACAAGAAGAACAGCACCGTATCATCCCACACATAAATAATCTTCTCAAATTTCCATTCCATGAAGTCAAGCGATCTATTCCAAAAGTGTCAAGAGAACAATTCCCCAAGTAGTTGAGTTGATGCAGGTCGTCTCTTAGTATAATGCTCAAGAACTCTCCCGAATACACTTCATGAGGGAATGAAGAACACCTTCCCATGTTCACATTTTTCTTCCCTGATGAACGTGTATGAAGCTCAAGAACCGAAGTACACCAATACCCAAGAGCTCTCCCGAATACACATCATGAGGGAATGAAAACACCTCCCCATGTTCACATTTTTCTTCCATGATGATCGTGTATGAAGCTCAAGTATCCGAAGTATACCAATACCCAAGGAAGGAATAACTGATAACATTGAAGAAGCAAGCCAAGTCACTGATTATCTCTGCGGAAGACAATCTCTGCGGATGTCAACTCCGGAATAAGTGATTATATCTCAAAATCACTGATTAAGCACTCAAGTGAAACAGCAGAGCATCCCCAATGTACACAATATCTCTCCCCTGATCATTGCGATACCATCGAAATCACCACACACTAGTGTACCTCTTTTATCTTGAGAAACTTTCTCTAACATCACTTCCCCACGTCGTTGGAATACTAACACTAAACGCCTTGATGAGTAAAACCTTGAGTTTCTCTGCGGTCATGACATTTGTTTTCCGGGATATCTTCAATCACTTAGAAGAATTAAGTTCATCAAGTTTACTCGTCATGAGTCAAACCTTGAGTTTCTCTGCGGTAATAACATTTGTCTTCCCGGGGTATCTTCAATTACTTAGAAGTATTAAGTTCATCAATTTTACTCGCGTTTAGGTGCTTGTCTCCTTACGCCTTCTTTGGTTTTGACACTTGAATCGGCAACTCTTTGAATGCCAAAATACTTGAATTTTGTTGAGAAGATCGCTTGAAGTCTTTGTGAGAATCAACATCTTTGAATAATGTGAGCAAGTCTAATTGGGGATTAAATTCGACATATCACATTCCCCAATTAGTGCTCTCCCCAAGACCGACAATCTTTTTGATGAATGCCCAGATTAAGAAGAAGTCTTTAGATCATTAAATGCAACACGTCTTTGGTCTTCTAACATATAGCAAGAAATGTATAACAGACTGTAGACTCGACCTTCTTCAAGATTGTCCAGTTGGGGAATAGATAGTTAACATCTTCAACTCACACCAAAAAGCATCCCAATTAACTTACATCTTGCAAATCTCCTTAACTAAAATCCCTCCCAATCAAACAAGAACAAAAAGATGTTCATCAAGGAAATCAGCAATCAGGCCACAACGAACACACAAGATGGTAACACCAAACTACCAATCACATCAAACAAGAACAGAGAGATTGTTCGAATCATCATGTTGATGTATACGTGAAGCATTAACCGGAAGCACTTTGTCGATAAACTCATCAATCCGAGTGAAGATGTCAACCAACGGCTCTTAGAAGAGAAAAAAAAAACTCCATGTGAAGATGACCCGATAAGAAGAAGCTCGGTTCTTACATGAGTTTAGAGCCGTATGACCATTTATATTCTCAAATATCAATCAACAATGCAAAAAATTCACACTTCTTCTCCCCCTCAAGAATTGCATACGGAGATGCCATTCTTGACTAAATAAGTGAAATCCATCCAAATGTTCTATTCACACTTCTCTTCATTATAATTGAGCAAGTGGAATGAGAAAACAATCAGTGGTAGCCCGGTTCACTTGATAATTGAAGCGCATGGAAAAAGTATGAAGCATGTTGATGAGAATGGTCATAAATAAGAAGATTTCTCTTCTTCAGAAGATAAAGCGCACTGAAGCGTACACTTTTCTTTTCTTTGAGGTACGAGGCATGAACTGTTGTGTTCATACGTCATAAGAAGATTTCTCTTCTTCAGAAGATAAAGTGCACTGAACCGTACACTTTTCTTTTCTTTAGAGTACGAGGCATGAACTGTTGTGTTCATACGTCATAATCTCTCTCTTTTCTGTTCTCTTAGCAAAACATGTAATCATCCCCATTATCATTCTGTAGGCTCTTTGTCGTGACACATGATGGAGAAAACCCAATATGATGAATTTGACCTTGAAGTAAACTAACCCGAACTCGTGACTTAAACTTGCACATATGTAACACAGAGCGGTGCCGAGACTTCATGCCCATTTGAATCTCTAAGTACTCTATACTCTTCGACCAACCAACCATCAAGTATAAGACGTACATCACCTCTTGAAAATCCACAATTAAATGTGACACTGAGCACTACAACGTAACTCCTTAAAGTGATAGTTATTTTTGTGGCAAAAAGAGCCCAATTTCCCCTCGTGGTAAAAGAAAAAAGACTCCCAAGAATAACTAGATTTCCAAGTCTTTGTTTTTGATAATAAGCTAGAACAAGGATCATGAAGAATCTTCATCCAACCATCCCCGATACCTTCAGATACTAAGTACACTTGCCCGTGATATTTCACTTCAACCTCAAATAAATAATAGTGAATTAACTCCGTTGTCACATCTTGTTAAAAGCTCAACTCTAGCCTCCTTTGACATTTTAAGTGAACTATGATAATGGTATTCATCCCAACCATGGTTAAAAGCACATCACCCCGTAAACCATGTAATAACCAAACTGCCATGACGAATATCCAAACACACATCCAATTCATGAAATACACCCTTTTATCCCTTCTTCGAAGCAGAAACCGTAGCACCAGCATCAAGTAAGATCCAGAATTACACTTTCTCTTCTCCAAGATGGTTCCATCAATACGGGATTTTACAACTCTATAGTTTAAACCGAGAAATAGTTTCTTTCGCGGGATTTTACAAAACCAAGAATAAACCGTAAGATAGATCCGGAAATGCACTTTACAATTACCAGGATGTTTCCATTGTTACGGGATTTTACAAGTCTATGATTTAAACCGAGAAATAGGTTCTTTCGCGGTATTTTACAAAAATCAAGACAAAACCGTAAACAATGTCAGCTTGAATATGTTATGACGACTTTGGTTTCAATGAATATCTGTTTTAGGGGAACATGCAGTGGTTCATTGACAGTTCATTATCCAACATCAACAACCATCCAATCAACACTTAGGTAAACACATCATTCACGCATTCTGTCGGCAATTGTAGTGACCACATGGAGGAGTAAGCCCGATATATCAAACTTGATCATGAAGTAGAATTCCCCAGATATGTTACTTAAACTTGTACTCATCCTTGTGAAAAAGAAACGGTGTACCCAATGTACAAAACCTCTTGACGTATCCTCAACTGGGTGAGACACCGAAGTGATAGTTACGTTGTGGGTTAACCAAGAAAGAATCACAACCGAAACTAAATAGCCAAGTCTTTATCACACTCTACAAACGCTCAAACAAGTCATCTTCGCGGAAGGGTAGAAAGAAAGAAGACGAAATAAGTAAACGAGCCTGAAACACCTCACTTCAAATCCAAATAAGAAATACCGTACAACAACTCCGAAGTCAACTTTGTATATCAACTCAAGCCGTGACGTAAAAATATTCGGGACAATGTATAAGCCAGAGTGTCTAATCGCATTGCACACAAATATTTTCATCAAATCTCATATCACACCAATTCCCATATTAAACCTCCTAAATTCCAAGTATTGAGAAGTTCATCTGACCCAATCAAGTGTATGACACAAACTTGGTTATGTGTAATTAGCGAGGCCCAATCCATGAAAAACAATCCAATCATCCAAATCTATCGTTCAAATAAAACCGTTTGAACCGTCACTTCAATACCAAATCAATAATACTGGACAAGAACCTCGAACTCATTCAACAACTCAAGTCGTTAACAAATATCCCGTAAAATTTGATTTACCAAACAACGAGCTTTATACAATAAGTAATACCATTTGTATCCAAAATTTCTCACGAACAATATCTCAACTTAAGAGAGTACCACAAATAATATCAAATTAACTATTCCACAAATATAACCATATACCACGGTCCAAAAGAGTGACATACATCTTTCCACGAGGCCCAATATCTCAAACAATTTAAAGAATGACATTATCTCTCAACGTGGCCCAATATAGCTCCAAATACTCATGCCCTAATTATTTGGAGTATAAAACACGTACTACCACACATAAGCAACCCTAAGACTTCTCACACCATATCAAACGCAGTCACACACATAATCTTTAACAAACCCTAATCACACTCCATCTTCAGTCCGCCCCTCATCTAAAAAATACTCCCATTAAACTGCTCCTCTCACCAAAATCTTAAATCATACTTGAATCATTTATCTCAACCCCTAATTATTCTCACCATAACAACACATATGCCCCCATTTATCATTTACTCATATCCGATCAACAAAAAAAACTGTACGCATCTCATCATCTTTTCGTGATGTCAAATACATCTCGCCACAGAGATGGCTCGAGGTATAATTAGACGTAGTCACATGGATGGTTTTGAGGTGAAGGACATGGTTTCAAGGTAGGTATCAAACTTATTGAATACGATTCTCCTTAAGTTAATTTTTTTTTTTTTTTTTTTTTGAGGAACGAAATGATAAAAACAATTTTAACAATCTTGTTAAAAATCTTTTTATGCCATTTTCGGATATTGATTAAGAAGCAAAGTCTTCTAAAGGATCTATGATGAGCATAGTTCAACAACAAAAAAATCTTTGAAAGATGTTTGGTAAAGTTGAACTTTCTGAGATTCGATTATCCATTTGTTTGAAGTATTTCGAGTCACGGTATAGTTTGTTATGGGATTTGAGTTTTGAGGGTGGGATAAGTTATGAAAGATTAGGATAATTTTGATTCGTATCAGTTGAGATTGCTTCGTTTTCGTTTATAATTATTTTCTTGGACCAATGATGGTGATGAAACACTGAGGTCATGAGGAACGTATGATATTTGGTGTTTTGTGGAGGTCGTGGTCAATGTTGGTATATGATAATTGTTTTGTGGTCGGGGTCTTCTTTCATTCTTCTTCTCATATTACAAGTCGCTAGACTCAATAGTCAAAGCGGATTAAGTCAAGTCGCTATCATTTCTGTCACAAGTCGCTAGTCTTTTTGATTCAACTCGCTAACCTTTAAGACCATACAAGTTGCTACGACAAGTAAATACAAGTCGCTAATAACATTTGACACAACTCGCTATTGACTTTCAAGAAAGTCAACGAGTATCCAAGTCGCTACTTAGAAACTATGAATCCGGACAACATAACAGTCAAATCGCTAGCAGGAATATCAATCTATTTTTCGTACAAACTCAAAGTTACCCAGAAAATATTAAAAGGTGACACCTTTTAACCCATTTAGACCATAAAAATAGTGATTGGAACACAATAAGTTATAGAAAAAATAGATGTAGTTACTGACTTGAGATAACAGACTTGGACAGAAAACATGAACCACGACAGATAAGGACTTTGCTTGGACCAATACACGTTTTGACCAAACGATGCAAAGAAATCAGTTTAACCAGTTTACAAAATAAATGGACATCAAATTTACCTGTCAATAACACGTGCCAAAAACAGTTTAACAAAAATCAAAAAACCACAATGAATCAACACAACACAAAAAACCTTGGCTCTGGTACCAATTGTTAGGATCCTATATTTATTGTGTTGATGATTCGGGTGGTCTTGGATGATCAAAATACATGTTTGCCATTAGAGAGAGAAAGTTAGAGAGTTGGGTGTTTTCTTGGTAGAGAGTTACTTCACAAATTGTAGAATATTAGATTGAAAAGCACCACCCCTTCCATGGATGGAAGGGGTATTTATACTTACAAATACACGACCTCCTATCGGCCTGTGGATCAGGTATACAGTGGGTAAAGACCCGTCCTTCCTCCACGGTGTTGCACTACACTATACTACGCTACAAACTAATAAATAAACTACTAAATAACGTAACTAATGACAAGTCCACGAGCTAACTTAAGCTTGATAACATTTGGGGTGACCGACTCTTCACTATGGAATTTTCTAATTCCTAACAGGATTTCACATACACATCAAACCATAACTCAAAGTGGGCGTATAAAGGTGAGTTCTAGAGAGAGAAAGTTAGAGGTTTAGGGAACTTAGTGAGAGAAAGAAAAATCTTATTATGAGCTCCAACTCTCTACCTTGGAAGGTAGAGAGTATTTATAGTCTTACAATAAAACGCCACACAACGGGCTGTGGATCAGGCATACAGTGGGTAAAGACCCGTCCGTCCTCCACGGTGTTACAACTAAATACTACTTAACATAAAAGTACTATGACTACGAGCTTTCTAACGATTACATATACTTGAGGTGACCGACTCTTTAATACCTGGAATTTCTAATTCCTAACATTTAGAATTGGAAAGATGTTTTTAGAAAGGGGAGTGATTTGTACACCAAATCTTTTTACCATCCACCACTAATTATGCATCTGTGTGTTGTACTGTATGCATCAGTAGTACAATTTAGTGGTATGCACACCACTTTTTAGTGGTGTACATATCACCTCCCTTTTTGAAACCGTAGCTCAATCGGAAAGATCTTTTTAGAAACCGTACCGTTTTCAAATCCTATGTTTAATTACATAAATTGTTTAAGTTATTAATGTCTTCTTTTCATTTGAATTAAAAGCAACAACTCATTATTTTCTTCACACATAAATCGCAACTTCTTTTCATTTGTTACATAAGCAAAACACACTTCTGCTACGGGTTTTTTTTATACTAAAAGACCAAAAATTCCCAATGTTTCTTTACCCACACAGGTAAGCAAGTAGAGTTACATGCATGAACATTAACTTAATTTTAAAATTGGTCAGTTATAACTAAGCTAGTTTCAATTTTGCTTACCAACCAATGTGGGAGAAGTACCACATGTATTTTCCTTTTCAAAGCTTTTGGCATCAATCGTTTACTATTGGGCCTTAAGATGAGATAGGAGGACCACAAAAAAACAATGATAGAGATGACTAACTCACATGCCTAATAACATGCCTAATCCATATAAAAGTTAACACATGTAATATTCATTTTATCTCTCTTTATCTCAACCTTTCAATTTGACATGTGTTGCAATCATATTGTTAAGCATGATTTCAAGCACAAGTTTTAGGCACACACCAATCATTTTCCCCACAAAAAAGGGTTACGTTCTAGCGTTCCACTATTTCATATTACGGAGTATATGTTGTTCCTATACTATATGTCTATACAGTAATAATATAAACAAGTATAGTACATTAAGATGAGTTAAATAAGGAAAACATCGAATACCTAGATTGGTATAAGTTCAGGTGGCATAGTTGCTCTCAATATACTAAGATGTACACAAAAGTAACTTCTCGATTCATAATATTTTTTCAGTATGCATGGTTTCCCCGCCATTTTGACCAACTAATTTACGGGGTCTGATCAAATCGGTCAAAACTTTCCTTTTTCATGAGGTTGAAAATATATGTTATGTTTTAAAGTTTCTATTTGTTTCATCACATGGTTCACGGTAGTGATCATCATGGTTCACGGTAGCTCCAATCGAACGTGTTGAGTTTATAATACATGACATAAAATAAAACATGTAGACATCAAGAGTACACAGCGGAAGACTTAAAGATCATAACAAATAAATTAATTAACTGAAAGTATGAGTAACGTACCTCTTGCGAATGTCAGATCCTTTGAGCAAAACAAAGAAGTGGTTTGAGGAGTTGTCCCTTACCGTTCTACAACTCAAACCAATATGGTGTAAGAATAGTGTCTTACTACCACGTTCTTGTACACACGAATTAACCAACGAATCAAGCGATTTCTAGATCTAACACAAGTCCTCGTTTAAGAAAAACAAAACCAAACTCCCTTACAAGGGGTGTTCGGCCGAATAGGGACAAGAGAGAGGAGTGGAGAGATCTAGGGTTAATTCAATGCACAAAGTGTGAGAAAACCCTAGAACCTAACCTTGTTTATATAGTAGATGGGAAACTTTGGGAACAAGTTATGGATTAGGGCTTGGGAAAGCCCCCTTGGCCGGCCATGAGCAAAGCCCAAGGGAAAACCCATAACTTTTTCAAGTCTTTCCATTTCTAGTCATTTCTCTTTTCTTTTAACGGTCGTTAGTCATTTTTCCGTTAAATACTTAACGATCGTTAACCGGACTTAATGTGCAATAATTAATCGTAAACATAAACATTAATTATTAACTTTAATTCTCATTCGCTAATGTGTGCAATCCCATGGTCACGAGTTCGAATCCGGACATTTACGTGTTTGTAAATATATACATTTCCAACAGCTCCCACTTGGATATGTTTACAAAACGTGAAATGACATTGGTTAGCGTCTAGCAACACGCCAATGCCCCCGGTACAACTCGTGTATGGTTTTCTGGAGAAAAACCAAGTTTGATGATTCATCATCATATTCATTCTTTTGTTTCTAATACCATGTTAATAAGAATATGGATCTCACTCATTTCTTAATTAACTATTCTGTTTCTCGCTTTATGTGATTGATTAAGATTACCAATTCTTCTGAACATATTCCAGAAGACCTTGGGCATGGCCATGCAAACATCTTTACAACCCTACGAGGGGCCCAACAGTATTATACTTCAAAATAAATTTGAATGAAACAAATCCCATTTTGACTACGAGCAGAATTCATAAATTTCGCAACACTTCTGAAAACAACCCTTATAACTACCAGTTACGTATAGCGTTAGATTGCTTCACAAAAATGCACTACATCCATGACATATCTCTGGTATCTCAAGTCAGAGGATAAATATCCATGATATACTTAATGACAAAGATCCATAAAGTATTATCATGCGGGTGGGATAAGTCCTATATTCAATTCTTTGAATATCATCTGAAATTAGTCATGCTACGCATCAATATACTTTCAAGTATATTCTAACTAATACTCAGATTTGTCTTAATTCAATATCATTCCCATGTTATTGATCGACAACGGACTATTTAGAATAACTTAAGTTATTCAAGGATTTAAACATGCAAATATAGGATAACATCATAATAAATGAATAATAAACGTAACAAAATACTTTATTTCATTTGAATAATAATGTTTACAATATCCTTTATCCAAATGCTAAATAGATCAATGCATGATAATTCTTAGTTAATGAATTTTGCCACAAGTCATGCAACTCATACTTATTGACAAGGCATAATTTCAACTAACTTTGATCTATTGGAATTTTGAGAATACTTATTTCAAAAAATTCAATAAGTGAATTTCTTGTATGTGTTTACACATATCTTGATATCGTCATATCATTCCATAAGGTGCGTGACAACGTGAACCACCTATGTATGACAATCATCTTTCAAAACTTTTAAAGTTTAAAGTATTCTTTATTCCTTAATGTATAATGCAACTATGCTCTTAGTTGAGCATAACTAGTCAATATGGTCATCATCAAGGATACCATGACTAGAATTGAGTGTCATCTCAATTAAACCAGCATCATTGTGTACAACAATATGCTCTTTAAACATTCGTAAACTTCGAACAGTTATAGTGTAATGTTGTTGCCTACCAAACTCAAGTTTGTTGGCAATGACAATTATGAAATAATTGCCATATTTTCATCCATAGAATCTAGGAGCATCTCCAGACTGTTGAATGTGATTCTAAATCCAAATATATTCCTTAAAATATTTATTACACTAACAACTTTCAATGTTGTCAAATCATCTTGTAACCAAGCATGACACAACAATCTTATACACAACATGATGTACATGATGAATCTTCAAGTTAAACTTTAAGATCTCATTCATATTATATCTTGTCAAAGATATGTATTTATCATGTTTTATTAGACTCATTTATTTTTACCGCATATGTTTATAAACATATATTCCAAGGTTGTATGTCTTATTTCCAAATCTTACAAACGAAGTTTCATTCCCAACTAAAACTTAATTTAGGTGGAATGTAGTTGCCCATACAACATATAAGATTTAAGAAAATAAAATAATACTCCCACTAGCTTTCAGGAATTCTTATGAGCTATCTTATTTTAATTATTAAATCAAACATGGATTTAATATTAAACATAAGAATCATCTCCTAGATGCATGCACATATTCATTCATGGATTCTTGCAGTCTGTACATATTCAAAGATTATTTGAATTTATAAAACTACTTTGTATTACTCATCGTCCTCGCAAAAGTAATTTCACAACAAAGAGTTTTGATATTCATGGTCAAAATTTCATATCAATGAAACTAAGTATGACAATTATAATCTTTATACTTTTATTTAATGTATCTAGAAAAGAATATTCAATCATAGTTAATTGCTTAAGTATGATTAATATTATTATCACTAGACATGCATTAAATACGTGTACAATATTGTCCATACGATTTCTACACAAAGATTTAAACCACTAGGGTTTTCATCCTTTGAAGAAAATCATCTTTATTTAGATAAACCAAGTATCTAAAATTGATTATCTTTATGGACAGCATCTCAACATTCATAGTATGATTGATTTACCACAATTCAACATTTGGTAAATTCATCATCATGATTAACAGGCTTACCATGATCCTATCCTTGCGGATCTATGAATGACAATTCCATCATATTGAGGTCTATCACATACATGTTTAGCCTCATCATGATATTTGCTAGTGCATTTTAGAAGATTATGTATTTTGTAATTCAATCTTTCAAGATCTAAACAAAACTCCCACTTGCCTTTAACAATTTAAAGATTATCTTTAAATAGTTTAGCAAGTAGAGCAACAATACATTGTTCTCTTTTGGGATATTACAAAAAACGTTGACAGTTCCTGACATTAGTTTGTTACAACCCACTTTATAAGTAGTTTAACAAATTCAGAACTTCCTTATAAGACTTAATGTGATTCATCACATTCCATAAAAATGGTGTCTTATTAATCTTCTAGGTTAGAGTCTTATTGAGTATATTCAATCTATACTCAATCTACTAACCTTGATAACATGTAGAAGAAACTATAGTTATCTTGACTCAAACATGCCAATAGATTTTGATTCTTTTAACTGAACATACCATAAAACTATGATATTTCATTAGAATTAATATTGTAAAATAATCTAACAATATTTAAAATAACCATCTACTCTTTTGTTTATCCTATTTACCAACAAAGTAAAACTTTAATGGTACAATAGAATTACCAAGTCAATTGCATGTATTATAACACAAATATTCTTGACAAAGTCAAAAGATATAATAGTTATAATCCCACTTTACGTTATAAGTCATTGATCAACTCATTGACTTCATGCATATGTCTTAAAACATAGCAAGTTAACGTCTTACTTTATATTGTAAGTCTTGTATTAAAAGACTTCATGTTTGTGACTTTACAAAATCATAAACATTTATAATTAAAGTAATTTTGAACACCACCTCGGGTTTCAATTAATATTTCAAGTTAATATTTACTACATATATTTAAGTCATTCAACGAATACTTAAATTCAAAATAGTATTAGATTACTTCATTTAATTATGTCATTCCATGAAATGTTCAACGTAAGAAACTGCAAAATCATCCATGCTCGTTCTCACGACACGTGGGTATTTTACCTTGGGCTATAATCTAGTTCACGTTCTCACGTAACATAAATTGTAACTACAAGTGATTCTTAAATATTAAATGACATAAATATTTAAAGTAGTCTTTGTTATCATCTTGACACATGTTCTTAATAGGGCAATCATACATATTTAAATGTATATTTCCTATTAGAACGTTATTCTCTTACTTTACAGTCAAGAGAATCCATTTAAATCATATTAATATGTGTTGTACCTTGCACACAATAAAGATTTCTCCAACTTGTGCATGGAACAACATCATGTAGCATATAAACAACACGATACACGTTCGTTTATTTGATTAATATGATTTGTGTCATAGATATAACTTGTAGATATAGGACTATATTGATTTGTAAGGAAACGCACATGACAATCCTTAAAAAACATAAGTGCCTACAATTGGAAAGTAATTATCTTTGAAGATAATCTGGGTTACTACACAGGAAATAAGGCTTGTAGCTCCCACTGAATTAGAAATCATTAAAACAACTTCTTATTCAGTAATGCAACACAAATGCTCCCACTGAATCTGACAACATTGTAAGTGTTGCATAACCAGTGAAAACAACTTGCTTGCTTTTTACTTTCCTACACCTTTGAAGAACCATACGTAATCATTACTAAGGTACTAAAAGGTGTATTCTACTCAATGAATGATGGGTTATCCATCAATGTTATTAACTCGAAAAATTGGGTATGCAATTTCTTCCTTAATAGGCCTACCATTCCCATACTGGTATGTAGTACCTTTAAAGGCTAAAGCAAAACAACTAGATAAAATATGCTAGTTTGCCTTTTACCAATTTTCGCGGTAATTAGTCTAGCTTCTAATTTAGTAACTCATATACATGTTTTCCAGTTAACCAACATTCATGTTGTTACAAAGGATTCATTTACCAAATGAGGGTAATGAAATATTTATGGAAAATAAGATGTGCAATTCATTGCTAAGAGTTACATTTGAATTTAGACAATTCAAATGTTCCTATTATACCTTTCTCATTCATGAAAAGGAATAGGATTGAGTCTCATGCTTCTCCCATGGAAAAGAGACTTCGTTTGTCTTATCGGTAAATTATTCTCGATCAAACATTTGTTTGAAAGCAGAGTGGATCAATTTACTGATCAAAGACTAAACCTCGTTTACGGTTAAATGTTGCATTTATACATTCAAAAGAATTACCAAATTCAATTTTAGTATTTTCGATAATTAACCTTTTCAAGAAAATTAAATACCCATGGTTCATAAACATATAACCATTTAATTTTCACTGAAAACTAGGATCCAAATTGTCATAATTTCATCACGTCAGTTGATCTGCTAGTAATGAACCTTATACAAAGTGGTAGAGCTTTTGCTCAATTGCCAATTTCAATTGCAATTCCTAGATTTATGGGATTTACATATAGCCAATATCAATCGCCATGTAAACATGTTTTATCCCATCTTATGCCTTGAGTTGCCAGTTCTCACTGCCTAACTCAATTAAGTTGTCCAACTTAAGAAACTGTAAAATCATCCATGCCCGTTCTCACGTCACGTGGATATTTTACCCTTTTATTACGATCTAAATCACGATCTCACGCAAATAAAAGGTAATCTCAGGTGTTTCCGTTTCGTTGGATGGCATATAACTTAAATTAAGGGTAATAATTTTGATGTCAAATCAAATATGTACAAAGATGTCATGCATTCATCTTCGTAACATAGGTTTTATTAAAACATTTATATCTTGTTTTAATGTATAAGCTTTTCATCATCAAACTTTAATTGAGGTATTGGTTTCACCAATCAAGGAATTTAGTGTTAATTATCATCCATTATACCATACTTTTGCATAAGTGTAAACACATAGTGTTTTGGGTAATTACCACCGAAATGGCGCATGGAATTAAAACTAATTCCCCCTTAAGATGAGCTTGCACATTTCATGGCTTACTAAGTAGCTCCATTCAAACTTACAGGGGGCAGAGGACCAGGTAAACGCTAAAGCATAACCTTAGACATCCTTTCAGTGTGACTGTGCGCACTTCTTTATTAACCCCTTTATAGTTCATTCTAATGGGTGAGCCGTTCAGACCATTTGTACCAAAGTCACCAATCAATTAAACGATTATGATTATTACGCTTAAAAATTACATGTTTCACCATTGTTTAGGTCAGTTTATTTTTCTTGTAAAAATACCCTTATTACAGATAACAAACAAGCAAGTATTTGTAAAAATAAACAAATAAACAATGAATGCATAACAAATAAAAGTCATGCATATCAAATAGCCACATGCAAACGTTTTTGATAAATCCTATTAATAACCAATTCTAGATCTGTCAATATGCATATATTTAATTAAGACTTTCACCCGTTTTCATCTATGTACAAGGTGAGCCACATGCATCGATTCATCGATTGCGTAAGTCAAAATTAAATATATACCACATAACACATAATTGATTAAATTAATAATGATTGAGGTCTTCCCCAATTATAGATCTATCACAATTTAGTGTATATCACTTAAACAAGAAAGACATACAAAAAAAGCAGATCCATGATAAAACATGCAGATAATTATCATGGACATAAAATTACACTTAACAATTAATGCAATTAGACAGAGTTACGCAATACACATAAAGTTGCATGCATCTTAGGGTTTCTAATCCAATTAAAACTTTAGTTTACAAAACCCTAATTAAGGCACCAAAATAAACGCCCCCCTAAAAAATTAGGGTTTAGGTTTTGCAAACCCTAGATCTACGCATACAAATAATAACATAACATGTTTATTTTATTTATGTGTTTCAGTAATTAATTACTTGTTATACAAGTCTCGTGATGCCACTGTTGAGTTTATAATACATGACATAAAATAAAACATGTAGACATCAAGAGTACACAGCGGAAGACTTAAAGATCATAACAAATAAATTAATTAACTGAAAGTATGCGTAACGTACCTCTTGCGAATGTCAGATCCTTTGAGCAAAACAAAGAAGTGGTTTGAGGAGTTATCCCTTACCGTTCTACAACTCAAACCAATACTACGATGTTCTTGTACACACGAATTAACCAACGAATCAAGCGATTACTAGATCTAACACAAGTCCTCGTTTAAGAAAAACGAAACCAAACTCCCTTACAAGGGGTGTTCGGCCGAATAGGGACAAGAGAGAGGAGAGGAGAGATCTAGGGTTAATTCAATGCACAAAGTGTGAGAAAACCCTAGAACCTAACCTTGTTTATATAGTAGATGGGAAACTTTGGGAACAAGTTATGGATTAGGGCTTGGGAAAGCCCCCTTGGCTGGCCATGAGCAAAGCCCAAGGGAAAACCCATAACTTTTTCAAGTCTTTCCATTTCTAGTCCTTTCTCTTTTCATTTAACGGTCGTTAGTCATTTTTCCGTTAAATACTTAACGATCGTTAACCGGACTTAATGTGCAATAATTAATCGTAAATATAAACATTAATTATTAACTTTAATTCTCATTCGCTAATGTGTGCAATCCCGTGGTCACGAGTTCGAATCCGGACATTTACGTGCTTGTAAATATATACATTTCCAACAGAACGCACAGGGAGGCAAAGGACCACGTAAGCGCTGTAGCATAACCTTAGACATCCTTTCGGTGCGACTGTGCGCACCTCTTTAAACCCCCTTTTGAGTTTGTTCTAGTGGGTGAGTCGTACATCCCAAGTGTCCATAGAGTCTAATTTTTTAAATTCTTGAAAACGTGTTTCATATATTAGGTCACTTTATTTAACAAAAACGATTTTCCACGAATCAAATAGCAGGTCACAATGAGCATGATATTTACGCGTGTAAATAAAGACCAATATTAATGTTATGGTTACGATATGTATTATTCCATATTGCATGCAATTAGGTGTCAAAGCAAGTAACAATAATGCACATATAAGAATTACAAACATATAAGCATAAACATCAATATTAAAACCACATATTGTTCTGAGTTCTCTTGCGAGTCTTCTCCAAACGGAGAACCATAACACAGTCACTAGAATACAATACCTAGATCGCCCCATACATCGCAAAAGCAATTGAGTGGGTCTTGTGGCCGGAAAACACATAAAAACGCATGGCAATCTCAATTAACAAGTAATTACGTAAATTTATGTATTTAATAAACAATATGTAATTCTAATTATCATTATAATTCTAATTAACAATTAATTAATTCAAATTAAATTTAATTCTAATTAGCAAGTAATTTTAATTAACATGTAATTCTAATTAATAATTTAATTCCAATTAACAAAGTAATTCTAATTAACAAGTTAATTCCAATTAGCAAAGTAAATCTAATTAACATGTAGTTCAATTAACAAATTAATTCTAATTATCAATATAATTTAATTTGTGTGTGACTAGTTATTTTTTATTAAAAATTGACAAGTATTGCATATAGTTGTCAAAACAAAATAAAACGAATAACTATATTAGGTTTCATGGGGCCTTTTAAACATGTTTATTAATAAGAAACGTGTAACCCATAATCGAAAAAATGAGTTGGCTCGTGATGCCACTGTTGGGATTTTAGAACTCAGTTAACCATTAACCTCTCCGAGTACGCAGCGGATAAGGATCTAGTAATCGCAATTAGGTTAAACACATAATTATTTAACAATTAATTAATATAACAATTACTCCCTCCGTCCCATTTTTATTGTCCCATTTGATTTTGACCGGTCTTTCTTGTTCAACTTTGACCATTAATATATTCATTTGTGTTATATAATACTTGATGAAAATTATACCAAATGAAAAAAAATTTAAAACCTAATACATTAATATATTTTTCATCAAGTATTATATAACACAAACAAAAATAATTATGGTCAAAGTTGAAGAAGAAAGACTAAGAAAGTTAATAAGAGACAATAATTTTGGGACGGAGGGAGTATTTAATAAAGGGTTAAAAGAAAACCTAACCTTTCGTGGCTATTTGAACGCAAGTGTAACGGACAATAAAACCAATACGAAACTAAGTATCTAAAATAGATACCACTACGAGTGCTCATACTACACGTCACACGAGGACGTTAGGATGCTAGTGCTTGGTTCACCTAAACAACCAAACAAACATGTGTTCTTGTTGTAGCTTCAAACCGATCCGAATACCAAAAGATATACGTTTGAATGGTTTATAAGATGAGGAAATAAAACAAAGTAAAAAAAGATTCTATTCTTTGTTATCAACTGTTTTGTACGGAAAAAACAAAAGCAAAACCTTTATGATATAGTCAAACGTATATCATTGACCAAGGAATACAGTTTTGCTATAAGGTTTTTTTATGAGTGTCGCAAAGTAATGAATTTTGTGCACAGAATGACGAGGGGTATGGGGTGTTTATATAGCATCCCAACTTGCTCTCCAAGTTCTAGCATAATACTCCATCACTTTTAAGAAAAACGACAACCAAGCCCCTCTTAGAACCTTTCCTATAACTGGCCACTTTTGGAAGGAGGTCCGGGAGTTTCGTTCTCCGACATCTAAGTCCGTCTCTTTTATATTTAACATATATTTAAATTAGTTAAATTATTACGTGAAACATATTAAACACTTAATAAATATAACAAGTATATATATTAATTATTTAATAGACGCACTCTTCGTGTATTAACGTGTGTGCCCCCAATCGGCTCACACACTTCTAGTCGTTTACGTGTTAGTCAAATCCCACAATCCAACAATTAACATCATCGTTTTGTTTTATTTATAACAACCAGGGGCGGAGCCAATGGGGTGGTAGACGGGTGCTGAGCCTCCCCAACTGGTCCAACCGTCAGGTACAACCCTGGCATCGGGCGAAGCGGGCGACAACGAATCAAGAAACGTTGCCTAAATTTGGAAGAAGAATATGAAATAAAGGGAAACAAAACATGTTATAAAAGGATTTAACCGAAAAAAGTTTCAATAGTTGAATAGTCATAAAATGAAAATGAAGATGAAAGAGTCCTCTCTCTTGATTGGTTGAATGTCACGTGGGGCATAAAGTAAAATGTGAAACTTTATGCATAGAAAAATGGGAAATCAGTTAAATTACATATAACTATTTATTGCTATGTCACCACTTTTTTTTATTGTTTTTAGGTTGTCTTTTTATGCAGTATTAAGCTGTTTTCTTTGTGCCAAAGGCTCATATTTGATGATCTTTGTGAACATAAAAAGATGGCTCATATAGAAAAACGTCACTTAATAAGTTGGGCTACGTTTACTCTTGAAACAAGAAATGAAATATTGATAGTGATGTTTTGTAATTAGCATATGATTATAAGTAAGTTATCCAATTACAATATAATAGTGATGTCTTGTAATTGGCTAATGATTTATCATCTTTATGTTTTGATGAGTATGTTTAAACAACTTTAAGTGGTTACGTCAACCTTCTGAATATCTGGTTTTAGTTAATGTGTCGGTGAGTTCAAACCCTATAAATTAGTCGACCAATAGATCGGAAATTATGATTACCAAAAAAAAGTATGCGGCCAATAATAATTGAGTTCTTATGGAATTGAAGCCTAGCTTCTTAACTTTTTTTCTAGACCAAAGAAAAAAATGTTTGAGAACATTAAAAACAACCAGAATCACGTTATGAAAAATTGATTTGGCAAAGTTGATAATATCATAATATCCTTCCATTTAGAACTTATAGGCTCGTTGTCACTTATTCATCTTTCTTATATAAGACATTCTACGACATCCAAAATGCAAAAGTTGTTGCAATGTGGCAAAATAGGAAAAAAATTTGAACCCCTTAACTTGAATTCCTGGCTCCGCCCCTGATAACAACTCATTCGCAACTCAAAATATCCCAATGCTTCTCCTCCCGTACACCCATGTGTAAAAAAAAATAAGTAAATTGCAAAAAATCGTCGTTTAGCCAAGTTGCACGTTTCGTCTTTGTGATTCATTAAGTGCAAAAATCGTCCGGATTTTCCATTGTTAAGTGCACTTTTGGTCCGCCATCACTAATTGCGTTAAGTGAGTTTCGTTAATAGTTACACGTTAGCCCTTTTGGCTGACGGCCGTTGTAGCGCCCATCCTTTAACTGTTGCAGCGCCAGTCCTTTAACCTGATGGTCGTTTATAAATTAAATATTTCGTCCACTTTTATACGTTTTTATCCGTTTCCATTTGTTTTCGTCCCTTTTAATATATTTTTGTCCATTTTCATCAATTTTTATCCGTTTTTCTTACGTTTTGTTCGTTTTTCTTACGTTTTTATCCGTTGTTGTTCGTATTGTCTGTTTATTATTACGTTTTGTCCGTTTTCCTTACGTTTTAGTCCGTTTTTATACGTTTTTGTCCGTTTTTGTTCTTTTTCATCCATTTTGGTCCGTTTTCTTACGTTTTTATCCATTTTTATTTGTCTTTCTTCGTTTTCATCCGTTTTTGTTACATTTTTGTCCTTTTTTCTAGTGTTTTTGTTCGCTTTTATTCGTTTTTGTCCGTTTTATCCTTTTTTGTCCGTTTTCTTATATTTTTTTTCGCATTTCTTACGTTTTTGTTCATTTTTCTTACATTTTGTTTCATATTTTTCAATATGTTGAAATACTTTTTTTTTTAAATCGGAATTTAATTTTCCTAATTTTTTATCCAAAATTCTTCTTCCATTTCTTTTATGAAATACTTTTTTTTCGAAAAGAATTTTTGGAAAAAAAAATCCGAAACATATCGAGAATTTTGAAAAAAAATTCAAAAAATTTTTTTTGCCAAATTTTTTTTTTCAAAATATTAAAAAAAAAAAGAAATTTAAATTTGAAAAAACTTTTTTCAAATTTTTTTTTTGTAATGTTTTTTAATATGTCGAAATAGGACAAAAGCGTAAAAAAACGGACAAAAATGTAAGAAAAACAAACAAAAACGGAAGAAACACGGACAAAAACTTAAGAAAAACGGATAAAACGTAAGAAAAACATATGTAAACGGACAAAAACGGACAAAACGTAAGAAAAACGGATAAAAACATAACGGATGAAAATTGACAAAAACGTATTAAAACGAACGAAAACGGATAAAAATGTATAAAAACGGACGAAAAATGTTAAATTATAAACGGTCGTTAGGTTATACGACTGGCGCTGTAACGGTTAATGGACGGGCGCTGCAACGGCAATTAGCCAAAAGGGCTAACTTGTAACTATTAACGGAACTTACTTAACGCAGTTAGTGATGGGGGACCAAAAGTGCACGTAACAATGGGAAATCCAGACGATTATAAGAACGATATTTGCAATTTACTCGTGAAAAAATTAGCAAAAAATTTTACTTACCACAAAATTTATGCTTTATAACCTACTTTACATTTGCTTACCCATCAATGTTGGCAAAGTTCCACTTGTATTTCCTGTTTCAAGCTTTTTGCATCAAGCGTGGCTCATTTGCTCATTTTGAGTATCCATGTTTAATTTAAAACTTCATATTCAACAAATCTCAGCTTGTTAAGGAAGCTCTCACCGAGGAAAATGCAAACTGATACTTATATAGATAACATATACGTGTTATTGTATAATTAGTTGAGCTCGTAGTTGGCAGAAGTCATGTTTGGCAACATTTTTTCCAACATAAATATGATGTAACTGATATAGGTCAAGTCCAAGTAGCCCAAATACCCAATTCTCAAAAATTATGAAACTGATAATCCATCAATAATTCAAATCGTCTAAACTTGGTGGCTTATGCCTTCCAGGCATCCGTATAGTTCACATGCGTTCTTTAGTTTAACACTATATAGAAATTGGACACGAGTTCGTTCATGGCTATTGACATCAAGATGCGTAATCCTAATATCATTGTTACTATTGAGCCTTAAGATAAGATAAGTTTTTCTTATACTATCAGTAATAATATAAATAAAATTGACTTAGTACAATAATATTTGAGTTTAATGAAGAAAACAACCTTGGTCTAATGTTCATGTGGGATAGTTGCTCTCAATAAACTATGATCGATGTAAACAAAAGTGTCTTCTCGATTTTTATTTTTTTACGGTAACCATGGTTTCCACTCTTTTGGCCAACAAATGTACGGGGTTTGATCAAACCGGGCCAAACCTTCCTTTTCCTTTTTCAGGAGTTTATTGTGACCACTTAGTGTTGTTTTAAAGTTTCTATTGGTTTCATCACATGGTGGCATTGCCACTTTGTGACTGAATAGAATCATATTCCAATCCATTTGTCATCATAAACATTGCTTTCATTGTTAGATAAACATTTTTTTATAGGCTTGTGTTAGATAAGCATAGGAAGATATCCTTATTGAATATATAAACGAAGTTGATGATTGCATCATCTAGTGTAATATTAGATAAGATATAATCATATGTCTTGATCAACCAAATGATGTGATGTATCTTACTGATACTTTTGTTCTTAAAAGTCACCTGAACACTTTCTAGACAGCACGAAAGTGAGCCAAAACGAAACAGCGCACAAAAAAACCACCTTAGATTTGATCCACTTCGTTGGTGATCAAATGAAACAGGCAACATAGAGTTTGAACCGTACACTTTGAACATACTTTAACGTAGAAATATGTTAAGTTTGGTCATGTTATACTTCCGAAGCTCCCACCGGTTAAACATGTCATATGTCGAAATGTCGGCTTGTTTAATTTGTTATATTTAATAGGTACATATAGTAGATGTTGCTAATTACATGAGATATGGTCAAATTACAATGTTTAGCTTTATCTATAGTGTAACTTTGTAGATAAAAAGATAGAAGTTTTGTATAGACTCGCAACATTATGCGGATATTAACACTACTTGTTACAATACAGAAATAGAAAAGATCCTAATGGACTTTTATGTAATCGTAATTGCTTGAGGGAACTTTTGGAACTAAAATACCAATAAGAAAAATTGTCAATAAGATTTTTTTTCACTCGGACAATGTTATACTGATGTATATATACATACACAATGTGTTAAGATTGAAGTTTTTGTACATAAGAATATGATATTATGTCTCAAAGTTGAGGCAATTAGAAAAAGTTAGTGTGGAACTTATCCCACATTGCTGCTTGGAGAAAAACTTGATGTGTTCATAGCTAAATCAAAGGAGCCATTATCATCGTGTGGAATACGGTTAGGGGTACAATATACTTTGTGATTCCTTACGGCATTCCACATCTTTTTAGAGACACGTTTGCAATTCCTATATTTGATTACATAAATCGACAACTCATTCAAATTTTCACACATAAAAAGCAACTCAAATTTGTTACATAAGCGAAAGACACTTCTGCCATAAGTTTTTTCATAATGAACAAAAAATTACAATATTTCTTCACCTGCACAAGTAGGCGGGATAAAGGAATACTTAAATAAACTTAGTTCTCGTATGTGTCATTTGTAAGCTACCTTACATTTTGCTTACCGACCAATGTGAGAGAAGTTCCACTTGTATTTCCTATTTCAAGCTTTTTGCATCAAGCGTGGCTCATTTGCTCATTTTGAGAATCGATGTTTAACTTAAAACTTTATATTTTACGTATCTCAACTTGTAAGGGAAGTTGTCATAAACTAAAATGCAAACTTACAAACTAATGCTTATATAAATAACATGTACGTGTTATCATGAACTGAACCAAAGCTAAAATTGACAGGGTGCGCAATTTTTGTTTACTTTAGTATAAAGAAAAAATTAACAAAAAAATATACGATTCCAGCTAAAATGATTAAGTTTAATGAAAACTATGTTCACTATTCACGTATAGAAAGACTAACTAAGCAATAACTGAATACCCAAAGGTTCAAAATCTGCTACGGGTTTCGTTCATAAGAAATAACATGTTCATAGCCGACCATCTTTATCTAGTGTTTATTTATCTTCACATAATCACATGATTTCGTTAGTTTATACTTTATACAATCCAATACTATCCTAATTCATATTAACATTATATCAAAATCGCACACGAGTTCCTTCATGACCATTGACATCAAGATAATATATTATAGCGTGAAAAAAAAAATCAACAATTTACACATAAGTATGTTAAGTAGACAAGAAAATGTTGTCAGGTCACCAAACTTGCTGTGACCGATCCCATCTTGATCGATAGTACTTGTATCGACATATTATGTAGTTCGACCATTTCGTATCTCCAATTCTCATATATTAACATCGCATTGTAAGGGAAACACATAAAGAAAGCTATGTTACCTAGTTCGACCATTTCGTATCTCCAATTCTCATATATCGACATGTTATCTAGTTCAAACCAATGTCATTATGACACTAATTCATTTGTTACTTTGGAGAAAAGTTGTAGACTTAACGTATAATTTAATGTTTATAATTAGAAAACAACAATTAAAAACACCTATAATGGATTTTAATGTGGTCATTTGCTTGTGGGAAC
This sequence comes from Chrysanthemum makinoi, assembly GCA_910596185.1. NCBI lineage: Eukaryota > Viridiplantae > Streptophyta > Magnoliopsida > Asterales > Asteraceae > Chrysanthemum > Chrysanthemum makinoi. Next base: position 6,197,460 of record OU343225.1, on the reverse strand, counting down.
TTTTGGGAACTAAAACAACAATAAAAGAAAGTTGTGAATGAGTTTTTCGTTAACTTGGACATTACTATACATCTGTATGCATGCACCATATGTATATTAATATTTTGTTAAGTTTGTAGCTTTTGTAAGAGAATTTCGTATCAGTAAAAAGTGTGCCAAGATTGAAGTTGTTGTAGACGAAATATTGTATCTCATAAGGTAAGACAAATAATGAGATATCGAAAGAAAAAATGAATAAAGGTGGAACTTGTCCCACATAGGTGAATGTACGAAAGGTGGATGTGTTTTTATAGCTTAAACCATGGTACTCATATAATTTGGCTGTATACATGATCAGTGATTGAAGTGTTACTTTGGGATTAGTGATCATGTGTGTATTCTTCTTTTTGATACCTGCATGTTTTGAAATAGACATATCTCTTGTATTTGAGAACCTATTATTCGTTTAAACATTTAACATTTTGGTTAGAATTGCAAATGTAATAGTGTTGAAATGTTAGAATAAAAGCTCTAATACAAGAACCTAAATTTATACCGAAAAATTTGATTGATATATTTCAAAAAGTGATAGGTGAAAAATAATGAGAGAGAATAAATGTTATACATTTGTCATGAAATGAATGGATTAAGTCTCCTTATTAGGCTTAAATATCAGTGCTCATGTTAAAAAATGATTTATATTAGGCCTGAAAAAGCACCACGAAATATATTTATATTAGGCCTAAATATCAGTGCTCATGTTAAAAAAATGATTTATATTAGGCCTGAAAAAGCACCATGCAAAATATTTAGATTTTTGTGGTTGTATTATTATAATCCAGGGGGTTATTTGTAATTTTTGAAAGCTTAAATCATATATTCTGGGCCATATTCATTGCATGATATGTTCAATGGCTACAAAAAATTTACCTAGTTCGCCCATTTCGTATCTCCAATCTTATATATCTAGATCATATTATATCAACATCACATAGAGAAAGCTTGTATCAAACAATTGTCTTTATGTCACTAATTCGTTTGTTACCTCAGAGACGTGTTGTCACTTAAACGTACATTTAATGTTCATAAAAAGTCATTACAAAACAACAATAAGAAACTCGTGTAAGAATTTTCATGTAATACTTTCCTCGAGGGAACTAAAAAAAAGAATACAAGAAAGCTGAAAATGAGTTTTTGGTTAACTTGGACATCATTATACATGTGTATGCATCATATCTACAACTAATATTTTGTAAGGATTTTTAACTTTTGTAAGAGAATTTTGCAGCGAGCTAAGTGTGTCAGGATTAAAGTTGTCGAGGATAAGATATTGTCTCTCTCAAAGTAAGGCAATCAAAAAACATAAAAGACAAAATGAAAGTAGAAGTTGTCCCACATTGATGCGTATACAAAAGTTTGAAGTGCTTTTATAGCTAAAACTAGAGAAATACTATTGTCTTGCTGTATATGCGGCTAGTAATACAAAGGCCACTTTGAGTTCCAGCTGCATTATCGATAAGGTTTTTACAAAAGCTGTTTTGAGCACCAGTCATAAGTTCAACAAGTCTTTTTACATAGATTGTTTAACTTAACAATATCATTTGGAAATATATATAGCAACTCATATGAACTACAAGTTAGGATCAAGTCGTAAATGGGTTTAGCTGAACCTACGCAAAAGCAAACCATCTTTTACTACAAATAAACCAAGTGACTATGGTCTAATAAGTAGTCGGTGACAAGCTCTTCTGTAAGCAGCGATACCATCATTTGGAGCAACTATTAAGTCCGGAACAAATTCGTGTCAATAAAGAAGTAAATCACTCGTATAGATGGCAATCAAGGATCCGTTTAGTGTATGCGCACAGTTCATCAATAGTTTCAGGGGATCAACTGTTTAGCAAAAGCACATTGAATGGCCTGATATATGGTCAATGGCTGTAATAGAAGTAGAAGTAATTATGGCTAACATATGAACGAAGTTAATAGTGTCTCAGTCTACTAAAAATGACCCAGTTCGTCCATTTCGTATCTCCAATTAATTCTTATATATCAAGATCATATATATTTTATCAACATCACATAATGAAAACTTATATTAAACAATTGTCATTATGTCACTAATTCGTTTGATGCCTTAGAGAAAAGTTGTCATTTAAACATAAATTCGATGTTCTTAAAATGTCATTCAAAAACAGCGATAGGAAACTCATGTAAGGGATTTTCATGCAATAATTTCCTCGAGGGAACTAAGACAACAATAAAAGAAAGTTGTAAATAAGTTTATGGTTAACTTGGACATGATTATACATGTGTATGCATCATATGTACAACTAATATTTTGTAAGGATTTTTAACTTTTGTAAGAGAATTTCGCAACGAGCTAAGTGTGTCAGGATTAAAGTTGTCGAGGACAAGTCTCTCTCAAAATAAGGCAATCAAAAAACATAAAAGACAAAATGAAAGTAGAAGTGGTCCCACATTGATATGTGTACACAAGTTTGAAGTGCCTTTATAGCTAAAACTAAATATTGTCTGCTTTGCCCGTAGGATCACGGCTTTGTTTTTGTAGCCTCATTTGAAGACTTCCCGGCAGGTCACCCAAGCCAGTAGTACTCTCACATGAGCACGCTTTTGTTCCGCTTAAGATATTTCATTGCTATGATTCATTGCTATTGAACCTCTGATATTGAACCTTTGCTTTACTGTTGACCTCTTTGATAGTGAACCATTGCTATTGAACCTCTGTTACTGAACCTTTGATACTAAACCTTTGATACTGAACTTTGATATTGAACTGTTGCTACTGAACTTCGATATTGAACTGTTGCTACTGAACTTTGATATTGGACTGTTGCTATGGACCTTTGAATTGTGAACCATTGATATTGGACCTTTGATTATGATGACTCATATATTGTATACTTTGGACCTTTTGCTTTGACCTGTCAGTTTGATACCCGAGCCATTAACTAGGCATGGGGGTTCCATGTCCGTGTCATTGATGCACCAATGGCATGACTCCAGTGTGGATGAGTGATGTTCCACACCGTCCCCATTTTTGTATTGATTATGCGCGCTTCAGATATATTGTATGGCCACTATTGTTTTGCAGGGGGCGTATGGATGCATCCTAGATTTGTTTTTGTATTGATATTGCTACATTGGTTTGGTGATGTGGTGCGTGTGTGCAATACACTCCCTCACATTTTGGGAGCTAGCTACTCCACTGGTTACTTGAGGTGTCCTCTCCTATTGGTTTGGTATTCCGAGGTCACCCCTCCGAGTACAATGGTTACAATTGGTTACTTGGCTGCTATTGCCACTATTGATATTGGTTTGTTTTGTTGGCTCGGGATGGATTTCTGACAAACCTTACACTATTGATATACCCATATTGTACCATCTGTATTTCCCAACGCATCATATTCTGTATTGATTATCCTTATCCAGTACCCTTATGTGACTCACTCTACTACCATGATATATATGCTCAATTTCATTGATCTGTCATACTCTGGTTCCGTACTTCAGACCATCGTTCCATTCACGTACTGGGTTATTATATGATTATTAAATTTGATTGTGCTATGTGCTTTTCCTCCTCTGTTATCTGTTTCCTTTGGGTATTTGTGTAATTGTGTTTCTGCAGGACCCTCATCGTCTCATTGATCTCTTCTAGTTGCGTTTTGTTTATCAGTTTCCTTATTTCATTTGCATCTTGATTTCGTTTACCTTCGTTTTGTTATATCTATTCACTGGGCTTTTTAAGCTCAGCCGCATTTCTTTTCTGCGGCAGGTTTTAGGTTGGAAGATGGGCTGAGAGTTGGATTATCTGAGTGGACCAACCCTAGTTATCTTATTATTTGGACTTACCTTGAAGAGTTTTAGTTTTGATATTTCTTCTCATTTTGGATATTGTATTTTCCTCGTCAGTCAATTGTTTATATGATTTGTTACTTCATTTTTAAGGTTTCCGTTTGTAAATATATTATTTGTATGTTCTGATATGACACCAGAATGTGACATTTCTACCCTTGTCGGATTGGGGTGTTACACTTGTTGTATATGCGGCTAGTAATACAAAGGCTACTTTGAGTTCCAGCTGCAAAAGCTGCTTTGAGCACCAATCATAAGTTCAACAAGTCTTTTTACAAAGATTATTTAACTTAACAATATCATCTTTTTTTATTAGAGTAAAAGCGCCAACTTATTCATTTCTCCATACAGTAAACGCAACTCAAATTCGTCGCATAAGCTAAACACAGTTCTACTATGGCCTTTTAAATACCAACATGTCTAATTTTCAAGGGAAATCTTCAAATTGGTATAAAGCAAAGAATGAACAACAACTACATGCCTTCAATTAAAGAACTAATTGCCTTCAAATAGTCACATTAAAGTCTAAACTTGGTGGCTTTTGCCATCCATAGAGTTCACATTAAAGTATGTACAACTAATATTTTGTAGGGGCTTGTAACTATTTAGAGTACGCAACTAACTAAAATGTGCTAAGATTAAAGTTAGTTGTTGTAGTTGAAATATTGTCCGCCTCAACTTAAAACAAATCGAAAGTTTGAAAAAAGAAAATGAAAGTATAACTTATCCCACATAGATGGATACACAAAAACTGAATGTGTTTTTATGGCTAACACAATGGGAGTAATATTAATATATATGTTTTTGGAATAAAAAAACAACTAGAGATTTCGACAAGAAATAAGTCATCCCTTTTTAAAGAATGTAGCTTTAAAGAATGTAGCTTTAAAAAGCAGGAAATGATTTTAGATAAAGCATCTCTTTTCTAATATATATTTTTGTAATATTAATATATATGTTTTTGGAATAAAAAAACAACTAGAGATTTCGACAAGAAATAAGTCATCCCTTTTTAAAGAATGTAGCTTTAAAGAATGTAGCTTTAAAAAGCAGGAAATGATTTTAGATAAAGCATCTCTTTTCGGGTTTCTTATCCTGTTTTTAGGAACTTTTTTAAACAAATAATGTACGAAACGATTTTAACTACCATATCAAATTTATTATTACACCACAAGCAAAACACACTTTTGTTACGGTTTGCGTGGGTAATCTTCGTATTATGCAAAAATTGAACAACTACAATACGTCATATCTTTGAATCAGTGGTTGATATATAAACGTGAACCTCAAGCAAATAAATTGTACTAACATTATATACAAAGAACTAATTGTCTTAAAGTTATGTTTTAAACTTAAAGCAGAAAGTAGTATTTAGGGGTTATTTGGGTTACCTAAACATATGAAAATTATATGCACCTAGCCCTACCATAAAAAGCAATAAATTGAATTCAATGCTATTCCTAACCATGAGGATTGATAAGCTAAACTTAAAATTTAGGATTAACAAGATTCACGTAGCAAACTTGAGAAGCGTCATATGCTAGCTCATGCCAAAACTATTTCCTAAGTTACTTGAATCGTAGCTCTTCAACCTCTCTCTAACCAACTAAGGCTTATAGAGAAAAGTTCATTATAGAACTCATATTTGTCCTAGAATCAATCAACCAATAATTGCCACTCATTTCTTTTATTAAAATATATTCACCCTTTTTTTAAAAATTAAATATCTCACAAACCGTTAATCGTTACGCCAAAAAAATCATACCATCTCGACGAGAATTAAATTATCTTTCTATATATATGCATTGTTATAAACTTTCGACGAACTTTTTTTAAAAAAAATTTCGTCCAGAAAAATCATATGTGATTTGTAAAAATCACATGTGATTTGTTAAAATCATATGTGATTTGATTTTTACGAATCACATGTGATTTTTACAAATCACATGTGATTTTTCTAGGTGAAATTTAAAAAAAAAAAACTTCGTCGAAAGCATATAACAATGCATATCTATAGAAAGATAATTTAATTCTCGTCACGATGGTGTATTTTTTGTAGCTTGAATATTTACCGTTTGCAAAATATGTTATTTAACAAAAAAATAGTGAAAAATGATTTTTTATTAATTTAGGTAGAAAATAGATGACTATGATTGGTTCATTGGTTATATGACAAATATGAGTTCTATATGGATCTGAACTCAAGGCTTATATCCAACTTGTATTGTTACGATTAGATTGATTGCAAAAATTAAAAGGCAAATGTAATGGGAATAAGAATGTGTCAACACTCCTCTTGCTTAGGCTTTGGAGTTCATACTTTCTCTAAAACAATATTCATCTACTTTGTATTGCTAAACCTTGTGACCCATTGATTATATGCATATGTACATACATACACAATGTTGAGTTTATGATATATAAAATACAATAAAACATAAAGACATCAAGAGTACACAGCGGAAGACTTAAAGATCATAACAAATAAATTAATTAACTGAAAGTATGCGTAACGTACCTCTTGCGAATGTCAGATCCTTTAAGCAAAACAAAGAAGTGGTTTGAAGAGTTGTCCCTTACCGTTCTACAACTCAAACCAATATGGTGTAAGAATAGTGTCTTACTACCACGTTCTTGTACACACGAATTAACCAAGGAATCAAGCGATTGCTAGATCTAACACAAGTCCCCGTTTAAGAAAAACGAAACCAAACTCCCTAACAATGGGGTGTTCGGCCGATTATGGGACAAGAGAGAGGAGAGGAGAGATCTAGAGTTAATTCAATGCACAAAGTGTGAGAAACCCTAGAATCTAACCTTGTTTATATAGTAGATGGAAAACTTTGGGAACAAGTTATGGATTAGGGCTTGGAAAGCCCCCCTTGGCCGGCCATGAAGAAAGCCCAAGGAAAACCCATAACTTTTTCAAGTCTTTCCATTTCTAGTCCTTTCTCTTTTCATTTAACGGTCGTTAGTCATTTTTCCATTAAATACTTAACGATCGTTAACCGGACTTAATGTGCAATAATTAATCGTAAACATAAACATTAATTATTAACTTTAATTCTCATTCGCTAATATGTGCAATCCCGTGGTCACGAGTTCGAATCCGGACATTTACGTGTTTGTAAATATATACATTTCCAACAGCTCCCACTTGGATATGTTTACAAAACGTAAAATGACATTGGTTAGCGTCTAGCAACACGCCAATGCCCCCGGTACAACTCTTGTATGGTTTTCTGGAGAAAAACCAAGTTTGATGATTCATCATCATATTCATCCTTTTGTTTCTAATACCATGTTAATAAGAATATGGATCTCACTCATTTCTTAATTAACTATTCTGTTTCTCGCTTTATGTGATTGATTAAGATTACCAATTCTTCTGAACATATTCCAGAAGACCTTGGGCATGGCCATGCAAACATCTTAACAACCCTACGAGGGCCCAAGAGTATTATACTTCAAAATGAATTTGAAGGAAACAAATCCCATTTCGACTACAAGCAGGATTCATAAATTTCGCAACACTTCTGAAAACAACCCTTATAACTACCATTTACGTATAGCGTTAGATTGCTTCACAAAAATGCACTACATCCATGACATATCTCTTGTATCTCAAGTCAGAGGATAAATATCCATGATATACTTAATGACAAAGATCCATAAAGTATTATCATGCGGGTGGGATAAGTCCTATAATCTATTCATTGAATATCATCTGAAATTAGTCATGCTACGCATCAATATACTTTCAAGTATATTCTAACTAATACTCAGATTTGTCTTAATTCAATATCATTCCCATGTTATTGATTGACAACGGACTATTTAGAATAACATAAGTTATTCAAGGATTTAAACATGCAAATATAGGATAACATCACAATAAATGAATAATAAACATAACAAAATACTTTATTTCATTTCAATAATAATGTTTACAATATCCTTTATCTAAAATACTTAGTCACAGATGGGCATGAAACTACTAGCTAAACGAAATCCAAACTTATCAGACAAATGATTAAGTTTTTCACTAGGTAAGGCCTTCGTTAACGGATCTGCTAGGTTATCATCTGTGTGAACTTTGAGAAACTCAATTTCACATATCTCGACTTGCTCTCGAACATAGTGATATTGTCTAGGATAGTGTCTGGTGCCCTTCATGACTCGTGTTCATGGGCAAAAGTTATTGCAGCTGAATTGTCACAATATACTTTAATAGGATTTTCAATCGACGGCATGACACCAAGCCCCGAAACAAACTTCCTTATCCAAACAGCTTCCATGGCAGCCTCAGACGCCGCTATGTACTCACTTTCTATAGCAGACATTGCAAGTGTTGTCTGTTTCTTACTCTTCCAATCCACATCACCTCCATTGATGACAAAAATGTAACCCGTTTGAGACTTCGTATCATCTTTGTCACACTTCCAGGATGCATCACAGTAACCTGTAACATTCGCTTCTGGATTTCCCCCATACACTATGAACTTATCTCTTGTAGCCCTAAGGTACTTGAGAATATGTTTAACAGCAGTCCAGTGAATTTCACCCAGATTCTATTGATACCGACTTGTCAAGTTTTGAGCAAACGCCACATCCGGCCTTGTGCATCGTACCGCGTACATGATAGATCCTACAGCCGAAGCATAATGAACTATCTTCATACGCGCCACCTCTGCAAGTGTTGAAGCACAGCCTTGGCTGCTCAAACCATGATTTACTTGCATTGGCAAAAATCCCTTCTTGGAATTTTGCATATTGAATCTCTTCAATATTTTGTCAATGTAAGCACTTTGGCTTAAACCAATTAGCCGCCTTGATCTATCCCGGTAGATCTTGATTCCGAGTATATATGCTGCTTCCCCTAAGTCTTTCTTCGAAAAACATTTACCAAGATAGGCTTTCACCTCATTCAGACTTGGTATATGATTTCCCATGATTAATATGTCATCGACATACAGAATAAGGAAAGTAACACGACTCCCACTAGCTTTGTGATATACACATGGCTCATCAAGATTCTGAGTAAATCCAAAACTTTTTATTTCTCCATCGAATCTCTTATTCCATTGCCGTGATGCTTGCTTCAGTCCATAAATGGACCTCTTAAGCTTGCATACACGGTTAGGAAATAATGGATTCACAAACCCTTCCGGCTGTGCCATATAGATGTCTTCATCTAGACGGCCATTCAGAAAAGCAGTTTTGACATTCATTTGCCAAATCTCATAGTCATAGTGTGCAGCTATAGCTATGAGAATCCTAATAGCTCTTATGTCCGCTACAGGAGAGAATGTCTCCTCGTAGTTAATGCCATAGATTTGAGTAAAACCTTTAGCCACTAGACGAGCCTTGTAGGTGTGTACATTGCCATCCATGTCAGTTTTCTTCTTGAAGATCCACTTACTTCCAACGACTTTAGCATTGGGAGGAAGGTCAACTTCAATCCAGACATCATTATCTTTCATGGATTGCATTTCCCCATTCATAGCAATCTGCCATTTATCCTTCTCAGGATCAGACATGGCAGCCTTATAGTTGGCAGGTTCATTAAGATCCCCAACCATATTTTCCACCACCTCTACGTTAAGACATAGAAGGTCAGGTGCACGTATAGTCCTTTCAGACCTACGAATGGGAACAACTTCGTGAGGAGCACCTAAGCTTTCAGGTTCTTCTTGAAGTTGGCTAGTATTTTAGAAGGTGTTGTATCTTCTTGATCATATTCCAGATCATATACTCTCCCACTGAGTTCTTGAGATATGAGATTCCTTTCAAGGAAATCTCCATACCTAGCCACGATGACTTTGTTCTCAGCTGGGTAGTAAAAATAGTAACCCATAGTTTCCTTAGGGTATCCTACAAAGATACACTTAACAGATCTGGCTTGGAGCTTATCGTGTGTCACGCTTTAACAAACGCTTCACATCCCCAGACCTTTAAGTAAGAAAAGTTGGGAGCTTTTCCTGTCTATATTTCATATGGAGTTTTAACAACCTTCTTTGTTGGAACCATATTCAAAATGCGAATTGCAGTTTCAAGGGCATAATCCCAAAAAGTAAAAGGAAGAGTCGTAAGTTCAAACATTGATCGTACCATGTCAAGTAACGTACGATTTCTCCTTTCAGATACACCATTTTGTTGTGGAGTATAAGGAGATGTGAGTTGCTGGATAATTCCACACTTAGCTAAGTAATCTTTGAACTCTTGACTTATGTACTCACCACCTCTATCGGATCGAAGAGCTTTAATCTTCTTTCCAAGTTGTAATTCTACTTCACTTTTGAAAATCTTAAATGTTTCAAAGACTTCATGTTTATGTTTAAGTAAATAAACATAACCATAACGACTGAAATCATCCGTAAAGGTTAAGAAGTAGGAAGCACCGCGTTTTGACACATGTCTAAGTGGACCACACACATCAGTGTGTATCAATCCAAGTAGATCGGAAGCCCTTTCCACTTGTGGTGAAAAAGGTTTCCTTGTCATCTTCCCAGTTATGCAAGACTCGCATTTGTCAAATGATTCATCATTGACCGTTCGTAAAAGCCCATCGTGTTGCAGCTTTTCCATGCGTTTCTTGCCAATATGGGCAAGGCGACAATGCCAAAGATAAGAAGAGTCACAGTTCAACTTGCTTTTCTTATTGCTAACGCTATACAACGAATTATTTCCATTGGATATACAACCATCCATATCAATTTCAAACACACCAAGAATAGGAATTGCATTAAAATAAAAAACATTATTTAAAGAAACTGAAATTCCATAACTTGTAAAAGTGTGCACAAAACCAATATCTTTTAACAAAGAAACTGAAATAACACCCCTAACAATGGAGGGTGCATAATGACAATTATTTAGTTCTAAAATTAAGCCCGAAGGCAACACTAAATCAAAAGTCTCTATGGCTTCGACAGCTGCACGCTTTCCATTTCCAACGTACAAGTATCTCTCTCCACAGGTCAGCTTCTTTGCCCCTCTAAGTCCCTGCGATGTATTATAGATGTGAGTACCACATCCTGTATCATATATCCAGGAATTTTGCTTATGAGGAAAAGAAAATAATTCAAACATAAAAATACCTGATGAGCTAGGCACCATCTTATTTTTATTCTGAAGGCACTCATTGAGATAAACTGGACAGTTCCGCTTCCAGTGACCCGGTGAGTTGCAGTGGTGGCAAGTTAAATCCTTCTTAGGATTCTCCTTTTTCTTTCCAGGGTTCTTCTTAGGAGCTGGTGGGATGACAACTTGTTTCCCCTTTCCTTTTCCTTTCCCTTTCTTATCTGCTTGCGGCTTAGGCTTATTCACCCTACCACCCTGTATTGCGAGCACAGCAGGTGTAGGAGCCTTCTTTGGCAATCTCTTCTCGTAGTCTACAAGCATTGCATGTAACTCATTCACTGTCTTCCCCGTGCAATGCATGTTATAATTTCGGACAAAATCACCAAATCGATCCTGATTAAGGGAGTGATTGATGAGGCCGACACATACATCATTCGAGTAACCACAGCCGAGCTTCTCCAATTGGTCCTAGTGATGTTTCATCTCTAGGACGTGGTCGGAGACAGATTTGCCAACCTCCTGCTTGCAGCTGTGAACCTTTTCAATTAGTTCATACAGTTCAGCTGCTGGTGGCTTCTCAAACATACGTTTGAGTTCATCTAGCATGCTCATAGGCGAATAGTGCTCAAATTGTTTTTGCAATTGAGCAGACATCCCCGAAAGCATTAGACACGCCACATCATTGTGCTTCTCATATTCAACACGATATGCCTCTTGTTCAAGAGCAGTTGCCGTGTTGGGAGAAGCATCGGCGAGGTGTAGTCAAAATTTCAACCTTTTTGGCAACACGAAGGATGATCCTAAGTGAACGATGCCAATCATTGAAATTAGGTCCAGTCAGCTTGTCCCTTCCAATCATATCTTTGAAAGCGGAACTCATTAAGCTCATAGTGTTTTCAGGTTGAGCCATCTACGGAAAAAGTTCAAAAAACCATAATTAGTATTTTGATAATTTTCCTTTTCAATAAACAATTAAATACTCAAGGTTCATATTCATATAACCAATTAATATTTATTGAAAACTAGGATCCAAATTGTCATAATTTCATCACGTCAGTTGATCTGCTAGTAATGAACCTTATACAAAATGGTAGAGCTTTTGCTCAATTGCCAATATCAATTGCAATTCTTAGATTTATGGGATTTACATATAGCCAATATCAATCGCCATGTAAACATGTTTTATACCATCTTATGCCTTGAGTTGCCAGTTCTCACTGCCTAACTCAATTAAGTTGTCCAACTTAAGAAACTGCAAAATCGTCCATGCCCGTTCTCACGACACGTGGACATTTTACCCTTTGATTAAGATCTAAATCACGTTCTCACGCAAATAGAAAGTAATCTTAGGTGTTTCCGTTTCGTTGGATGGCATATAACTTAAATTAAAGGGTAATAGTTTTGATGTTAAATCAAATATGTACAAAGATGTCATGCATTCATCTTTGTAGCATAGTTTTTATTAAAACATTTATATCTTGTTTTAATGTATAAGCTTTTCATCATCAAACTTTAATTGAGGTATTGGGTTCACCAATCAAGGAATTTAGTGTTAATTATCATCCATTACACCGTACTTTTGCATAAGTGTAAACACTTAGTGTTTCGGATAATTACCACCGAAGTGGCACATGGAATTAAAACTAATTCGCCCTTAAGATGAGCTTGCACATTTTATGGCTTACTAAGTAGCTCCATTTGAACTTACAGAGGGCAGAGGACCAGGTACGCGCTAAAGCACAACCTTAGACATCCTTTCAGTGTGACTGTGCGCACTTCTTTATTAACCCCTTTATAGTTCATTCTCATGGGTGAGCAGTTCAGACCATTTGTGCCAAAGTCATCAATCAATTAAACGATTATGATTACTATGCTTATAAAATACATGTTTCACCATTGTTTAGGTCAGTTTATTTTTTTTGTAAAAATACCCTTGTTACACATAACAAACAAGCAAGTATTTATAAAAATAAACAAATAAACAATGAATGCATAACAAATAAAAGCCATGCATATCAAATAGCCACATGCAAACGTTTTTAATAAATCCTATTAATAACCAATTCTAGATCTGTCAATATGCATATATTTAATTAAGACTTTCACCCGTTTTCATCTATGTACAAGGTGAGCCACATGCATCGATTCATCGATTGCGTAAGTCAAAATTAAATACATACCACATAGCACATAATTGATTAAAATAATGATTGAGGTCTTCCCCAATTTTAGATCTATCATAATTTAGTGTATATCACTTAAACAACAAACATACAATAAAAGCATATCCATGATAAAACATGCAGATAATTATCATGGACATTAAATTACACTTAACAATTAATGCAATTAAACAGAGTTACGCATATACACATAAAGTTGCATGCATCTTAGGGTTTCTAATCCAATTAAAACTTTAGTTTACAAAACCCTAATTAGGGCACCAAAATAAACGCCCCCCCTAAAAAATTAGGGTTTAGGTTTTGCAAACCCTAGATCTACGCATACAAATAATAACACAACTTGTTTATTTTATTTATGTGTTTCAGTAATTAATTACTTGTTATACAAGGCTCGTGATGCCACTGTTGAGTTTATGATATATAAAATACAATAAAACATAAAGACATCAAGAGTACACAGCGGAAGACTTAAAGATCATAACAAATAAATTAATTAACTGAAAGTATGCGTAACGTACCTCTTGCGAATGTCAGATCCTTTGAGCAAAACAAAGAAGTGGTTTGAAGAGTTGTCCCTTACCGTTCTACAACTCAAACCAATATGGTGTAAGAATAGTGTCTTACTACCACGTTCTTGTACACACGAATTAACCAAGGAATCAAGCGATTGCTAGATCTAACACAAGTCCCCGTTTAAGAAAAACGAAACCAAACTCCCTAACAATGGGGTGTTCGGCCGATTATGGGACAAGAGAGAGGAGAGGAGAGATCTAGGGTTAATTCAATGCACAAAGTGTGAGAAACCCTAGAACCTAACCTTGTTTATATAGTAGATGGAAAACTTTGGGAACAAGTTATGGATTAGGGCTTGGAAAGCCCCCCTTGGCCGGCCATGAAGAAAGCCCAAGGAAAACCCATAACTTTTTCAAGTCTTTCCATTTCTAGTCCTTTCTCTTTTCATTTAACGGTCGTTAGTCATTTTTCCATTAAATACTTAACGATCGTTAACCGGACTTAATGTGCAATAATTAATCGTAAACATAAACATTAATTATTAACTTTAATTCTCATTCGCTAATATGTGCAATCTCGTGGTCACGAGTTCGAATCCGGACATTTACGTGTTTGTAAATATATACATTTCCAACACACAATGTGTTAAGATTGAAGTTTTTGTAAATAAGGATACGATATTATCTCTCAAAGTTGAGGCAATTAGAAAATTTTAGTGTGGAACTTATCCCACATTGCTGCTTGGAGAAAAACTTTATGTGTTTATAGCCAAATCAATGGAAATATCATTAAGGTGTGAAATACAATTAGGAGCACAAAACTTACCTTGGGATTCCTATTTCTGTTGCACGCCTTTTTTAGAAACTGTATCAAATTCGGTTACGTTTGCAAATCCTATATTTGATTACGTAAGTTGTTTAAGACTTTAAGTTATTAATATCATCTTTTCGTTTGAATTAAAAGCAACAACTCATCCCTTTCTTGACACATAAAATGCAACTCGAATTTTTTAAATAAGCAAAACAAACTTCTGTCATGGGTTTTTTATACTAATATGAACAAGAATTTTCAATGTTTCTCCACCCGCATAGGCAGGCGGGACAAAGAAACAGCGAAATTTACTTAGTTCTCAAATTTGTCAATTATAAGCTGCTTTAAATTTTGCTTACCCACCAATATTGTGGGAGAAGTTCCACTTGTATTTCCTTTTTCAAATTTTTTGCATCAAGCGTGGCTCATTTGCTCATTTTGAGAATCGATGTTTAATTTAGAACTTTATAATTTACATATCTCAACTTGTAAGGGAAGCTGTCTATGTGACGAAAATGAAAGGTTTTAATGGATATTTAAATAATAGTATGTCCGGATTCGAACTCGAGACTTCGGGATTGCACACATTACGTATGAGAATTGATGTACATAATTAATATAAATAAAACGTTATTATTATTAATTATTAATCACTAAATAAAACATAACGATAGTTAAATGATTAACGAGGTTTGGTTAACGGTCGTTAAATATTAACTACAAGGACTAAGAATGAAATTAGTGGTCGGGAAAGTTCTAGAACCCCTTGTGGGTCTTTGGCCGATCGGTTAGGGTGATCCCAAACCCAAACCCACTCAAACTTGTACTCCAAGATATGTTAACTATAAATACAAATCAATGTATTCATTATTGACTAACCTTGGATCACTTTGATAACCTAATTTCTCTTCTCCTCTCCTCCCTCTTTCTCTTGGCCGATCGTTAACCCCCCTCCACAAAGGGATCGATTTTTCCAAGTGAAAGAAACTAGTGTTTGGTTTATTTGTGATTCAAGGAACTAGCTTTTCCACATCAAATCGCTATTAGTACGTGTGTACAAGAACGAAGAGCAAGCACACTTGAGCTTGTATTCCTTGGTGGTCGATTTTTTGGGTGGGACGATTTTGTAAAACCCTAGTTTAGGGTTTTGGGTTTTGTTACTTGATCACATCATCGTTTGATTACTTGAATTGCTAAAAGGTACGCACTTTCTTGTTTGGTTAATTTATTACATATATTATTCCTATTGTCTTCCGCTGCATGCTTTGATGATGTTATTTGTTTTATATATAATTGTTATGAGTATAAAATCCAACAGTGGTATCAGAGCCAGGTTAATATGATGTAATTAATTACCGAAACACATAAAAATTGAATCTTTATGATTATATGCATGTTTTTTATGGTTTCTAGGGTTTTGAATTCGAAACCCTAATTTTTATATATGGGTCGATTACCCTAATATTTATATAATTAGGTTTTAATTTTGTAAAACTTGTAGAAACCCTAGGATTGCATGCTTATTTTATGTGGTTAATTAATGAATAATTGTTATGTGCCATGTAATATGCGTATCTTGGGTGATAATTGTTATGCGGAATCCATGGTGGAACATGCATGTTTTGCCATGGAGTAATGTTTATTGTATGATTGATTAATTGTTAAGTGATACACACATGTTTTATTTATTTAATAATTATTGAATTGGGGAAGACCTCAATTATAACTAATAAAATTCGTTATGTGCTAATTGGTATACTATTAACTTCGGCTTACGCAATCGACTTGTCGATGTATGTGGCTCATCTACCTTGCGAGATGAAAGTCCTAGTTAATGTATGCATTAATTTACGCCTAGAATTGTTATTAGAGTTTATTGAAATAATTATGCATGTGGCTAATTGTTTTTTTTTCATATGTTAAAGTGTTAAGTTATATGTTTATATTATTTGAGTGTGTTTAATTTTATTAAAATGCTTTTTTGTTTATATATTGTTTGACATGTTAGTAAGCAAAAAGGGTTTTTGGAATAGAAAATTAAATAGACTAAATAATGGCGAAACTGATTTGTTATCTAAGAATTATTCTTGAACTTTTAATCGATTGATGCGACTGTACTAAATGGTTAGAACGGCTCACCCACTAGAACAAACTATAAAGGGGTATTTAAGAAGTGAGCACAGTCTCACTGAAAGGATGTCTAAGGTTATGCTATGCGCTTACCTGGTCCTCTGCCCTCTGTGAGTTCGATTGGAGCTACCTAGTATAACCATTCAATGTATGAAGCATCTTAGTGCAAAGTTGTAAGTTTCTCAACGCATCGATTAAAACTTTGTAGAATTCAATCTTAGCAATTAAAAATCTAATGTAAGTTTTTTCGAAAAATATTATGTTATAAAGTTGTATGCATGCTTCTTTATACATAAGTTTTGATTACACGTCAAAAATTGTACCCTTTAAATTTAAGTTTATGCCATCTAATGATATGAAACACTTCAAGTTGTAATCTAGTTATGTGAGACCTTGATCTAAATTACAATAACGAGGTGAATTATTTTGTTGTGTGAGACCTCAGCTTTATGATTTGCAGTTTCTAAATTAGATAACTTAATTAAGTTGTTAGTGAGACCTAAGGCTTAAGGCATGAGATGGGATGAAACATGCTTACGTTTTGCATTAATTGTTTTGGCAAAATTGTAAATCCCATAACTTTTGGAATTGAAAACTTGTTTGTCAATTATCGTTTTTCAACGATTACCTATTCTATACTTTCACCACTAGCAGATCAACTGATGTGGTGAAACTATGATAATGAGGATCCAAAATTCAAGGAAAATTCTATGGTTAATATGAATATTGACCAAAGGGTATTTTATTTTCTTGAATGTTTACTTATCGAAAGTACTAACTTTTGAACTTTTATTTCTGTAGAAATGGCTCAAGCTGAATCTATTGCACTAGCCTCGTCGTTCAAATCTATGTTTGATCGAGAGAAATTGACCGGTAGCGCGAATTTCAATGATTGGTATCGGCAACTAAGAATTGTCTTGAGGGTTGCCAAAAGACTCAATTATTTGACTACGCCTTGTCCTCCTGAACCTGCAGCTGATGCTACTGCTGAAGCACGAGCTGCATGGCAATCTGAGTATGACAAGTATAATGAGGTCGCCTGCATTATGCTCGGGAGTATGAACTCAAGCTTGCAAAAGCAGTTTGAGAATTACTTCCCTAATCTCATGCTTGAAGAATTGCAAAGGTTGTTTGAAAAGCCTGTGACTGTAGAGCTGTATGATTTGATAGATGCTCTTCATAGTTGCAAGCAAGGAGACGGAAACCTGTAGTTTCCACTGCCTGGAAATGATAAGTTACATGGACCAGTTGGGGCGTTTGAACTATGTCTACCCTAATGACATACAAATTGGCCTTATCAACGGATCCCTTAATAAGGAGTTTGATGGTTTCGTGCGCAATTATAATATGCATTGCACGGGAAGACATCAGTGAGGTACATGTAATGCTCATTGATTACGAAAAAGGTTTGCCCAAGAAGGCTTCTACACCTGCGGTTTTGACCATCCAGAAGGGTAGAATTTCTAAGCCTAATAAGCCGTTAGCGAACAAGAAAGGGAAAGGTAAGGGTAAAGCTGATAAAGGAAAACAAGTTATGACTTATCAGCAAGAACCCAAGAAGTACCCTCCCAAGAAGCGTGAAAATCCGAAGAAGGATATGGCTTGTCATCACTGCACCGAGGTTGGACACTGGAAGAGGAATTTTCCATTGCACCTTGATGAGTTGCGCAATAAGAGGTATAAAAATATTGGCGCTGTGGCCAGTACTTCAGGTACTCTTTTGATGATAGAATTATTTGCTTTTCCTCATAAAATAAATTCCTGGGTATATGATACTGGATGTGGTATTCACATATGTAATACACTGCAGGGACTTAGAGGAGCAAGGAAGCTTGCCTATGGACAGCAATACCTGCACGTGGGTAATGGAGCACATGCAGTCGTTGAAGCTATAGGCACGTTTGATTTAGTTTTACCTTCGGGTTTAGTACTGTCATTAAACGATTGTCATTACGCACCTTCCATTGTTAGGGGTGTCATTTCTGTTTCCTTGTTGAAAGATATTGGTTTCGTTCATACATTTACTGATTATGGAATTTCGATTTCTTTAAATGATATTTTTTACTTTAATGTTATTCCAGTAAATGGTGTGTTTGAAATTGATTTGCATGATAATGTTGTTGATAAAAATAATTCTGTCTTTAGCATCAATAATAAAAGAATCAAAGGTGATTTGGATTCTTCATTTCTTTGGCATTGTAGACTTGCTCATATAGGCAAGAAACGCATGCAACAGCTGCAACACGATGGGCTTTTGCAAGACATAAATGATGAATCATTTGATAAATGCGAATCTTGCATATCTGGGAAGATGACCAAGAAACCTTTTACAAATAGTTTAGAAAGGGCTTCTGATCTTCTTGGTGTGATACATACTGACGTATGTGGACCACTAAGACATGTGTCAAGAAAGGGTGCTAGCTACTTCTTAACCTTTACTGATGATTTCAGTCGTTCTGGTTATGTTTATTTACTTAAACATAAACATGAAGTCTTTGAAACATTTAAGGTTTTAAGAGTGAAGTAGAACTGCAACTAGGAAAGAAGATTAAAGCTCTTCGATCTGATAGAGGTGGTGAATATTTAAGCCAAGAGTTTAAAGATTATCTAGCTGAGTGTGGTATTGTCCAGCAACTCACATCTCCATATACTCCACAACAAAATGGTGTATCTGAGAGAAGGAATCGTACATTGCTAGACATGGTGCGATCTATGTTTAATCTTGCAACTCTTCCCTTATCCTTTTGGGATTATGCTTTAGAAACTGCTGTTCGCATATTGAATATGGTTCCAACTAAGAAGGTTGATAAGACTCCTTATGAAGTGTGGTATGGGAAACCTCCCAACTTGTCTTACTTAAAGGTCTGGGGTTGTGAGGCGTTTGTTAAACGTGACTCTGCTGATAAGCTGCAACCTAGATCTGTTAAGTGTATCTTCGTAGGATACCCAAAGGAAACTATGGGTTACTACTTTTACTTTCCACCGGAAAACAAAGTAATTGTTGCTAGGTATGGAGAATTCCTTGAAAGGGATCTCATATCTCATGAATTCAGTGGGAGAGTTTATGATCTAGAAGATGATATAGAAGATACAACACCTTCTGAAAACACTAGCCAACCTCAAGTAGAACCTGAAAGTCTGGGCGTTCCACCGGAGATTGAAGTGGTTCCCATTCGTAGATCCGCAAGGACTACGCGTGCACTTGAGCGTCTATGTCTCAACGTAGAAGCTGAGGAATATATGTTAGGGATCTTGGTGAACCTGCTAACTATAAAGCTCATGATGAGTCCTGAAAAGGAAAAATGGCGAGTTGCAATGAATGGGGAAATGCAATCCATGAAAGATAACGAAGTCTGGATAGAGGTTGACTTACCTCCAAATGCTAAGGTAGTTGGAAGTAAGTGGCTCTTTAAGATAAAGACTGACATGGATGGCAATGCACACACCTATAAAGCTCGTCTTGTAGCTCAAGGTTATACTCAAACCTATGGGGTAGACTACGAGGAGACATTTTCTCCTGTAGCTCACATTAGAGCTATTAGGCTTCTTATAGCCATAGTTGCGTACTATGACTATGAGATATGGCAAATGGATGTCAAAACTGCCTTCTTAAACGGTCGCCTAGATGAGGACATCTATATGGCGCAGCCTGAACGGTTTGTGAATCCAAAGTTTCCGAAGCGTGTATGCAAACTTCAAAGATCCATTTATGGGTTGAAGCAAGCATCAAGGCAATGGAACAAGAAGTTTGATGAAAAAATCAAGAAATTTAGTTTCACTCAAAATCTTGATGAGCCATGTGTGTATCACAAAGCTAGTGGGAGTAATGTTATTTTCCTTGTCTTATATGTCGATGACATATTGATCATGGGAAAAGACATTCCAAGTATGCAAGATGTAAAGTCTTATCTTGGAGAGTGCTTTTCTATGAAGGACTTAGGGGAAGCAGCATTTATTCTGGGAATCAAGATCTACCGAGATAGATCAAGGCGGTTAATTGGACTAAGCCAAAGTGCTTACATTGATAAAATACCGAAGAGATTTAGTATGCAAAATTCCAAGAAGGGATATTTGCCAATGCAAGTTGAACATGGCTTAAGTAATAAACTATGCGCGTCAACACCTGCTGAGGTGGAATACATGAGGAAAGTTCCTTATGCTTCGGCTGTAGGATCTATCATGTATGTTGTAAGATGTACAAGGCCTGATGTGGCGTTTGCACAGAACATTACCAGTCGGTATCAACAGAACCCGTGTGAAACACGGCAAGTTGTTAAGAACATTGTTAAGTATCTAAGGGCTACTAAAGAAATGTTTCTAGTGTATGGAGGAAATCCAGATGCGGAACTTGATGTTACAGGTTTTTGCGATGCGTCTTTCCAAACTGATAAAGATGATACGAAGTCTCAAACTGGTTATGTCTTTGTCATTAATGGAGGAGCAGTTGACTGGAAGAGCAAGAAGCAAACAACGGTTGCGATGTCTATTACAGAAGCTGAGTACATAGTTGCTTCAGAAGCTGCGATGGAAGCTGTTTGGATTAGGAAATTCATTTCGAGACTCGGAGTAATGCCCTCAATCGAATTACCTTTAAATGTGTATTGTGACAACTCGGCTGCAATAACATTTGCCAATGAGCCTGGAGTCATGAAGGGCGCCAGACATTTTCCTCGTCGATATCACTATGTTCGAGAACAAATCGACATAGGTGAAATCAATCTACTCAAAGTTCATACAGATGATAATCTAGCTGATCCCTTTACGAAACCTTTGCCAAAAGAAAAACTTACTGACCATGCTGATGGGATAGGTCTTCGTTTAGCTAGTAGTTTCATGCAGATCTGTGATTAGTATTTGGATAAAGGATGTTATGAACAAATATTACTTTAATGAAATAAAATAGTTGTTATGTTTATTTTTCATTTTCTTAATATTACATCCTATATTTGCATGTTTAATCCGTGAATAACTTATGTTATTCTAAATAGTCCGTTGTCAATCAATGATATGGGAATATCATTGAATTAAGACAAATCTGAGTTTTGGTAGAATATACTTTGAAAGTATATTGATGCGTGGGACATACCAGATTCACATGATATTCAATGAATTGAATATTGGACTCATCCCAACTTTACATGATGATACTTTTGGATTTTATCATTAAGTATATCATGAAGTGTTTATCCTCAGACTTGAGATACCAATAACTGATATGAATGTAGTGCATTTGTGTAAGATAGTCTAACGCTATCCGTAATTGGTAGTTATAAGGGCTATTTTCGGAAGTGTTGCAAAATTCATGAGTTATGTTTGTAGTCAAGAGAATTTGTTCCTTTGAATTTGTTTCAAAGCATAATACTATATTTGGGCCCCTCGTAGGGTTGACAAGATGTTTGTATGGCCATACCCAAGATCTATCTGGAATACGTTCAGATGATTTGGTAATCTTGTTCAATCATATACAACGAGAAATAGAATATTAACTTATGAAATGACTTGATCCATATTCATAGTTAATGTAGTATTAGTAACAAAAGGATAAGTAAAAATGATGAATCATTAAATGGTTTTTTCTAGGAGACCATGCTCGATTTGATCTGGGGGCGTTGGCGTGTGAAAGCTAGACTAACCAATGTCATTACTATATTTAGTAATATCCAAGTGGGAGCTGAAAGGTTTTAATGGATATTTAAATAATAGTATGTCCGGATTCGAACTCGAGACTTCGAGATTGCACACATTACGTATGAGAATTGATGTACATAATTAATATAAATAAAACGTTATCATTATTAATTATTAATCACTAAATAAAACATAACGATAGTTAAATGATTAACGAGGTTTGGTTAACGGTCGTTAAATATTAACTACAAGGACTAAGAATGAAATTAGTGGTCGGGAAAGTTCTAGAACCCCTTGTGGGTCTTTGGCCGATCGGTTAGGGTGTTCCCAAACCCAAACCCACTCAAACTTGTACTCCAAGATATGTTAACTATAAATACAAATCAATGTATTCATTATTGACTAACCTTGGATCACTTTGATAACCTAATTTCTCTTCTCCTCTCCTCCTCTTCTCTTGGCCGATCGTTAAACCCCCTCCACAAAGGGATCGATTTTTCCAAGTGAAAGAAACTAGTGTTTGGTTTATTTGTGATTCAAGGAACTAGCTTTTCCACATCAAATCGCTATTAGTACGTGTGTACAAGAACGAAGAGCAAGCACACTTGAGCTTGTATTCCTTGGTGGTCGATTTTTTGGGTGGGACGATTTTGTGAAACCCTAGTTTAGGGTTTTGGGTTTTGTTACTTGATCACATCATCGTTTGATTACTTGAATTGCTAAAAGGTACGCACTTTCTTGTTTGGTTAATTTATTACATATATTATTCCTATTGTCTTCCGCTGCATGCTTTGATGATGTTATTTGTTTTATATATAATTGTTATGAGTATAAAATTCCAACAGAAAATGCAAACTCAAAAACTAATACTTATATGAATAACATGTACGTGTTATCATGAACGGAACCAAAGCTAAAACTGATGGGGTGCACAATTTTTGTTTATTTAAGTATAAGGAAAAATTAACAAAAATGTATGATTTCAGCTAAAATGATTGAGTTTAATGAAAATGAAGTTCACTATTCACGTATTGAATGACTAACTAAGCAATAATTGAATACCCATTACATTTGGACCTGGTGCAAAATCTGCTACGGGTTTCGTTCATATGAATAACATGTTCATAGCTGACCATCTTTATCTAGTGTTTATCTATCTTCACATGAGTTCATTAGTTTATACAATCCAATACTATCCTAATTCATACTTAACATTATATCAAAATCGCACACGAGTTCCTTCTTGACCATTAACTTCAAGATAATATAGCACCTAAAAAACAAAACATTGAACAATTTACAGATAAGTACATTAAGTAGACAAGAAAGTGCTATTAGGTCACCAAATTAACTAGCTGTGACCGATCCCATCTTGATCGGTCATGTACCTAGTTCGTCCATTTCGTGTCTCCAATTCTTATATATTAAAATCATATTGTAACTCAAACACATAAAGAAAGTTGTGTCAAACCAATGTCATTACGTCACTAATTCATTTGTATCTCTCAAGTAAGACAAATGGAATAACTGAAAACTGAAAGGAAAAAATTTTGAAGATGGAAGTTGTTCTGTCCCACATAGGTGGATGTACAAAAGATGGATGTCTTTTTATAGCATACAAATCATTGAAGAAATAATTTATCTTATATATGATTAGTGTACAAAACCATGGAAGTCTAGCTTGTCCTACATGGGTGGTATGTACGACTGAATGTGTTTTTTAGAGGTGCCGAAACGGGCGGGCACGGGCCAGACGGGCTCATGTTGTACGAATTACTTTTAAAAAGACTAAAAAATGACGAAATAAATTCATCGAACGTAACTCTTTATTTATATTTAAAAAATAAAATGTAAGTTTTTCTTTAAAAATAATCTAACGTTCGAGAAAAATATGTGCCCGTTATGCCCATTTAACTTCTAAATGAGCAATACATGCCTATTTCAAAAAAAGAATGGGCCCAAATGTGCTCAAATCTTTTAAAACTTTGCACATTTAGCCATTCTTTTGATTTTTGACACAAATTGCCACCTCTAGTGTTTTTATAGCTAACACAATGGAAGTAACAATGAATTGTTCTGTATGTCTTGGAATACAAAAGCAACTAGAGATTCCTATATCGGACAAGTCTTTTTAAATATTGTAGGAAACGATTTTAAAAACAACATGGTATTATATTGTCGAAGCATAAGCAAAACACACTTCTACTATGGTTTTCCTTATAAGAAATAACCTTATTCTTTCCTGTTTTGGAGAAGTTTTTTTAAGCAAATACTGTGCGAAAGGATTTTAACTACCGTATCAGATATATTATTGTACCACAAGCAAAACACACATTTGTTACGAGTTACATGGAAAATCTTCATGTTAAGCAAATATTGAACAGCTACGGTACGCCATTTCTTTCAATCAGGCTTGGTCATGTCGCCACGCCAAACCTCGTGCTATTTATTACCTTGTGTTCTTGCTAAAAAGGTAAAATGGACTAACTTTTTTATACAATGATATGAACTACCAGTTGTCCACGTAATTGTGTTGAGTTCAAACTCATAAATGGGTTCAGCTGAACCTGTGCAAAAGCAAACCATCTTTTAGTACAGATAAATCAAGTTTGCACACTTGTCAACTTCAGTCCTTCAACTTTAGCTCTTCTGTTTAAACATGCCAAACAACTAACTCATACAAACTGAAATTACAAATATGCATACTTAGTCCCTAAACATATATAAACAGATTATATTTTCATCACTATCCTGCTAAAAAGGAATAATTGCGAAAGAATTATGTATTACTAGCATTTGGTTTTAACTTTTAAGAAGAGTGTAGAAAGACTATTCTTTCTTTGAAACTAGGCTTAAATGCTACCAGATATTGTTCAAGGCTCACAAAACAAATATATAACATGATTTAGAACATGAGCATGTCAAATAATTATGGGAATTGATTTGCACACTTTGAAATTTAATTGAGACACTTCATCTGTGCATTAAAAACTTATACAATATTAAATAGTTTGCTTTAACTGTTAGTACCTTAAGTGTGCAAATAACTTTTTTGAGTGTGCAAATCATTAGCCAATAATTATTGCTCACAATAACATTTATATATCACTCTGTATTTGATAGGTTGATTTATCAACTCATGTTAGTTCAAAACATACTACTAAGAGAATGAAGTTGAATCATACAACTACCACAAATGGATATTATGGTTTTCAAAGGCATACGAGTACAGACTAATAGTTTTCTTGTGTCTCTTACCGAACAAATTCTCATAAAAATTTAAAAAACAGAGGTGTTATTGGTGCTCCCTAACGGATTGTGACACCCCTTGTCTTACTTTTACCCACTCTATTGATAACATAAAACAATTTTTTAGCATTTTGTGTTCCGTATTTTATGTCTTTCAATACTTTTGGCTTATCAAACTTTATATTTTCTTTTACACATATGTACAACTAGTATTTTGTGAAGATTTGTTACTCTTTAGAATTTTGCAATGAGCTAGAATGTGACAATATTGAAGTTGTTGTAGGTGAAATATTGTCTCTCAAGGTAAAGACAAATGGATAATCTGAAAGAAAAAAATGAAAGTGGAGTTTGTCCCACATTGAATGATGTTCAAACTTTGGATTTGTTTTTATAGCTAAAACCTTTGAAGTAATATTGTCTTGTTGTGTATGACTTGTGATGCAAAAGTTACCATAACGCTATAGGCTCATACGTTACAAAACTTTTTTGCACATTTCGTCATATTCTCTTATAATTATTGACAAATATAGCAAACAGGTTTTCTCTCTTTCGAAATTTCTCAAACATATGTAGTGAACTTTTTTGCACATTTCGTCATATTCTCTTATGATTCTTTAAGACAAATGTAGCAGGTTTTCTATCTTTTAAAAGGTATAATACTTGCCATTATTTGCTTTTGCGGGTAGCGAACAAGTTTTTTTTGTTTTCGTGAGTATTTTTCTTTCAAATTTTTACTTTTTAGGGTACTATGTGACATTTTTGTCTTTCAGGAAAAAAAAAATTTTCTATCAGCTAAGAGGAGCAAAAATGTCCAAAAAATTCGCAAAATACCCAAAAAATAATGAATTTGAAAGAAAAGTTCTCACAAAATCAAAAAAATGTGTTCGCTACTCACAAATTTGCCCAAACTCATAATGCTATAGCATCTTGAGCTTCTAGCTACATGTATGACTTGCTTTTTTACAAGAAAGTAGGAAATGATTTAAAAAACAGCATCATATTTTAGTGTGGTGTCGCGAAACTCAGTTCTACTAGCTAAGTTTTTTTTTTTTTTTTTTTTTAAGAAATAACCTTACTCGTTATGGGTTTTTTTTAATAAGAAATAACCTTACCCTTTCCGGGTTCCTTATCAAGTATTTAGGAACCTTTTTAAGCAAATTTAGGAAACGATTTTAAATACCATATCAGATTTTATTAATGTACCATAAGCAAAACACATATTTTTTACGGGTTCCATATCCTTTTTATAGCTGATAATATTTTCATGGGAAATCTTTTGTTGAAACAAAAAGTAGAAAGCTATGAAAATACCTAGGTAGTGTATGCGCACACTTCATCCATAGTTTCAGGCCGGGATCAACCGTTTAGCAGAAGCACGTTGAATGACCATATACATGTTCCACGACCGTTTAGCAGAAGCACATTGAATGGCTGCAATATTGTAGAAGTAGTTATGGCTTAACATATGAAAGATGTTAAAAGTGTCTCCGTTTACTAAAAAATTACCTAGTTCGTCCATTTCGTATCTCCAATTTCTATATATCAAGATCATATTATAACAACAACAAATAAAGAAAGCTGGTACCAAACAATTGTCATTATGTCACTAATTCATTTGCCACCTCAGAGAAAACTTGTCATTTAAACAAGATATGTTATCCTAATATCATTGTTACTATTGAGCCTTAAGATAAGATAGGAGAACCACAAAAAAGGGTTACTATTGTGTGTTTGTTTTTTTTAAAAAAAAGTCTTACTAGCCCTCTTACTCTTACCAGTAAGAGGAGGGCAGACGTTTTGCTTGTTTGTTTTTTTCTTTTGAGTAAGACACAGGTAGACATATAACATCTTACTCAGTAAGAGGTGGGAGACTTGTCTTACTGCTTCTTACTCGTTTCGTAAACTTTATATAATATATTGGATTGTTTATTAATTATGTTATATTTATGATAAAAAGTCTTGTTTCATATTTACATAAATTACTTATTATCACATTGCGTTAGTTTAATAAACAAATTGCAAAAACAAGCACTTAAAATCATTCGGACAATTATACAAAAACAAACAACATTATTTCGTTCAGATTTAGACTTTCTAGCCACCTCTTACCAATAAGATGTGGTACTCAGATTCAGACCCAAAATATCTTAATGAAACAAACACACCATTTTTCTTATACTATCAGTAATAATATAAACAAATAGACTTCGTAAAATAAAATGAGTTTAATGAAGAAAACAACCTTGGTCTAATGTTCGTGTGGGATAGTTGCTCTCAATATACTAAGATCGATGTAAACAAAGTATCTTCTCGATTTTTATTTTTTTACGGTAATCATTGTTTCCACTCTTTTGGCCAACAAAAGTACGGGGTTTGATCAAACCGGGCAAAACCTTCTTTTTCCTTTTTCAGGAGTTTGACGTGACCACTTAATGTTGTTTTAAATTTCATTTGTGTTTTATATTCTTAGACTTCATCCACTTCGTTGATGATCAAATACAACAAGCAACGTAAAGAATGAACCTTGCGGTCGGAACAAACTTTAACGTAGAAATATGTTAAGTTTGGTCATGTTATACTTCTGAAGCTCCAATGGGTTAAACATGTCATATGTCGAAATGTCGCCTTGTTTAATTTGTTATATTTAATAGTTACATATAGTAGATGTTGCTAATTACATGATATATGGTCAAATTACAATGTTTAGCTTTATCTATAGTGTAACTTTGTAGATAAAAAGATAGAAATTTTGTATAGACTCGCAACATCATGCGGACATTAACTCTACTTGTTACAATACAAAAATAGAAAAGATCATGGAACTTTTGGAACTAAAACACCGATAAGAAAAACTGTCGATAAGATTTTTGTTCGCATGGACATAGTTATACTGATGTATGTACAACTGATATTTTGTGGACATGGTTATATCTTGTTCACTTGGACATATACAAGTGAACCTATCGGCTATCGGGCAAGTAAATTGTACTAACATTATATACAAAGAACTAATTGTCTTAAAGTTATGTTTCGAAAAATCATGATCGGCTTATATATATGAGCAAATTGAGCTATGCAAATGCAAGTATGCTATAAGAAAACTTCGATCAATAATTTGAATCGTTTACATTGATGGCTTATACCATCCATATTGTATGTTAGCTAAAAAATTATAAATAGTTTAATGCTAACACTTTGATCGAGCAAATGAACCACTAAATTTTTTTTTATAGAAACTTGAAATAAAGGGTGCATTTTCTCCATCTGTATTATTTTTTTTGTATTTGTTTACCTTGACGTGAGTTCATTAGTTTATACAAGCCAAAATCGTGCATGAGGTTTTTAATGACCATTTACATCAAGATAATATAGCGCGTAAAAACTTTAAATTGAACAATTTACACAAAAGTATCTTAAGTAGACAAGTAAATGTTATCAGGTCACCAAACTTGCTTTGACCGATCCCATCTTGATCGATAGTACTTGTATCAACATGTTACCTAGTTCGTCCATTTCGTATCTCCAGTTCTTATATATTAAGATCATATTGTAACGGAAACACATAAAGAAAGCTTGCATAAAACCAACGTGGTTATGACACTAATTCATTTGATACGTCGGATAAAAGTTGTCATTTTAACGTATATTTATTTAACGTTTTTAAAAAGTCATTAGAAAACAACAATTAAGAACACCTATAATGGATTCTTCATGTGGTCATTTGCTTGAGGCAACTGCTAAAACAAAAATAAAAGAATAGTTTGTCTAACGGGTGCCCATGTGGCGTTGCTTTAGCTCTGTAAAGAGGGTTGAGTTCATTAAAATGAAAATCATATGTAGATTATGGTAATTTGTATGTTTAACTAATGTGTTATAAATGCATTTTTTATTTAAAAGAAATGTTCGAGTTCAATTAATTAGATAAAACCGGTGTAAATGAGTTTTTCTTTAACTTGGACATCATTATACATATGCGTGCATGGTATGTACAACTAATATTTTGTTATGATTTGTAACTTTTGCAAAAGAAACTCCCAACTAGTTAAATGTGCCACGGCTGAAGCTGTGTTAGATAAGATAGTTTTTCTAAAGATAATAGATGATTGAAAAAGTTGAACAAAGAAAACAAAAATGAAAATGGAATTTGTCCCACATCGGTGGATGTGTAAAATTAGATGGGTTTTTATAAGTAAAACCATTGGGTCTAATAAAATAGTTGATCTTGTCATCGGAAAACAAACGCCACTTTAGGTCTGGTGACGAATTTGGCTAGTTTTTTTTGATGAATTCAACTCTTATCTTCTTATTAGGAACTTTCTGAAAGAATGTAGAAGGCTAATCTGAAAACCGTATCATATTTTATTGCTGTATGTTGTATGATAAGCACAACACAGATACTGTTATCATATTAATTAGGAAGCAATCTTTGGAAACGATTTTTTATATCAGATTTAAGTATTGTATCATTAGCAAAAGACACTTCTACTACGGGTTTCATATCCTGTATACAACCAACCACTTTTCGTCGGATATCTTCATCTTCGGATTGAATAGCATACGTACACCATATCTCTAAATTAACGACGGTGATCGATATGCACAAGTGAACCGGTCTCGAAAGTTTACGCTAATTTACAACTTCATATTCGGCAAATCTCAACTTGTCGCAAAGCTCTTACCGAAGAAAATGCAAACTCACAAACTAACATTGCTTACTTATATAAATAACATAAACGTGTTATTGTATAATTAAATAAGATGTATTCATCTGTATTGATCAACCAAATGATGTGATGTACCTTACTGATACGTATGTCCTTAAAAGTCATATGAACATTTTCAAGACAGCACGAAAGTGAGCCAAAACACAGCAGCGCGCAAAAAAACCACTTTAAACTTCATCCTCTTCGTATCTCATCAAATGCAACATGCAACGTAAAGATTGAATCGTACTGTTTGAACATACTTTTGTAGAAACAAGAGGAATACTGAAAAATATAATATTCAAATTCAATGAATTACAGAGATTACATTACATTAAATAAAAATGGATTAACTTAATCTATATACTAAACGGGTCTAAACCAACGAACCGGGCCGATAGGGCCTTTATTGTCTAACAACTTTAACGTAGAAATATCTTAAGTTTGGTCATATAGCACTTGTCACCTCCGAAAATCTAACAGGTTAAACATGAATAACTAAAAGCTTATCTATAACGATACATGTTAAATGTTGTCTTGTTTAATTTGTTATATTCAATATGGGTACATATATAGTAGATGTTGATATTTAGCTTTTTCTATAACGCAATTTTGTAGATAAAAAGATACAAGTTTTGCATATATAGATTCGCAACAACATGGTAACCTTAACTCTACACGTTACACGACAACAATAAATAAGCTCCTTATGGAATTTCGTGTAATCCTTTGCTTCAAGGAACTTTTGGAACTATAACAACGGAAAAAAAAATTGCCAATGAGATTTTTGTTCACCTGGACATTGTTATACAGATGTGTGTAGAACTAATATTTTGCGGGGGCTTGTAACTATTGAGAATATGATAACTAATTAAAATGTGCCAAGACTGAAGTTGACCGAGCATATATTTAAAAACTAATATTTGTCTCTCAACGTAAGACAAATGGAAAATCTGGAAAAAGAAAATAAAAGTATTAGATTATCCCACATAGGTGGATGTACAAATATTGAATGTGTTCATATAGCAAAAACCATGGGAGTATCGTTGTCTTGATATGTGTGTCTCGGAATACAAAACCAATTCGGATTACATACCTATCATACCTTTTTAAAACAATGTATATCATTCTTTTTTAAAACAATGTAGGAAACGATTTTACGTGTTTTTAAAAGAATGTGTATCATTCTTTTTTAATAGAACGTACGAAACTATTTTAAAAACAGCATCGTATTATATTGTCGAAGAAGAAGCAAAACACACTTCTACTATGAAAGCTTATGATTTATGATTTCATAGAACTTAACATGAACTTTTGCAAACATTTTCTAATAGAGAAAAACACGCGTCATATACACAACCGGGAATTAACATTTAGTGATTATAGTCAAATCGATGTCTATCGTAGTTTTCTAGGTGTCATTAACATCAGAAGAATTAAGTTGGTAATAAAGTTCTGATGATTAGAGCCAAATAGATGTCACTTGTAGTCTTTCTTAGAGTGCTAACTAAAACTAGATTGTAGTTTTGAGCTAATAAGACCTAAAGACAAAATCAGGTACTAATGCAAAGTACATAAAGTAGTATTAAGGGATTGTTTGGATTATCTAAAAACATATGAAAATGATATGCACCTACTCCTACTAAAAGAAATAAAATGAATTAAATGCTATTCATAACCATGCTGATAAGCTAAATTTAAAGTTTAACAAGATAACAACAAGATTCACGTAGCAAACTCGAGGAGCGTCAAATGCTAGTTGCGCATACTAATTCCTAATTTACTTGAATCGTAGCTCATCAACCTCTCTCTAACCAACTAAGGCTTATATCCAACTTATATCAAAATTTGTATCATACTATGATACACAATCTATCTATAGCTGAAGTCATTTGACCCATCAATGAGCTAAAATGTGTCAAGATTGAAGTTTTTGTAAATAAGAATATTATCTCTCAAAGTTAAGGCAATTAGAAAAATTCAAGTGGGACTTGTCCTACATTGCTGGTTGGAGAAAACCTTGATGTGTTTATAGCTAAATCAATGGATCTATTAGTTTCTAGCCGTATACTACTAGGGGTATAAAACTTAGTTTAGGAATCCTGGTTAGTAAACAGCTTTGCTTTTTAAACCCTTATCAGATTTTGGCTACCATTTGCAAATCTTATATTCAATTATGTAATTGTTTAAGTAATTAACATCATCTTTTCGTTTTAATTAAAAGCGACAACTCATTACTTATGTTGCAAGTTCTGCGGAAAAGAAGATAATAAGAATATTAAAAAATGTTTCTAAATAAGTTAAAATTTTAGATTGGATTTAATAGTCTTCTTAATGAAATAATTTTCAATTTCAAATAGAAAATTTAACTCATAGATTAAGTATGTAAGTACGCTTTTATTTTGTTCTTTAATTGGCTATGGAAACACGGGAGATATGTACAAGGCTGTCTTTCCAGACGGAGTACGTACTACTTGCAGTCAAAATGATTAATGAGTTTGACAGATTTGTGAGAGAGTACTTCATAGAAATTGACATTTTAGAAGATTGCAGCAGACAAATTTAATACCACTACTAGGTTTTTTGCTATGCCAGGAAGAAGAAATTTATAGTCTACAAATACATGAGTAACGGTAGCCTTCATCAGTGGCTCCATTGTAAGTCACAAGTGGATGCTAAGGTTTAAGATCGCCGTAGGGATAGCACGAGGACTTGCATGGTTGCATCACAACAATGTCCTCCGCGTAGCCCATCTCAAAATTAGCTCAAAGTGTGTCTTACTAGATGAGAAGTTTGAGCCCAAGATAACGAATTTTGGTAATGCAATGATCTTAATGAATACAAACGGCGCCCCTAAGTGTTTGTAAATTTGTGGTTCCAGAATCTAGTTCTTACAAGGAGGATGTTTATGGCTTTATGCTTTTGCTGCTTGAGCTGGTTACTAGCAGAGAACAATCTGCTTTGATCAGCCCCCAAACCGATAATGATTGTGGTGGCGAATTAAATGCGATTGATGAATGCTTATTGGGACAAGGATTTGATGAGGAAATATATGAAACACGTAAAATAGCAGAAAGCTACCTTCAAGCACACAGAGATGGGAAAATTAGCACGCTTCAAGTGTATCAAGTAATGCGTGCCATTGGGATATCAAGAAACGAAACTTCTAGTAACGCAGGAGACATGTAGCATCACACGTAGAATTCAACTCCTTGCTCCTAACAAATGAAAATAACATATTCCCATTACACTACACATGGATACTTTGTGTTCTCTTTCTGGCATCCTTATCTTAGTTCCATGTTCTATCAAACTCTTTACTCTCATGTAACACTTCTTGTCGTTTACTTTTGTAGCAGATAAAAAACATAACCTTTAACTCCCTATGCCCAGCACCGTACGTCTCAAGTATTTCGGTCGTCATGTGCCATTATTTAAATGTGGCCCAGGTAAACACGAGAAAAACAATATACGATTGATATTAGGGTTAGTATATACAAGTTTTGTTACACATAGGTTACCATATCATCGTACTCTCTTACCAAAGCAATGTAGTAGAATCTAAAGATTCAAATAAGAACTAACAACTAATCAAGCATCACAAGAACATAATGTAATTGGATGATTGATTATGATGATTTTGTTACAAGAACCAAAGAGAGATAAATGTTTTACATAAAACTACTAAATGGGAGCAACAGGGACGGAGCCAGAGGGGGTCCCGTGGGTGCCCGTGACACTTATGGATTTTTTCGATATAGTGTTAATTTTAAAAAAAAAAATCGATTTTCCCCAAATGCATGTTAAATGACCCCCGTCAATCAAAATGCGTTTTTAGTCTTATATAGTTAGCATCTTAAATCCTATTATATTACGGTTAAAAAAAAATTGTGCACCCGGTCATCTTTGTTCCTGGCTCCGTCCCTGGGGAGCAAGGAATGACTTAATTAAAGCAGTGGGCATGTTGATGATCAAGTTTTTGTTTTTTATAGCATAAGGTCATAGTTTGTCTGTATTTTTAATTCGTTTGTCATGTGTCTATTTTAGTGTTCATGTGATAATGTTTTGCAAGTACACTACAATACTTCATAGATTGTACATGATAGAAAGATCAATCTACACTGTAAAAGTTAGAAGTTTGTATCCCTCATCGCTTGTTTGGAGAAAAGTGCCAACAGTTGGATCCTTACAAAATAAGATGCCAAACCAATCATCAAGTGGAGCCGGGCTTTTTGGCATGATAACCTCATACTTTTGTCTTATTTAATTACTAGTTTTAATACTTTGTTAGAGCACTCGGTATGGGATACCGATAAACATGCCATTTGTCCCAACTATAAACCAATAACATGTTATTACCCTACCTTGTTATGTGTCATTGGTGTGCCAAAAGTCCCCAAGCCACATTGGAGATGTTGTGTGTATATTGTGAGCGAATGTGTATTTTTAGTGAGGTATTTTGTGGGACCCAATAACATGTTAGTTGTGTGTTATGAGTGAGGTTGTTTTAGTTATTGGTGTGTTATTGAGGAAGTGATGAAGTGGCGCTGATGTGGCATATCAATAACATGCTATCCGCTCTTCCCTCACCTTGTGCTCTTACTTTTTTTGTTCTCAGCTTTTCAATGAGTTTTATTTGATAAAACTTTGTTGTAAGGTATGGGAAAAAAAAAGATAAAAAATGACATGGAATTTTGTGGATGAAGTTTCAGGTGGTTATTACCTTCAGAGGGGAAGGAACGTCCAATCACTTTGAAAGTTTTGTGGCAAAAAAAAATGACATGGAATTTTGTGGCATGCGCTATTGCTGAGGTGGTGACCATATTACCTAACATTGGACAAACTTGAAAGTTTTGTTACCTAGAAACTGTAATAAAAAATATGTTACCTAACTCGGGACAAAACGATAAATTCGTTGGTAATTTAATGCTTTAACCCACAATAAAAAGATCACTACAACGTATAAATTATATGTTTGAATAGTATCCCACATCGATGGATTGGAGCAAATGGCCAACATAAGTTCAACTTGTATTTCTTTTTCAAGCTTTTTGCATCAAGCGTGGGTCATTTGGTCATTTTTGTTGGGTTTTACTAATCATAACAATTATTGAAAACAAGTAAACATCATCAAAGCATGCAGCGGAAGTAATAGGAATAATACTTGTAAATTAATTAACCGAATTAAAAGAACATGCGTACCTTTTAGCGAATCAAGAACACACGATATCAAGAACCATGAACAAACCCTAAACCCTAAAATTAGGGTTTATAATTTTCGACCCCTTTAGTCGAATACCAAGATTACCCACAAACACAATTGCATTTGTTCTTCGTTCTTGTACACACGTATTAGTAGCGACTTGATGCGAAAAGCTAGGTTCTTGAATCACAAATAAACCATAACACTTATTTCTTGTAGTTAGAAAATCAAATCCCTTGGGTGGGGATGGTATACGATCGGCCAAGGAAAAGAGGAGAGGAGAGGAGAAGAAGTTAGGGTTATTTGGTGATTCAAGATTAGATTTAATGAATACAAGGGGTTTGTATTTATACATATCTAAACTTGGTGAACAAGCAAAGCCTCCCCTTGGGCTTTTGAGACCCACGACCGGCCTAGGACACCCAAGAGGGGTTCTAGATCCTTCTCGTCTTCTATTATCATCCTTAGTCCTTTAATGTTATATTTAACGACCGTTAGTCCAAACTCGTTAAATATTAACATTCGTTAAGTGTTTATTTCGTGACTAAATAATTAATAATAACATTTATACATTAATTATTCTAAACATCAATTCTCATACGTAATGTGTGCAGTCTCGAAGTCTCGAGTTCGAATCCGGTCATACTAATATTAATAATTATCCATAAACCTTTCAGCTCCCACTTGGATATTACTTAATATAGTAATGACATTGGTTTAGTCTAGCCTAACACGTCAATGCCCCCAGATCGAATCGAGTATGGTCTCCTGGAAAAACCATTTAATGATTCATCATTTTTACTTATCCTTTTACTTCTAATACTTCATTAACTGTGAATATGGATCGAGTCATTTCACAAGTTAATATTTTGTTTCTCGTTATATCTGATTGAACAAGATTACCAAATCATCTGAACGTATTCAAGATAGATCTTGGGTAAGGCCTTACAAACATCTTGCCAATCCTACGAGGGGCCCAAACAGTATTATGCTTTGAAACAAATTCAAATGAGCAAATTCTCTTGACTACAAGACATAACTCATGAACTTTGCAACACTTCTGAAAATAGCCCTTATAACCACCTTTTACAGATAGCGTTAAACTATTTTACACAAGTGCACTACATGCATAACAGTTATCTGGCATCTCAAGTCTGAGGATAAATATACATGATTTACTTAATGACAAGGATCCATAAAGTACAATCATGTTAAGTTGGGATCTGTCCTATATTCAATTCATTGAATATCATGTGAATTTGGCATGTCCCACGCATCAATATACTTAAAGTATATTCTACCAAAACTCAGATTTGTCTTAATTCAATGACATTCCCACATCATTGATCGACAACGGACATTTAGAATAACATAAGTTATTCACGGATTAAACATGCAAATATAGGATATAATATTAAGAAAATGAAAAATAAACAAAACCAATATTTTATTTCATTTAAATAATATTTGTTCAAAACATACCTTATCCAAATACTAAATAGATCAATGCATGATAATACTGGTTAATGAATTATGTCTCAAGTAATGACAATCATACTTGTTGACAAGGCATAATTTCAACTAACTTTGATCTATCGGAATTTTGAGAATACTTATTTCAAGAATTCAACTAGTGAAGTTCTTGTATGTGTGCATTCAAAATATCTTGATATTGCCACATAATATTTCATAAAGTGTGTGACATCCTCAACCACAAATTTATGACAATCAAACTTTCAAATATTTTAAAGTTTAAAGTATTCTAATTCTTTATTGTATAATGCAACTATGCTCTTAGTTGAGCACAACTAGCTCACATGGCCATTTACAAGAATGAAATCCTCCCATGACTAGTATTGAGTGTCTTATCAATTAAACCAGCATCATTGTATACAAACAACAATATTCTATTTAAAATAATCTCCGTAAACTTCAATATCTACAGTGTAATGTTTGATGCCTTCAAAACTTTCAAGTTTGTTGGCTATGACAATTACGCAACAATTGATATATTGCTCATCCATAGAATTTTGAGAGCAACTCCAGGCTGAGGAATGTAATTCTAGAATCAAACATATTCTATTAGAATATTCATTAAATTAGTTATCTAATAACTTCATTAGATATCAATGTTGTCAAATCATCTTGCATTCAAGCATGATACAACAATAACATGATGTACATGAAAAATCCTTGTGTCAAACTAAGATTTCATTCATGTTCTACATATCTATTTTCCAAATGATATATCATGTTTTATTAGATTCATTTATTTAATACCGCACATGTTTACCAATAATGAACATATAATCCAAGGTTGTATGTCTTATTTTCTAAATCTTTCAAGTGAGTTCCATTCCAAACTAAAACTAACATTTATCTTAGATGGAATGTTACTACCCACAACATATAAGATTTAAAGAAAATAAACATAATACTCCCACTAGCTTTCAGGAATACTTAGAAATTATCTTATTTTAATTTTAAACCAAAATTTGGATTTAATAGTTAAACATAAGAATCGTCTCCTAGATGCATGCATATATCCATTCATGGATTCTTGAAGTTTGTACATTTTCAAAGATTATGTGAATTCATAAAACTCATTTGTATTACTTACCGTCCTCGCAAAAGCAATCACACAAGAAAGAGTTTTGATATTCATTGTCATTTTTCATATCAACGAAAATAAGTATGACGATTATCATCTTTATATATTTAATGCGTATATGAAAGAATATTCAATCACAGTTAATTGTTTAAGTGTGATTAATAATCTTGTCACAAGTCATGCATTAAACACATGTACAATTTTGTCCATATGATTTCTACACAAAGATTTAAACCACTAGGGTTTTGTTTCTTTTTGAAGAAACTCATCTTTATTAAGATAAACCAAGTTTCCAAAGTTGATTATCTATTTTGACAGCATCTTAACATTCATAGTATGAATAATTTTCCACAATTCAATATATGGTAAATGCATCATCATGATTAACAGGTTTACCATAATCCTGTAACTTATATATCTCAACACATCAATCAATTTTCTGAGAATCCTTGCGGATCTATGAATAAGAATTCCATCATCTTGAGGTCTATCATATTTGACCTCATCATGATATTTACTAGTGTATTTTAGAAGATTATGTGTTTTGTAATTGTAATTTAATCTCTTCAAGATCTAAACAAATCTCCCACTTGCTTTTGTAATTTAAACACTATCTATAGATACTTTAGCAATTAAAACAACACTAAATTGTTTTCTTTTGGGATATTACAAAACACATTGACAGTTCGTAAATCTTGTTCATTAATAACCTACTCCATAAGTAGTTTTAACAAATCAGAACTTCAATATAAGACTAAATGTGATTCATCACATTCCATACTAAAATGGTGTCTTATTAATCTTCTAGGTTTGAGTTTTATTAAGTATATCCAATCAATACTCAATTTTCTAACCTTGATAGCTTTTGGAAGAAGAAAAGAAGATATAGTTATCTTGAATCAAACAATATAATAAATGTTGGATTCTTCTAACTGAACATTTCATATACCTACAGTATTTCATTAGAATTAATATTGTAAGACAATCTAACAATATGTAAGATAAACATATTCCTTTTGGCTTACCTATTTACCAACTAAGACCACTTAATGGTATAATAGAATTCCAAGCCAATTGCATGCTTTATAACTCAAGTACTTTTAATCAAGTCACTTCATGTCCATGTCTCAACAAGAAAACATAAACAATTATAATTCCATTATACGTTATAAGTCATTTACCAATGACTTTATGTCTTAATAAGAAGACATAATGAGTTAACGTATTACTTTATATTATAAGTCTTGAAAAGACTTCATGTTTGTGACTTTACAAAGAAACACATAAACATTTATAATTTAAAGTAATTATGAACACCACATCATGGTTTCAATTAATTTATTTTCAAGTTAATATACTACTCTATCTATTTATGTCATTCTAAAAATACATAAATATTTAAGATAGTATTACTTTAGTTATTTATGTCATTCCATGAAGTGTCCAACTTAAGAAACTGTAAAAGCAACCACGCTCGATCTCACAACAAGTGGAGATTTACCTCAAGATTACAATCTAGCCAAGATCTCACTTAACCTAAAATGTAACTTCAAGTGTTTCTATAATATGAATGACATAAGATATAAAAGTAGTCTATGCTATAATCTTGACACATGTTCTACAAGACAATCTTATTAGAACGTTAATCTCTTACCTTACGATCAAGAGAATCCATTAATCATATTTGTATGTGATGTTCCTTTGCACACAATAAATACTTCTCCCACTTGTGCATAGAACAACATCATATACTCCGTAGTAGATAAACACCATGACATTCGTTTGTTTATGTGAGCAATATGATAGTGTCATAGATATATGAGCATTACAAGTAGATGTAGGAGCACTTATTTATCAAGGAAACGTTCATGACTATCCTTGTTAATATGAATGTCTACATTTTTGAACGTAATGTATTATTTCAAGAAAATCTAGAAATAATCTGAGTTACTACCAAGATAATAAATCTTGTAACTCCCACTGAATTAGACAACGTTACAATAATGTCTTATTCAGTAATACACCATACTCCCACTGGATTTGACAACATTGTAAGTGTTTCATTAACCAGTGAAAATTGCGTGCTATTACGTTGCTACCCTTTTGTAAGACCATTCATAACAATTACTTAGGTACTAAAAGAGTGTATTCTACTCCGTAGATGATGGATCATCCATCAATGCTATTAACTTGAAAAATTGAGCATGCAATTTCTTCCTCAATGGGTCTACCATCGCCATAATGATGTATAGTACCTTCAATTAGTCAAAACAAAACAACTAGATAAAATATACTAGTTTGTCTTTTACCAATTTTGCGGTAATTAGTCTAGCTTCTAATTTAATAACTCATAAAATGTCAAACATGTTTTCTAGTTGACCAAAATGTCATATAAGAATTCAATCACCAACAGAGGGTAATGAAATCTCTTAAGGAAAACATGGTGTGCTATTTTCTTAACTATTAAAGTTGCTATGAGTTATATTAGAATTGAGACAATTCTAATGTTCCTAACATACCTTTCTCAATCATGAAAAAGAATAGGATTGAGTCTCACTCTTCTTCCATGAAAGAGAGTTTATGTTTATCTTTTAGTAAATTTTTCTTGATCAAACATTTGTTTGAAAACAGAACTAGATCAATTTACCAAAGCCCAAACCACGTTTACGGTTTAATGTTGCATTAATACAGTCAAAAGAATTAACAAAATTCAATTTTTAGCATTTTCGATAATTAAATCTATCAAGAAAATAAAATACCCTTAGGTCAATATTCATATTAACCATAGAATTTTCCTTGAATGTAGGACCCTCATTATCATAGTTTCACCACATCAGTTGATCTGCTAGTGATGAAAGTATAGAATAGGTAATTGTCGAAGAACAATAATTAACAAACAAGTTTTCAATTCCTAGAAAATATGGGATTTATAATTTTGCCAAAATAATTATGAAAAACGTAAGCATGTTTTATCCCATCTTATTCCTTAAGTTATAGGTCTCACTAACTAACTTAATTAAGTTGTCTAATTTAGAAACTACAAATTATTTAAGCTGAGGTCTCACACAACATAAAGATTCACCTTGTTATTGTAATCTAGCTCAAGGTCTCACATAACTAAATTACAACTTCAAGTGTTTCATATCATTAGATGGCATAAACTTAAATTTAAAGGGTACAATTTTTGACGTGTAATCAAAACTTATGTATAAAGAAGCATGCATACAACTTTATAACACCAAATTTTCGAAAAAAAACTTACCAATATTTTAATTGCTAAGATTAAATTCTACAAAGTTTTAATCGATGCGTTAAGAAACTTACAACTTTGCACTAAGATGCTTCGTACATATAATGGTTATACTAGGTTAATCGAACGTACAGGGGGGCAGAGGACCTGGTAAGCGCAGAAGCATAACCTTGGACATCCTTTCAGTGTGACTGTGCTCACTTCTTTAAACCCCCTTT
This sequence comes from Chrysanthemum makinoi, assembly GCA_910596185.1. Classification (NCBI taxonomy): domain Eukaryota; kingdom Viridiplantae; phylum Streptophyta; class Magnoliopsida; order Asterales; family Asteraceae; genus Chrysanthemum; species Chrysanthemum makinoi. The sequence continues at coordinate 6,156,021 of OU343225.1, read as the reverse complement.
CTAGTTTGTTCTTTTGGGTGAGCCGTTCTAACCATTTAGTACAGTCGCATCAATCGATTAAAAGTTCAAGAATTAATACTTAGAAAAAGCCATTATTTAGTCAATTTAATTTTCTATTCATAAAAATCCTTTTTGCTTACTATCATGTCATACAATATAAACAAAAAGGCACTTTAATAATAATTAAACAAACTCAAATAATATATACATATAACTTAACAATTTAACATATGTAAAACAATTAGCCACATGCATAATTATTTCGATAAAACCTAATAAACAATTCTAGGCGTAAAATAATGCATACATCAACTAGGGCTTTCACCTACAAGGTAGATGAGCCACATGCATCGACAAGTCGATTGCGTAAGCCAAAGTCAATAGTATACCAAATAGCACATAACGAATTTTTATTAGATATATTGAGGTCTTCCCCAATTAATATTTATCAAACTAATAAACATGTGTATATCACTTAACAATTAATCAAAACAATAATCCATGGCAAAACATGCATGTTCCACCATGGATTCCTCATAACAATTATAATCCCAAGAAACGCATATAATCATGGCACATAACAATTATTCATAATAACCACATAAAATATACATGCAATCCTAGGGTTTCTACAAGTTTTACAAAAAATAAAACCTAATTAAAAAATTAAAGGGTAATTGACCCTTATAATAAAAAATTAGGGTTCCAATTTTCAAAACCCTAGAAACCATAAAAGCATATAATAATCATAAAGATTCAATTTTTATGTGTTTCGGTAATTAATTACAACATATTAACGGCTAGTGATGCCACTGTTGGGTTTTACTAATCATAACAATTATTGAAAACAAGTAAACATCATCAAAGCATGCAACGTAATTAATAGGAATAATACTTGTAAATTAATTAACCGAACTAAAAGAACATGCGTACCTTTTAGCGAATCAAGAACACACAATATCAAGAACCATGAACAAACCCTAAACCCTAAAATTAGGGTTTATAATTTTCGACCCCTTTAGTCGAATACCAAGATTACCCACAAACACAATTGCATTTGTTCTTCGTTCTTGTACACACGTATTAGTAGCGACTTGATGCGAAAAGCTAGGTTCTTGAATCACAAATAAACCATAACACTTATTTCTTGTAGTTGGAAAATCGAATCCCTTGGGTGGGGATGGTATACGATCGGCCAAGGACAAGAGGAGAGGAGAGGAGAAGAAGTTAGGGTTCTTTGGTGATCCAAGATTAGATTTAATGAATACAAGGGGTTTGTATTTATACACATCTAAACTTGGTGAACAAGCAAAGCCTCCCCTTGGGCTTTTGAGACCCACGACCGGCCTAGGACTCCCAAGAGGGGTTCTAGATCCTTCTCGTCTTCTATTTTCATCCTTAGTCCTTTAATGTTACATTTAACGACCGTTAGTCCAAACTTGTTAAATATTAATAATAACATTTATACATTAATTATTCTAAACATCAATTCTCATACGTAATGTGTGCAATCCCGAAGTCTCGAGTTCGAATCCGGTTATACTAATATTAATAATTATCCATAAACCTTTCAATTTTAAGACTCGATGTTTAACTTAGAACTTTATATTCGACATATGTTGATCGGTCGAGAACAGAATCATATTCCAATGGAATTGTAATCATAAGCATTGTTTTCATTGTTAGATAAGCATAAGAAGATATCCCCAATGCTTGTTGAAATAAACAACGTATTCCATTGCACCATCTTGTGTAATACTATTAAATAAGATATTATCATATGTATTGTTCAACCAAATGATGTGATGTACCTTACTGATATTTTTGTCCTTAAAAGTCATGTGAACACTATCTGCACAACAAGAAAGTGAGCCAAAACGCAGCAGCAAATAACCACCTGAAACTTCATCCACAAAATCTTTGTTTCTGATCAAATGCGACAAGAAATGTAAAGATTAAATCGTGACGGAGACACATAGTTTAACACAAGCAGTGTACCCGCGCAATGCGGACGACGGGTATCTTGTGACTAAATTTTATGACGGCGGGTACACCTGGCCTTATTGCTGATATTTTAGATGTGCGTGAGTGAGATATGAAATGCTTTGTGTGTATTTATATAGTGGATGCGGTTATATGTTTTTAATAATCATTGCTGGTAATAATAATTTTTAGCGGTTACACGTTTTTAATAATGGGCTGTAAATAATTTGAAAATTATATCTAATTTAGTAGAAATGTACATTTTATTTTGAATAAGAGATGTATTAATTTTAAGTCTTCCTCTTATAATAAGTGTGCAGTCTTATTTTTTTAAGACTTATTTTTAGGAATGGCTTTTTTGTTTTTAAGACTTCCTTTTTAAGCTTTCCATCTAGTGTAATATTAAAAAAGATATAAGCATATTTATTGATCAACCAAATGATGTGATGTACCTTAGTGATACTTTTGTCCTTAAAACTCATCTGAACTAGGGATGGCAAAAGCAACCGAAACCGACAAGGAAAACTGAAACCCGAACCGGTTGGGTCGGGTTTGGGGGCGGGTACGCGGGTTTGGATACGGGTTCAGGTAGAAATATTCATTTTTTTCCGGGTATGGGTTTGGGTACGGGTTTAGGGTTTACAGTCAATGAGATTTTCGTTAACTAGAACATTTTGATACTGATGCATGTACAACTAGGGATGTCATAAAATCTGAGCCGACCTGAACCCGAATATGATCATTGATAGAGATGTTACTTTGAGACTACTGATTATGCTTGCAATTAGGTTTTCGTACCCGTTTCTTGATACTTGGGGTTTAGGGTTTACTGTTAATGAGATTTTCGTTAACTAGAACATTTTGATACTGATGCATGTACAACTAGGGATGTCATAAAAGCCGAGCCGACCAGAACCCGAATATGACTTTTCGGGTCGGGTTATTCGGGTCCAAAATTATATTTGGGTCAATCGGGTCAACCCGAATTGACTCGAGTTCTAAACAAGGTCAGGTTCGGGTATTATGTTTGCAATTAGGTTTTTGTACCCGTTTCTTGATACTTAGGGTTTAGGGTTTACAGTCAATGAGATTTTCATTAACTAGAACATTGTGATACTGGTGCATGTACAACTAGGGATGTCATAAAAGCCGAGCTGACCTCAACCCGAATATGGCTTTTCGGGTCGGGTTACTCGGGTCCAAAATTATATTTTGGTCAATCGGGTCAACCCGAACTGACTCGAGTTCTAAACAAGGTCAGGTTCGGGTATAATATTTATCTCTTACTCGGGTTCGTGTCAACCCGAGTGACCAGAGTTTCATTTTTTTTCTCTCTAATTTGTATATAAACACCAAATTTTTATAATTTTTAAAAGGCCTAGACCCGAACCCGATCTGACCCGACCCGTGTGACCCGAGTTCTAAACTAGGTCGTCGAATATGTTTTTTTGAGCATTGACCTGAATTGACCCGAACCCGACAAGGTCAACCCGAATAATACCCCTATGTACAACTAACGTTTTGTGAGGGCTTGTAACTATTTGAGATTTCGCAACTAACTAAAATGTGTCAAGATTGAAGTTAAGGGTATGTTTATTAAAAGTAGCACTGGGCATGAGCTGTGAGTAGCAGCCACAATTTATCGCTTCTTAAAAAAACATTGAAAAAATGAGCATTTCTAAAAAATAGCAAAGCTAATCGCTCCAAATAGCTCCATACCACTCCTTGCCAAACATAACCTAGATGGAAAATTTGGAAAAAGAAAATGAAAGTATAGCTTATCCCACATAGGTGGATTTACAAATATCGACTGTTTTTATATAGCTAAAACCATGGAAATATTGAGCATTGATTGGGATGTCTAACTTTTATGCCTAATAATATGCCTAAACATATATGTCAGCATCCTATTGGGGACAGCAGGGGGACCCGCTTCTTCACAAACCAATAATTTATTGCCACATCTATTAGACACACAATTAGTCACATATTTTAGGTCTCCCAATCATTTTACGGAAATTTTTCATTTCAAATAAATCAAACCATACCTTATTTAGTAATATTTTTTTAATTATTGCTTATTTGTTTTAAGTATTTTTAATTCAAAAGTCTAAATATTTCTTTTTTTGTCAAAAATTTTGTGAATTCGTTTTATAAACTTTTGCATTGAAAAAAATCAAAAAATACACATGTACTTAAAATTACTTTATTTATAACTTTGGGCCAAACTGTAAATAAATAAAACACGGGAAGGATTCATTAAATCTAACGGCGTGCTTGGTTAGGGACTTAAGAGGGGTGGAGAATGGGTAAGGTATTCAAAAGGGCCCACATCACAAATAATTTAGTGCTTGGTTGGGAAGGGGTAAGGGATTGATTACCCCGTAATGGGTAATGAACCATTATTCGAGGTAAGGGATTGATTACCCACCTCACTCATTCCTTTGCATTCCCTTTCCCTTTCCCTTTCCCTTTCCTTTTCCCTTTCCCTTAAGCGACCCTAAAATTCATAATTCTATCACATGACTCTTCAGCTCTAAAACCTAATTATTTTCATCGATTCATGCTTTCTTCAAGCCAGCCATTGATCCAAGTTAAGTTCCTGTTAACATCGTTCAATCTCAATTCTTTAATTAATCAGTGGTATTTACTCCGGATCTTGCTAATCTTCGGTACGTATTTATGATTTTTATACAATTTTGTGTTAAAATTTGAATCTTTCGTTTATTTACTTTTTTTTTTGTGTATTAAAAACTGAATCTTCTTAAGTATACAGAGTATACTTTTATACAATTAAGTGCTCTATTATGACAATTTGAGGTGAAGAAATTGTGGATTTATCATTCATAAAGGCCTTTATATGTAATGTGTGGGTAATTAATTGTATGAAATGCTAGATATATGGATGTGTTGTTTGATTTTAGCTTTTAGTGTTAGTTCCCCTCTAAGTTTTGTAATATATTAGCTATTATAGTGTGTTTGGATGAGTTTGTTTGAAAAGTGTAATAGCTTTCTTTGTGTAGAAAAAGTTGTGTAACTTTTTGAAGCGTATTGTATCTTAACCCAAACATCCTAACTTTACCGAGTAAGTATGACTTTGTCCACCTATATGTATTTGTTGAAGAGTACGAACAAATGCGAAACTATATATTGAAAACAAAATATTGGTTGTAGAGAAAACACGATATTATATAAATGATAGTTTTAACGAAGGTAACGTACTCCGTTGACACCTCTATTTCTGTATATAAGAACTTATAAAAAGTTAATATATTGTATTGTAAAACTATATTGAGAAAATCGTGTGCTTATTTTCTGGTTAACTACAATGAGATCAATAGAAAGTTGGCATAGAATGCATGATCTTGTCCAGGTCCCTCATTAGACCTCTAAATTGTTGTGTATTACGTTAATTTATGTGTTCTTGATATGCAATGCATATCAAAATTGAGGTAACTTTTTTGTGTTTTGATTTTGTTTGTTTGAATGTTTAAAATTGGATCTTGATCTTTGTTATTAAAAAAGCCATCATCAAATTCGATTGACTTTAGGTTTATATTGTGTTGTGCTGTTTCAAGGCTGTTTCATAGATGATGTGCATGAAGAATTGAAGTCCCACAACTTTATCATCATCATTGTTATCCCCTGAGTATGTTTTTCCTTATTACTTAGTAGGTTTGAATGATTTTTTTTCCTTTCAATTGTTATATAATCAAATTATAAAAAGTGATTTGGACTATGATCTATTGGATGATAATCCATTAATCCATGTTTAGGGGTCATAATGTAATTAGTAGTTTATGTATTTAGAGTCGAGTTTGTAAAGTTTATAAGTTTAGGGGTCTAGAGTGTCAATAACAAAGTTAATAACCGTTTTATAGTTACAGAATTCGGTTATTGGTGAAGGGTCATGATGGTTCACAAGAACCTGTTGGAAACCTATAAATAGAAGTGTCCATGTATTGTAAACTTTAACAGAATTCATTATATACAAAAGCGTGAGTTTGTGTGTCATGTGTTTTGTTCAAGAGTCATGTTTGATTCGAATACATATATGATCCAGATGGGACTAACAATTGGTACCAGAGCATCAGAAGTTCGAATCAAACCCCGTGTTTCAGTTTGTGTTTCATCAGAGATTCAAGAAGAGTATGTTTTGCAGATTGCAAGAAACAAAACAGAAACACCAGAGAGCGAAAATTTGATCAAGTATCAAGTTGAGAATGATTCAGGGAATCGTTTAAGAGAAGAGAAGGTTGATAGTACTAACGTAAAAGATCCAAAGAGTGGTTGATAGTACTGTTGTAAAAGATCCAGAGAGACCGATTGATTCAGGGAATCAATCAAGAGAAGAGAAGAAACCGTGCGCATACCGGTTAATCAAGAAGAGAGAAAGATAGTGAAGAGATTGATTCAGGGAATCAATCAAGACCGATCAGAGAAGATCAAGAGAGACAAATTCGATTCAGAAAAGTCGAATAGAGAAGAGAATAGAGAAGAGATAGATTACAGCAAGGAACAAGAGTAGAACTTGACAACGCAGAGAAGAGATAGAAACCGATCGGGATCGTTAATTTAGAGAAAGAGAAGAAATTTGATCAGGGATCAAATTTGGAGAATTGAAGAACAAAGAAAAGTTGTGAAGAAATCAACACCAAGTTTTTGAAGAAAACAAGAAAGCAACAAGAAGATTGAAGGAAAAAGGAATGAGAGAAACTTGTTTGTCAGGCTATGGAGTAGCGAACAGGAAAGAGAACCAAAGAAGAAAAGAGAACTTTACCAGTTGCGTTGTGTTACAACATCAGAGAGGAATAGTGAAAGGGCTACCACAAGTGGACTGCAGAAAGAAAAGAACAAGTAACTGGGAAGAAGAAAGCAGTAGCAAAATTGTATCAAAAGGTATTTGGAAGAATTGGTTCTATAGAAAAGATGATATGGCTCTTAGACATCATGAAGGATAGGCAACAGTAAGCAAGGAGAATAAATGGAAGGCAATTGCTATGAATCTGGGATTCCATAGCAGCCTTAAAGTAAACTTTAAAGAAGATTGCTGTTGATAAACAAGATCCTGGAAGTATGGAAGAACAGAAGTGATGACATATGCTGTTAAGAATGAAGATTGTATGAAGTCATCCAAGATTGTATTTGAAGACAAAGATCGAGTTGAAGACGTGAAGATGTTGAAGACACGGATTAATGAATTAGGGAGGAATATTGGATGATAATCCATTAATCCATGTTTAGGGGTCATAATGTAATTAGTAGTTTATGTATTTAGAGTCGAGTTTGTAAAGTTTATAAGTTTAGGGGTCTAGAGTGTCAATAACAAAGTTAATAACCGTTTTATAGTTACAGAATTCGGTTATTGGTGAAGGGTCATGATGGTTCACAAGAACCTGTTGGAAACCTATAAATAGAAGTGTCCATGTATTGTAAACTTTAACAGAATTCATTATATACAAAAGCGTGAGTTTGTGTGTCATGTGTTTTGTTCAAGAGTCATGTTTGATTCGAATACATATATGATCCAGATGGGACTAACATGATCAAATGAAATTATGAGTTTGTTTTTCCTTATTACTTAGTAGGTTTGAATGATTTGTATTTGGGTTCTTTAATAGGGGTGTTTGGATTGGTGGGGTGTGTGAGTGGTTATGAAATCGACAAATGATTGTAATGATATTTATTGAAATATTTTTCAATAACTTGCAACATCATATATCTACATATCCTTATTTTACTACACTTAAAAAGATGTTCAGTTTGACTTTAAATATGAAATGGGTCATTTGTTTTAGTTCTATATCTAATATGTGATATATACTTTTGTTAAATTTGTGGCTTCATCATTTCAATATGCAACATTTTTTTATGGTCTTAATGAATACTATGATCACGATTCATATAAAGATTCATAACTACTTTTGTTTAATCACAAAATCTTAAACATGTCTAGGTGTGTTAGGAATTAGAAATTCCCAGTATTAAAGAGTCGGTCACCTCAAGTATATGTAATCGTTAGAAAGCTCGTAGTCATAGTAATATTAAGTTAAGTAGAATTTAGTTAAGTAACACCGTGGAGGACGGACGGGTCTTTACCCACTGTATGCCTGATCCACAGCCCGATGTGTGGCGTTTTATGTAAGACTATAAATACTCTCTACCTTCCAAGGTAGAGAGTTGGAGCTCATAATAATATCTTTCACTTTCTCTCACTAAGTTCCCTAAACCTCTAACTTTCTCTCTCTAGAATTCCATCTATATGCTACCTTGTGTTAATGTTATGATGTGTATGTGAAAAGTTATATCTTACAATTGGTATCAAGAGCCATGGTTAGATCATATCTTACACATCTTTGGATTTCTAGTGGTTTTAGGTGGTTTTTAAGTTTGAAAAAGTTTAGTGGTTTTAGCATCATTTGATTGATTTCTAGTGTTAAAGTTTCGATTTTGGTTGTACTTTTATGTTTAGAATCATCAAAAGTGTTTAGGTTTTCATTTGGTAAGCTTGAATCATCTTGGTTGGGTTGTTTTTGGATTGAAAAGTGAGGTTTATATGGTTTTTCAAGCTAGCGACTTAGCTCACGGAATAGTTTCTTGGTAGCGACTTGCTTCACATTTGTGTAGCGACTTACGGTGTTGGAACTAGCGAGTTAGATCTAGCGAGTTAAAGTACAAGTAGTGGATTCTCCACTACGGGTAGCGACTTGTGGTAGCGACTTGGTCAAGAGTTGCTCTTTAGCTACTTGTGTCTCTAGCGACTTGTGTAGCGAATTGCTGCCAAAATTTGGTTAGCGACTTAGTCTGTAGCGAGTTACTACTTAGCGACTTTGTATTTAGCTTACTTGGGACTCTAGCGACTTAGGAGTGTAGCGAATTAAGGGTTAGCGACTTAGTGCACTAATTTCTAGCTACTTAGTGCATTATCTTCTAGCGATTTAGTATTTTATCATCTAGAGTCTTGAGTGATTGTTTACGGTTTTCTCTTGATTCAGAAAATCCGTGAAAGAATCCATTTCACGGTTTAATCATAGAGCTATAAAATCCCGTATAATCTGTTAACATGTCTACCAACGTTCCCACTTATCTCCATTTGTCGAAGATGTTCAAGCGGTGGTTCAGATACTCGTCCACCCATGCTTGACAGAACCGACTACGACTCTTGGGCTCAACGAATTAGACTGTATTGCCTTGGAAAGGAAAATGGTGTCAACATTCTCAAATCCATTGATGAAGGACCATATCGAGTTGAGACGACTAGAGACATACTTGATACTAATGCAGATGGTACTCTTGTTTACGGAATTGACAGACCTAAGATGTATGATGAGCTTGATGATAAGGATAAAAAGAGATTTGATGCGATATCGTGGCTTCAAACATTGTTCTTCAAGGTCTTCCTAAAGACATCTACAAGCTGATCAATCATAACACGATGCTAAGGCGTTTGGGACAATGTTAAGATGCTTCTCTCGTGTTCAATTAACTATGGAAGAAAGAGAATCCCAACTCTATGACGAATTTGAGCATTTCAAGATGAAACCAGATGAGAGTGTCTATGAGTACTATGTGAGATTTCATAAGTTAGTTAATGACATGAGGAACATCGGAATGACTATGCCTAACATTCAGTTGAACTCAAAATTTGTGAACAACATGAATCCCGAATGGCACAAGTTTGTTACCGTTGTGAAGCTCACTAAAGGATTGAAGAATACAAACTATGAGCAACTCTATGCCTTCCTCCTTCGGAATGAGAGACATGCTATGTTTGAAAAATTAATTCTCAATCAGTTCAAAACCAACCAGGGAGAGACAAGCTCGTCTAATGACTCTACTGCCTTCTACTCAAACATCGGAATCACAACCAAAGCATCACAAGTCATACCCTTGGGTAATGGTAATCACAAACTCATTCCCGATCCTATGTAACAAACAAGCGATGCCGATACTCACGTGGGTAGCTTCATTAATCAACTAGCTCTTCTCATCAGTCAAAACATGAATACTCTCCCACAAACCAACAACAACCTCGAATCGCATCTAACCCACACAATCAAGCCACTATTAAAGATGGAAGGATCGTGGTGCAACCTGCACAGGAAAGACAAGATGATCGTGGACGAGGTGGAGCTAGGAGAGGTTATGTTGGAAACCAGAATCGAGGAAGGAATGGTAACCAAGGTCAAACTAAGCTCATCAAATGTTATAACTGTGGTGGAGAGGAACACATTGCAAGGAACTGTACATCTCCAAAGCCCACGCACGCCGATTACTTCAGAGAGAAGATGTCTGGCTCAAGCTCGTGACAATGGTGCTACTCTGAATGAAGAGGAATTGCTATTTCTTACTGAAGGCAATGCCAAGACCTATGATGCAGATGTGGATGAGCGCCTATTCAGAGATAGGTCACAATCATCGAATGCCTTTCAAGTCGCCGACTGTGATGCATACGACTCTGATGTGGATGATGGACCTACGGCACACACAATTTTATGGCTAGCATTTCTCCAATGGTTTCTCCCAAGGTCTCCTCTACATCACTAGTTGGGCCATCCCATGACAAGCTCATCTCAGAGGTATTAAAACTATACGATGATGTTGATGTGCACGGATGCATGACAAAGTACACTGAACTGAAACTATTGAATCAAATATTGAAAATATGGGTAATATCAATATTGTCCCATATGATCAATACGAGAAACAAAGTGAAAGTGAAGTTGTACCAAGTGATGCATCTTCTGCAGTCAACAATGACTATGTTTTTGATGAATACACCGCATGTGCCCCTGATGATTCCATTATTTCTGAACTAAATGCCTATAAAGAACGTGTTGCTATTTATGAACAACGTGCTAAGTTTGAGTTGACCACTCGTGAGCAGGAAATGGATAACCAAGTAAGTACAAGAATTAGAAAAAGTAAGTATAGAGAAGAAATATTGAAACAAGAATTAAATTCCTTGCAAGAAAAACTCTCTAAAACATCTAAACAAAAACAAGAACTTCAAGAAAATGTGAAAATGCTTAAGCAAGAATTTAATGCAAAGGAATCAAAACTCTTGAGAGATTTTTCTAATCAGAAAACTTTGAAAAACAAACTTGAGAACAAGTTGTACATACAAGGAAACACCATTCAGATCGCCACATGGTCACTAAATATCGAGTCTTAAGCGATAAGCATAGCATTCCCCTTGTTGAGGAACCGAATCCAGAGGTAATTAAAAAGGCTAGAAATGCTCATAAGGTGCTTTATGATGGTAATGAAATTCTTAAGCCTAGGCGAAACCTAGTTGCTTTGATTGCACTGAGGAAGATAAGAAATCAGATGAAGTCACTAGGGAAAGGATGAACAAAAAACTAGATGACCCAAATGCAAAGAGAAAACGATTATTATCACTCCCCATGACTACAAGAAGGAAAACTGGATTTCCTTGAACATGTTTAAGCCTCAAACATTGTTGACCCCTGAACAAGTGTTCTGGAAAAAGGATATGGACTTGCAAAAGTCGAAAATCTTGTTGAAAAGAATACCCCTTGTAGGAAATTCCCTAAAGCGACTGAGTATCCTCCAAATACACCAATGCATTTAGTTCCTAGAACTATTGCCACTAAGAGCAAGACCTTAATCACCCAATATGTTATTCTTCAACTATTTACCGATTTTGAGAAAACTTGTAAGAAAAGGATCACACCCAATCGATAATCAAGGGAAAGGGGTTTTGAACAAATGAAAGAATGTTATTTAACTGAGGTCATGCCTTTCTTTAAACAACTAAAAGATCATTTTGAGAGTCTTAAAACGGGACAAAATCGATATTAAAGAAATGTAAAAGGAATTTGATGCAATGGTAGTTGAAGTTAGTGATTATGAGCGTGCACTAAAATATAATGAGATTGAGAGGAAGAACTTGCATACCTTAAATGAGACTCTTATTACTGAATGTGTTGCTCAAGATATCTTTTTCACGGCTTCAAATTGCTCTATTAATGCTTCCAAATTTCATGAACTATCTGTGGCCCTGAAAGTCTCCCATGATCGTGTCATTGAGCTTGAAAAACTAATTCTGAACTAAATGAGAAAATTGAACTGGATGATCACAACAATTTGGTTAAACATTTTTCTAAACCGGAAGTTGAGCATTTTAATTTACAACTAAAATATCAACATCTTAAAGAAAATGTTAAAACTTCAAATGTCAAGACATCGTCAGATGCTCCAGAGTTTGATGCGCTTTTCAAATTAACAAACGTGATGAATGATTCAAGCTCGCAACGCGATCGAAAAGTTGAAAGCCCAACTCTCTCAATTAAAGGGTCAAACGAACAATAAGACAGGCTCCCAAATCCCTCCTTCTTTAGATTCTCGGAATTCTCAAACTTTTCATCTTCAAAACTTAGTTGATGCCTTACAAAAGGAAAACGAGAGTTTTCTAGAAGAAAATGAAAAAGTTAAACGACATTTTAAAGAGTTATATGATTCAATGAAAGTCACCCGTGACCAAAACAACGAAAAAATAACGTCTTTACAAAAGGAAATTGAGAATCTAAGAAGTCGGGGAAATGGGAAACTGCCACTTGTTTTCAATAAGAATGTTGTCTCAAAGTCACCTTTAGATTGCAAATACACTGTGATGGTTAAATATATTCCTCCTCATCTTAGGAATAATGAACATGCTTTTCATGAATACTGTGCTCACCTTAAGGATAGTCTAGAATGTCTCCGTGAGATTGTCGAAGAGGATTTCATTAATAAACCTCTTGATAGTGAAATTAGGTTTGCTTGCCTCCATGCCAAACGATCTCAAGAGTTGCTAGAATGTGTAATTGCCACATGCCCAAAATCCTTAACCTTAGGTGAAAAGGCAAAGCCTGTGATGCCTGTTCTATGCCTAGTGCCAAGCGAAATCCGTTCTATGCCTAGTCTTAATAAAGGAAACACTAATGTGCCTTCAAGTAGTTCAGATTCCAGATATGTTAGTGCTAAGAAAGTGAACTTTAGTGTGCCGGCAAAAAGCTCAAATCACAGTCTTAAAGTATACACTAATGTGCCTTCTAGTACTTCAGATCCTTGCACATCAAGTTCAGGAATGCAAAAATTAGATCAACCAACTAATGTTCCCATTCCCTCTACAGAGTAATCAGGACTTTAAAGCGAAAGCGTGTCAAAGTGTCAAGACAACACAAGGAATGATAGGACCTTGCAAGCTAAGAATGTGCATTGGAAGAGAGTAGAAGACCAATCTAGGAACGTTAGGCTTGAGTTGAATAAAACGAATCGTGTTGATTCTAGTATTAGCCTTAGGCGATCGTAATTAATTCAATTCGATACTATCTTGCAAACCTTGTAATGCTGCATGCTTGAATTCTATTGCTAATCATGAATGTGGTGTGAATGCTTTGTCTAATGTTGTCAAATGCCCGGTTAAAATTGCTAATGCTAATAATCGTGCAAATAAGGCAAAAAGGCAAAAACGAAAGATTGTTAGAAAACGGTGGAAACCCACAGGAAGAACTTTTATAAAGATAGGTTATTATTGGATACCTTTTGGTCATAAGAATAATCAGTTTTTCTCACACCGCTAAGATTATGCCCACTAGAAAATGGATGCCTACCGGTAGAACTATTCCCTTAAGAAGTAAACATACTTTGAATAGGGCAAATACGACACCAAGATTGCATCTATTCCCAATGATTCCATTGCTTCTACTTCGATATGGATGTTTCGATTCGATGTGGGTGTTCCACACATTGTTACTAACCAAATGGAACCCATTCTTGCATGGGGATCCCAATTATCCAGCTATCCATTTTTGTCTGTGTTCAACTGCAGATCGTTCAAATCGCTCGTGGTACCGGACTCAGCCGCTTCCAAGCATATGACCGAGACCGGTCGCGCTCATGAACTTCGTTAGCAAGTTCATCGGGACTGTTAGATTTGGTAATGATCATTTCGGTGCTATTATGGGTTATGGAGATTATGTTGTTGGTGATAGTGTCATCTCGAGAGTCTACTATGTTGAAGGGTTGGGTCATAACTGCTTTCCGTTGGTCAATTCGTGACTCGATCTAGAAGTTGCCTTCGAAAACATACCGCTTTGTTAGAGATCTAAATGGTAAGGAACTGTTAAAAGGAACTCGTGGGTCAAACCTTTACACCATCTCTATCGATGACATGATGAGGGCTTCTCCAATCTGCTTGTTATCAAAGGCTTCAAAACCAAAGTCATGGTTATGGCATCCGCCGTCTCAATCACTTGAACTTCGGCACCATCAACGATCTTTCCATAAAGGACCTAGTTGTAGGTTTACCTAGACTAAAGTATGAAAAGGATCATCTTTGTTCAAGATGTCAATTGGGAAAAGCAAGAAGTATGCCCATAAACCCAAACCTACTAACTCTGTCACGGAAGTTCTTCATATGATTCATATGGACTTATGTGGACCAATGAGGGTACAAAATATCTTTGGGAAGAAATATGTGTTAGTGGTGGTTGATGATTACTCTAGATTCACTTGGGTCAAGTTCATAAGGACAAAGGATGAAACTCCTGATATCATCATCAAACTCATCAAACAAATGCAGTTCGACTTAACAAAACCGGCCGTAATTGTCGAATGCAGACAATGGAACCGAGTTTGTCAACAAACAACTTAATGAATTCTATGAAAGCGTTGGAATCAGCCATCAAAGAAGTATTTCACGAACTCCTCAACAGAACGGTGTAGTTGAAAGACTAAATCGGACTCTGGTTGAAGCCGCTAGAACAATGTTGATTTACTCAAAGGTTCCAATGTTTCTCTGGCCGAGGCAATCGCCACGCATGCTATACACAAAATCGCTCCCTAATCCACAACGCGTACATGGAAAAACTCCATATGAACTTGTCCACAAAGAAAACCTAATCTCTCTTCCTTCGTGTTTGGTGCATTGTGCTATACAACTAATGAGGGTCAAGACTTAGGGAAACTAAGGGCTAAAGCCGACATTGGAGTATTTGTAGGATACGCACCAAACCAAAAGGGATACCGAATCTATAACAAAAGAACCCGAAATATCATGGAAACCATTCACGCTTACGTTTGATGAGTGACGGTCAAATGGCTCCTGGACAATCCAGCTCAAGACCCGCACTTCAAGACAGTCCCATTGGTTCATCTCTTGTTCCAAACTCTACTCAAGAAACTCCATATGTACCCCATCTGAAGATGATGTAAAGAAATTGTTTGATCCTATGTTTGATGAACTGTATGATTCAAACACTAATGAGGTAATGATTCCGCAAGAGGATGCTCATATTCCTGTGAATGACGTCAATCCTTCAGTCTCAATATCTTTAAGTCAAGAAGCACCCTGCCGATCCTTCCGTCTCATCAACAAATCATCATTCTTCAAATGTACATCATGGAAATGTTTCGGGCATCAATGATGAAGTTAATCCCTTTGCTACTCCCGAGGATGCTCCATTTGAAAACATATTTGCTACTCCTGAATCATCATCGAACCATCTTCTTCGTGAGACATCGACTCGCTACCTCGGTTCCTCAACAACTGCCACATGAACACCTTAGAAAATGGACTCACGATCATCCATTAGACAACATCATTGGAAATCCCTCTCGTCCTCAGATCAACCCGGAAACAAATTGCAACCGATGCCTTATGGTGTTTCTTCAACTCCGTACTTTCTAAGATCGAACCAAAAGATGTTAAAACCGCCATGAATGAAGATACAATTGGTTCAATGCCATGCAAGAAGAAATTCATGAGTTTGATCGAATTGATGTATGGGAGTTAGTACCGCTCCAGTGCTATGATTATAGCACTCAAATGGATCTTCAAAGTAAAACTTGATGAGCATGGTGATGTGTTGAAGAACAAGGCTCGTTTAGTTGCTAAAGGATATCGTCAAGAGGAGGGTATAGACTTTGAAGAATCTTTTGCTCCTGTTACTCGAATCGAGGCAATCGAATCTTTCGGCTAACGCCGCTAGTAAGAACATGGTAGTGTATCGATGGATGTGAAGACGGCATTTCGAACGGAGATCTTAAAGAAGTCGCTCACGCCACCAACCCGAAGGATTTGTGAATCAAGAGCATCCTACTCACGTTTATCGTCTGAAGAAGGCTCTCTACGGTTTAAAGCAAGCACCGAGGGCATGGTATGATACATCATCAAAGTTTCTTCTATCATCCGGATTCAAGAAAGGAGCAGTTGATCCTACATTGTTCACCAGAAGTCGTGCAAACATTTAACTCATGTTCAAATCTATGTTGATGATATTATTTTTGCTTCGACCGACCCAATGGAATGTGATCATTTTTCTAATGAAATGAGTTCTAAGTTTCAAATGTCAATGATGGGACAAATGTCGTTTTTCTTGGGATTACAAATTTCACAAAGTCCCGAGAGGCATTTTCATAAATCAATCTAAATATGCAAATGAGATTTTAAAGAAATTTGGATTTGATTCATGTGACCCTGTTGACACTCCCATGATTGATCGAACCAAACTAGATGAGGACCACTCGGGGATCATGATTGACCAAACGAAATATCGTAGTATGATTGGATCCCTGATGTACCTCACAGCTAGTAGACCGTACATCTTGTTCCGTTTGCATGTGTGCTAGATACCAGGCTAAGCCTACTAAAAAGAACCTTGAAGCGTTAAACGGGTCTTTCGGTATCTCCAAGGAACCATCAATATGGGACTATGGTACCCAAAGGACACCGGTATGTCACTAACGGCCTATGCAGATGCCGATCATGCAGGTTGTCAAGATACTCGTCGAAGTACATCCGAGGTGCTCGCTTTTGGGTGATAAGCTTGTGAGATGCTCTTCAAAGAAGCAAATGAGTACTTCTATTTCCTCTACAGAGGTGAATACATAGCCATGTCATCTTGTTGTGCTCAAATCTTATGGATGAGATCTCAATTATCCGACTATGGCTTTGAATTCAACAAAATCCCTCTGTACTTGATAATAAAAGTGCTATTGCTCTCTCATGCAACAACGTTCAACACTCAAGAGCAAAGCATATCGACATTCGACATCATTTCATCGGGAAACAAGTGGAAAAAGGTGTGGTGGAACTATATTTTGTGAGGTCCGAATATCGCTTAGCGGACATCTTCAACAAAGCTCTTCCAAGAGAACGTTTTGAGTTTATTCTTCCACGTCTTGGCTTGAAAAGCCTTCAACCGGATACTCTCAAACGTCTTCAGGAGGAAGACGAGGAGTAAAGGTCTGTCTTCATCTATCTCATGTAAATACTTATTCGAAAAACTAAATACAAAATTATAAAACCTTCAAAATCCATAAAAATCAAAAATTGAAAAATCTTCAAAAAATTTTGTCTTTTTGTCATGCGTTTTCTCGGTTCGATAATATCTACGGTCTTTGTGCTGTCATTCAAAGAATGACACGGGACTTTAGATGTTGGTCGAATTCCAAAAAAAAAAAAAAAAAAAAAAAAAAAAAAAAAAAATTATGTTTGAGAGAAAGAGAAACAATGGTTTATTGTCATTTTTAAGCAATAACCCGGTTTTAAAAGAAAGAACAGAGCCATGTTTTACCATGTTTTCAAATTCCATGCTCGGATTCTATAACATTTATCTGCTGAAAACTAAATGCTTTGAAAAATAACTCGGTCTCTATTTTTGATAATCATCGGGACTTATCTGTCAAAATCTCTATCGCTCAATCAACAACCTATGTCATTGATTGAGGGGAGAATGATTTCAATTAAATTAAAAGTTATTTGGCATTAAATTGTTTTCAAAAGATGTACATGCATGTTTAACCAATGGAGTTTAAAATCTCAACATCAGATCCTTATCAGTTAAAACGCTTTCATAATCAAGTCACAATTCTCCTTAAAAGCTTTCCAAAATCAATTTAAATCTACAGAGATCACAAATCTTAAATGTTTTAAGTATTGTGATCGGGGGAGAAGTTGTGATAATTCGATAAATGGTTTCTTAAGTGATTAACATGTTTGCCTCCCCGTAAGTGACAAACGATTTCAAATTTTCCATGCACACATTGAGGGGGAGCATCTATATTAAACCACAATGATTTGAAACGTGATCACTTATCTCAATGTGCAGGTTCCCTCTAGTATGTGTAAAACTCTTTTCAAACCTCGAGGCACATATTGAGGGGGAGCAAAATCATGAAAATCTCATCCTTCCCCAAAATGCTTTATCTAATTGATTCAATTTGGGAAGTGATGTTGATATCTTTTAGAAAATGGTAATCAAAGAAGTTAATTCTTTCTCTTGCCTCCGTGTGCAAAACATTTTCAAATACTTGATGCACATGTTGAGGGGAGTTCTCGTTCTAAAAATATCAAAAACAATTCAGGTACAAATGCTTTGATAATATATCACAAGTATCTGAATTGATTTTCAAATGGTTTTCAATTGGTTCCAACGGCAGATGAACAATACCAAAAGACCGACCAACTTTACTTTATGTACGGTGATATAAGGATGATAAGGTTAGGTTTTGTTCCCAAGATCCGCCAGAACCGGAGGGATCTACCCTGGGACTATCCACTAGTTAGTGTAGAGTTCTTAGGTATGATAATAAAAGGAGAAAAATGAGGAATGGGAAGAGTGCGGACTGAGACCGAGCTAGTAATCGGAATAAACCCAACAATGTTTTAGCTATGAAGTCTCGGTAAGCACTGAAGGGGTTGAAGAATTAAAAAGAATTGAATGAGAAAAGGGTGAAAACAAATAGCCCTCCATTTATTCAACCTCAGGGCAGAAACCGGGTTCAATTCATATGCTACTGATGGTAACATCGGTATTGAAGATAAGACGTCATGGACCCAGTGACGCACTGCACTTCAACTTCCCAAACCACTCAAGTTCCTCTTAAAAGGACTTGTTTCATTCTCACGGGGAACCGACATTATCTATCGACTTTCTCTTAGAGATTGTTGATATTGAAGAAGGAGACCCTCTCCCTAGTCTCCGATAGAGGATCCAAATATGCACAAATTGAGTCTAGAGCCACGAGATCATCAATAAATCTCATTAGGACACTTTCAATGAAGACTCTCTGTTTCACACAATGTGGAAAGAGAGATTATATCTTGAGTCCTACGCATTATCCTTGTGGTATTGCCGTAACATCCGAGTGATGTGTTTACATATTCACTGTGAAGATGGAAAGCCTTCTGGAGCCAACATCTAACAAGCTCTTGGTAGGTGGCATGTGAGATCTATTATACAGATCAACCATGTGACAACCGAACAGAAACAATGGGGCGATTCAATCTTTTGAATCAATCCTGGTTCAGGTTATGGATTGACGGATACCTTTGAAAAACCGGTCTATGTGCTTTAAAATTCTTTTCATTAGCACGTCGACCGTGTACTTATTTTTCAAATCAAAAGGTGTTTTTATGATTGATAATTGATTTTCATTAAAACCTTCGCTGTATTGCAAAAACAATTTCTATTTGAGCAATACTCGATTGTTTTTCAAATATCTTTTCATCAATCAGTGGACTCAAATTCGCTGGTTCACTCACTCCGTGTTGTCTTCTTTGAGATGTTCCGTTTGAGAACAGCTAGAGCAACGCGAAACCTGTCAAGGAAATTCTTCGAATTATACCGATCACAGTACTTGTATGAACAACGGGAACCGTGGGTCGTCTACCTCAATTCAACGAAAGTGATCAAAGACACTTTCGTGCGATTTATTGCTAATGTTGTATGCGAGTACGCCCGACGCTTTTGCTCGTAATGAAGCGGTCAATTCATACCCGCATGCTCACCTAACACATTCATCTCAAAAGAAATCATGATTAGTGCATCAATGACTCGATATTTTTACTCCATGCTTCGCTACTGGCTGCCAATATCATGATTCAACAAATGCTTCCGCTACTCGATGAGAAGATATCATGATCCAGAATGTGAGCATGTCGGTCCTAAAGTCACAACATCACATAATACCAACACCACAAAGTATCAGAGATTTTCTACTAGCTGATGATCTCAAAAGCTGGCTCAAAATTATTATCACGTGGATCAGTAATAGACCTCCACTTGAAGTAACCAAACATGCAATGTGAAGAATCAATGACTACGAGCTTAGGAACAAAGGACTACATCAAGGATGCAAGAACATTTGTTAATGTCATATCTGTTTGTATTCAATGTAATTTTAGTGCATGATTGAGGTGACCTCCCTTAGGGGGAGATTGTTAGGAATTAGAAATTTCCAGTATTAAAGAGTCGGTCACCTCAAGTATATGTAATCGTTAGAAAGCTCGTAGTCATAGTAATATTAAGTTAAGTAGAATTTAGTTAAGTAACACCGTGGAGGACGGACGGGTCTTTACCCACTGTATGCCTGATCCACAGCCCGATGTGTGGCGTTTTATGTAAGACTATAAATACTCTCTACCTTCCAAGGTAGAGAGTTGGAGCTCATAATAATATCTTTCACTTTCTCTCACTAAGTTCCCTAAACCTCTAACTTTCTCTCTCTAGAATTCCATCTATATGCTACCTTGTGTTAATGTTATGATGTGTATGTGAAAAGTTATATCTTACAAGGTGTGGTGATGAATCTTTCACTACGTGATAATGTGAGCACATATCATACACACGTATCTTATACATGACTTTTTGTATAATGGTAGCAGGGACAAAGCTGCTCCTTTTACATGGTATGAAGGTGAAGGGAGACTTGGTTGTGTCTTTTTAATGAAATACATTTTAGTGCTGAGCTGCTATATATTGTCACAAAACTGGTGTGGTTTGCTAAATTAGGAATGAATGCAGAGGATGTAAGTTGCAAATGTAGGTCAATGATTTATTAAGATATACATATGATAGTTATTTTACAATTAGAAGGGGGACTCTTACACCAGGAGGACTCTTACACCATAAAACAAAGTATTGTAGGTAACGAGGAGGACTCTTACACCATAAAATAAACTATTGTAGGTAACCAGGAGGACTCTTACAGCATAAAAATTGTGTTTTTAACTCTCTTTTAGAGAGAAAAATGAAGTAACGAAAAGGAAAATACAAAAGGGCTATCAGATAGCATGAAAGATAAGTTATGATGATAAGAAGTTGCAAAACGGGCTTTTTGAATTGAGGAACAAAAAATTACATTTGACATAAATTTGTTGACCCTTTTTATGTTTTTGGATGAGAATGGGAACAAGTGGAGTATGAGCAACTTGGTGTCAAGTATCTCACTTTGGGTAAGTGGTTGCACAATATTGATATAAGAAGGTGAAATTCTATCAATTTTTGTTATCCACTTTACATGTAATCTTGTCTATACTAAAATTTATTTGTTGTTCGTTTAGTGGTCCACATTGTGTTTTGGAAAACTTATCCTTCCTGAGAATGAAACTGGTAGCAGCATTATGCCTGTAAGTTACTATATCATATATATGTATACAAATGACAAAGGTTTTTAATCTTGATGCTAACTTAGCAACCAAACTAATTATCATGACCTTGTGATCTTATCTTTTTAGGCGAAAGTGAATCCTACACAGTGTGAAGCTCTGACCATGGTATGTGCTCAGGTATGTATTTTCTTGCCACTCTTTGGTAAGATATAGGGGTAAAGGAGGCAAGATGGGCGGGTTGGTAACATTTTCAAATAAATGGGCTGGGTTGATCCGCGAACACCTTTGTTCAGTTTCAAATAAATTTTATAGATGATGAATGTGTTGTTTTTGCTTTCAAGCCAATGATTGCTAGCTCCCTTTTACATGTAAGTGGCCTCATAGAATCATAATTGTTTGGTCATCTGTTATTTGTTTTTCCTTGGCATAAGATATTAAAATGTATATATCTAATACTAACATCTTAAAAGATGGTTCCCTGTGTTTTATTATATACTCAGAGTGGTGTTGATTTTGTTTACAGTCAATAAGACTAATTGCCGATGCGCGAGTTTCTTTCGAAAAGAACTGTGTGAGAGGCATTAAAGCTAATAGAGACAGGATTAATACGCTACTGTACCATGTAAGCTAACATCCAGAAAACTTCGAATTTATACTGTGATCTAATTCCTAAAGTCATTTCCAAATTATCTTTTTTGATATGCAGTCACTTATGCTTTTGACATCTTTAAATCCTGTAAGTATCTCTTCGAGTTCACAGTTCTACAGATGTTATTCATATATATGTTTTTGTAAAACATTCACTGAATGATGTAAATTACCATTTGAAACAATTTGCCACAAAAAATCGGATATAACAAAGCTGCAGCGGTTGCCAAGACTACTCATAAGCAGGGTTGTCCTCTCAAGGTTCTGTTTCTTTCTATTGTCTTTTATACCTTAGAAACCTCCAATAATTAATGATAAAAAACTTGATGTTTTTTGTAACAAAACATTATATATAAGACTAACAAAAAATCAATAATTTATAATTCTTGAGTTACTTTGTATTAGCTCTTCTAATAAGGGGTTTCTTTCTCTAAAAACATCGGTATATCTGATGGTATGACCACCCGATCCTCAGTTAATTTGAAACTAATTATTTGAAATGTTGAAGGAAGCTGCAGAGAAAACTATTTTAAGTACAAACTAATTGGTGCAGAACTTGCGGAAGGGTAATTATGCTGCTGTTGATCTTGGTGGGAGTATTATTACTGGTATTCATGCAAACCCTCTTGGGGTTTTGGCTAGACAACTTTCAATTCTGCTTCATAAAGTTAGAGATAAATGTCCATTGTATGATCCTGAAGGTCGACACGTTGGTGACGAAATTGATTCTAAAGTAGAAACATATTTTTAATAGGCTTTTAGATGAAGTTACTGAATTTAGACAAATTATGGGTAAATCAGTTTCCGATATATCTTTTGGTTCAGTTCTCAAGAGGCTTAGACAGATGTATATAATATTAAAAAATTTAGAAAAAACCCCGTGCGTGCACGGGCATTATAACTAGTAAAAACAATAGCAGATTCCCACCAAATATTTGTCAAGTTTTTACACAAATGTAGGAAAAGATTTTAAATACCATATATAGGTTTTATTATTGTACCAGCAAAACACACTTTTGTTACGCGTTGCATATCCTGTTTATAGCTAACGTATATTTACACGGGAAAGAAAATTAAAATATTTTTCTAATATACTTAACATTGTCAATTAACTATTAATGAAAAATTCAAGGAAAAATATTTCAAGTTCATGTTCAAATTACACATGTCACAATTTAATTTCACAAACTAAATATATATTATTATTGTTTGAAAGACTCTGTAAGTGGTTTGACCTCTGACCACATCTGAAGAAGAAAAAAAAAAACGCACTCAATGACCTAAATGTCTAACCATATCAGAAACGAGTCAAATTAGAGGCCGTTAAAAAAAATATACTTTTTTTTGAAAAAAAAAAGCGAGGTTTTTTTAAAAAAAAAAAAAAAAAAAAAAAAAAAAAAAAAAAAACCTTACTCTTTCCAGGTTTCTTATCATGTTTTTAGGAACCTTTTTAAACAAATAATGCATTTTAACTACCATTTCCGATTTATCATTGTACCATAAGCAAAACACACTTTTGTTACTGGTTACATAGGAAATATTCTATAGTACGCCATATCTTTTAATATGTGACAAAGGTAGATATATAAAGCAAAGATTGAACCTATCGAGCAAGTAAAATGTACTAACATAATTATTAACCAAATCATATTCTAGAATTATCTTGCATTAATTTTCATTGTAGTATAAATTGCCTTGTTCGTTGTAGTTCATGGAAAACATTTTCCCTTATTAAATTAACAACTTCTAACTTTTTGATAATTGTTTTAGCCGATGTTTTCAAACTCAGGTCGAACCGGCCGGTTCAACCGGTCGGACCGGTACCCGGCCACAAAAACGGGTCAAAAAATCCGGGTTAACCAGTTAGACCCGTCGGGTTTTGAGTGACCCGGGTCAACCCGGGTCTTGAAACCCGGCCGAGTTTGGTTTTTTTCATTTTTTTTTATAAAAACCGGATTGACCCGGCGGTCAAACTGATTTACCCGATCGAAAAAAAATAATGGAAAATCGGGTCGACCCGAAAGTTGAACCGGTCTAGCTGGTGCCCGGTGACTCGACCGGGTCGATTAAAAGCCCGATTTTTAAAAATTGATTTACCTTCTTTTTCGCTCTTCATGTGTCGAATTGTTTACCTCGTATGTTATAAAACATTATTTTAAACACATCCTATGAAAGGAAATAACAGAGAAACCAATTACTTTGAGTGGGCGACTGCTTATGGCCCAAATTTTCTAGGCCCTAAATTAATGTTTTTTTTTTTTTTTGGGGTAAATAGATTTGATACCCGGTGAATAGAATAAATGAAATAAATGTGTTTTACATGAGAGAGTGGTGATGAAACCACTCTAGCCCTATTGCATCAAGCAAACTTCACGTGGTCCATGACCACAACAACCAACTAAAGAACAATTAAACAAATTAAAAACTCTTGGACCTAACCTGCATAAGCCATAAGATCGAGCATCCAAGCTGCAAAGCATTCAAAAGCTACATCATATGAGTGGGGATATGTCAAATAGCCAACGTCTTCAACACATTCCTTGTTCTTTTGAAACGGAGGGCAGTAATCTTCATTCGAACCATCTTCATGATCACGTCAGACACATGCTCTTCCTTTGTTGATTCTTTAGAATGAATGCGGTTATTTCTTTCTTGCCAGATGAAATAAGCGGAAGAAGCAAATACCAGACGACTCACTACGCTTAAAATTGATCTTTTAGACGCCATAGGAATTAGCCAATCGGTTATATCTGCTAACCGCGAAGGGACATTCTATAATTCAGCCTTTCGAGCAACCAGGTTCCAAACCTTCATCGAGAAGGGGCACTCAAAGAAAAATTGTTCATGAGAATCCTGCACAATTTTATACAAAGGACAACGAAGCAAGTTTAAGTCGACACTATCGCCAACATCCCATTGCCTCAATTTGTCTTGTGTTTTTAGTTTTCGAATCATAACGAGCCACAAATGGAGGGAACGCATGTCTGGGCCCCAAATTTATGTTCGCTGCATAAAACTATAAATATGTCATAAATATTTAACAACTAACTTCTTTTTACAATAATGCTTAAGATCTGACGTTTTACGTAAATAGTTATCAACTTATCATTAAACTATTTAAAAAGACACTCGTTTTTCATTTGAACTTTATTTTGACGAGTTAAATTTCATTTGGAATACCATATATATATAGCAACTCATATGAACTACCAGTTAGGATCAAGTCATAAATGGGTTTAGCTGAACCTATGCAAAAGCAAACCATCTTTTACTACAAATAAACCAAGTGAATATGGTCTAATAAGTAGTCGGTGACAACCTTCTGTAAGCAGCGATACCATCATTTGGAGAAACAATTAAGTCCGGAACAAATTCGTGTCAATAAAGAAGTAAATCACTCGTATAGATGGCAATCAAGGATCCGTTTAGTGTATGCGCACAGTTCATCAATAGTTTCAGGGGATCAACTGTTTAGCAAAAGCACGTTGAATGGCCTGATATATGGTCAATGGCTATAATAGAAGTAGATGTAATTATGGCTAACATATGAAAGAAGTTAAAAGTGTCTCAGTCTACTAAAAATGACCCAGTTCGTCCATTTCGTATCTCCAATTCTTATATATCAAGATCATATATATTTTATCAACATCACATGATGAAAACTTGTATTACACAATTGTCATTATGTCACTAATTCGTTTGATGCCTTAGAGAAAAGTTTTCATTTAAACATAAATTCGATGTTCTTAAAATGTCATTAAAAAACAACGATAGGAAACTCCTGTAAGGGATTTTCATGCAATAATTTCCTCGAGGGAACTAAGCTAGACAACAATAAAAGAAAGTTGTAAATAAGTTTTTGGTTAACTTGGACAACATTATACATGTGTATGCATCATATGTACAACTAATATTTTGTAAGGATTTTTAACTTTTGTAAGAGAATTTCGCAGCGAGCTAAGTGTGTCAGGATTAAAGTTGTCGAGGATAAGATACTGTCTCTCTCAAAATAAGGCAATCAAAAAACATAAAAGACAAAATGAAAGTAGAAGTTGTCCCACATTGATGCGTGTACAAAAGTTTGAAGTGCTTTTATAGCTAAAACTAGAGAAATACTATTGTCTTGTTGTATATGCGGTTAGTAATACAAAGGCTAATTTGAGTTCCAGCTGCATTATCGACAAGGTTTTTACAACAGCTGCTTTGAGTACTAGTCATAAGTTCAACGAGTCTTTTTACATAGATTGTTTAACTTAACAATATCATCTTTTTTTATTAGAGTAAAAGTTGCTTTGAGTACCAGTCATAAGTTCAACAAGTCTTTTTACATAGATTGTTTAACTTAACAATATCATCTTTTTTTATTAGAGTAAAAGCGCCAACTTATTCATTTCTCTATACAGTAAACGCAACTCAAATTCGTCGCATAAGCTAAACACAGTTCTGCTATGGTTTTTTAAATACCAATGTGTCCAATTTCATGGGAAATCTTCAAATTGGCATAAAGCAAAGAATGAACAACAACTACATGCCTTCAAATAAAGAACTAATTGCCTTCAAATAGTCACATTAAAGTCTAAACTCGGTGGCTTTTACCATCCATAAAGTTCACATTAAAGTATATACAACTAATATTTTGTGGGGGCTTGTAACTATTTAGAGCATCGTAACTAGCTAAAATGTGCTAAGATTGAAGTAGTTGTTGTAGTTGAAATATTATCTGTCTAAACTTAAAACAAATCAAAACTTTGAAAAAAGAAAACAAAAATATAGCTTATCCCACATAGGTGGATGCACAATTGAAGTTGTTCTTGTAGTTGAAATATTATCTGTCTCAACTTAAAACAAATCAAAACTTTGAAAAAAGAAAACGAAAATATAGCTTATCCCACATAGGTAGATGCACAAAAAAAGAATGTGTTTTTATGGCTAACACAATAGGAGTAATATTGAATTGATATATATGTTGTTGGAATAAAAAAAACAACTAGAGATTTCGACATGATATAGGTCAAACCTTTTTAAAGAATATAGCTTTAAAAAGCAAGAAATGATTTTAAAAAAAGCATCTCTTTTCGGTTTTCTTATCCTGTTTTTAGAAACTTTTTTAAACAAATAATGTACGAAACGATTTTAAGTACCATATCAAATTTATTATTATATCACAAGCAAAACACACTTTTGTTACGGGTTAAATGAATTCAATTATATTCCTAACCATGAAGATTGATAAGCTAAACTTAAAGTTTAGCACGATTAACAAAATTCACGTACAAAACTTGAGGAGCGTCAAATGCTAGCTGTGAATACTATTTCCTAACTTACTCGAATCATAGCTCATCAACCTCTCTCTAACCAACTAAGGCTTATATATCCAACTTGTATTGTTATGATTAGATTGATTGCAAAACAATATGAATGTGTCAACCACTTTTTCAGCTACTTTGTATTGCTAAACCTTGTGACCCATTGACTATATGCATACGTATACATACACATTGTGTTAAGATTGAAGTTTTTGTAAATAAGAATATAAGGCAGTTAGAAAAATCTAGTGTGGAACTTGTCCCACATTGCTGCTTGGAGAAAAACTTATGTGTTTATAGCTAAATCAATGGAGTCATTATCATCGTGTGGAATGCGATGAGGTATATACAATATACTTTGTGATTCCTTTCGGCATTCCACATGTTTTTAGAGACACATTTGCAAATCCTATATCTGATTAGTTAAAACGACAACTAATTCGTTTCTTCACAGATAAAAAGCAACTCAAATTTGTTACATAAGCAAAACACACTTCTGCCATGAGTTTTTACACATTTTCAAATCTTATATCTGATTAGTTAACCACATGTTTTTAGAGACACATTTGCAAATCCTATATCTGATTAGTTAAAACGACAACTAATTCGTTTCTTCACACATAAAAAGCAGCTCAAATTTGTTACATAAGCAAAACACACTTCTGCCATGAGTTTTTACACATTTTCAAATCTTATATCTGATTAGTTAACCACATGTTTTTAGAGACACATTTGCAAATCCTATATCTGATTAGTTAAAACGACAACTAATTCGTTTCTTCACACATAAAAAGCAGCTCAAATTTGTTACATAAGCAAAACACACTTCTGCCATGAGTTTTTACACATTTGCAAATCTTATATCTGATTAGTTAAAACGACAACTCATTCGTTTCTTCGCACATAAAAAGCAACTCAAATTTGTTACATAAGCAAAACACACTTCTGCCATGAGTTTTTTTTATACTAATATGAACAAAAAATTACAATGTTTCTTCACCTGCACACGTAGGCGGGATAAAGGAATACCTAAATAAACTGAGTTCTCAAATTTGTCATATATAAACTATCTTACATTTTGCTTACCCACCACCAATGTGGCAGAAGTTCCACTTGTATTTCCTTTTCAAGCTTTTTGCATCAAGCGTGGCTCATTTGCTCATTTTGAGAATCGATGTTTAACTTAGAACTTTATATTTTATGTATCTCAAATTGTTAAGGAAGCTCTCACCAAGGAAAATGTAAAGTTACAAACTAATACTACGTACTTATATGGATAACATATACGTGTTATTGTATAATCAGTTGAGTGCGTAATTGGCAAAAGTCATGTTTGGCGACATTTTTTCCAACATAAATATGATGTTACTGATATAGGTCAAGTACAAGTAGCCCAAATACCCAATTCTCAAAAATTCACTTTATTAAAATGATAATCCATCAATATTTCAAATCGTCTAAACTTGGTGGCTTATGTCATCCATATATTCACATGCGTTCTTTAGTTTAACACTATATCAAAATCGGACACGAGTTAGTTCATGGCCATTGATATCAAGATACGTAATCCTAATATCATTGCTAAATAAGATATAATCATATGTAGGCATGTAGGTAATGATCAACCAAATAATGCAATGTACTTTATTGATACCTTTTATAGCAGGGTGCTTACACGATTATATGTTTTTCATGATGCTAAGTTAACACATGGCTAATGAAACAACTTTATTGCACAGTGTTGCTTTAAAAAATGGCAGACTTGCATCACAATGGTCAACGATATTGCTATTCGTTTAGGATGTGTAATATTATATATCGTTTAAACATACAAGGTGTTGTAGAATAGCAGTTTTAGCAACATCTAGTGGTGTCTATAGTCCGAAATTATGGTGATAAATGGTGGTCCATTGCATGATCAAAAAAGATGGTATCAGAAATTCTAACTATATAAAAGATTGGTTTCTATGATCCGCTTAATGATTGTAAATTTTATTTAGTGGGTGTGTTAAAGAAAAATATAAGATACGATGATTTATGCGTTATTATTTTATACAATGTGATATATTAAGTGTACTTTTAAGTGAAAAGTATTTTAATAATATCATTAATGAATTGTAAAATTCATTTAATAAATGTTTGAAAGATATAAATGATAAAATGATTTATGCTTTATTGTATTGTACCATTTGATATATTAATTGTACAGTGATGCGGTATTTTATTATATTATTAATGATTTGTAAATTTCATTCGTGAGTGTTTTAATGAAAAAGAAAATTTAGAAGATTTAAATTATTGTTTTGTACCAAGTGCTACATTAATTGTACTTTTTGAGTGAGAGTATTTTATTGATTTCATTAATTTTGAAATTAATATACATGAATGTTACAAGTTAGATGATTTATGCATTATTATTTTGTACCAAGTGCTATATTAATCTTTTGGTTACAAGTTTATTAGGTTACTTTTATTAAAAATGTTTTTGATCTTAAAAATTTTAAGATTTTTTTTATTTAAAATGTCTTAATCATTTTATATAGTTGTATAGATATAGATTATCTCTCAAATTAAAGTTGAGGCCCCTAGAAAGATTTAAAGGGGAACTCGTTACTTACCCATTGATTACTTTGGGCTTCTTAGTAGCATACGACATATTTTTAGACTATTACTACCTCCGTCCCAAAATTATAGTCCCCGTTTGACTTTTTCGGTCTTTTCATTTCAACTTTGACCTTAAATATTTTTATTTGTGTTATATAATAATTAATAAAAATTATACCAATAAAAATACATTTGAAAACCCAATCAATTCATATATATTGCATCAAATATTATATAACACAAAAAAAAATACTCAAGGTCAAAGTTGTAAAAGAAAGACCGAAAAAGTCAAAATGAGACTATAATTTTGGGATGGAGGGAGTATTATCTATATCTATAAAATAAAAATAGTCAAAGTAAAAAAATTAAAAAGAAAATATTGAAACAATTAATTATGAGCAATTTCAACTATTAATACATATATGTTTCAAAGGAAACTATTAATACACATTGAAAACGGGTTGACCCGGGATACTTCAAACCTAGCGAGTTGAACTAGTTTAATTTGACCCGTTTTTTCGACACAACCCATCGGATTGATCCGGTTTAAGTTTACCTGTTTTTCAACTGGTTGAACCACCCGGGTCGAACCGGGTTTCAAAACATTATATTTAATCCCAAATCTTAAAACTATTCGCCGCTATAAAAATCCGTTGCTATGCACGGATTTTCGTCTAATTATTATTGATTACGTAAATTATTTAAGGGTACCCGTTATTAAACTAATAATTTAAGAGCATATTTTTTTTTGAACGGTGAACTTCATTAAAAAACGGCGAGCCCTCAAAGCAAGGACCGCCAAGAAACAATTACATCATAAACAGAGGAAACACAACCCAGTCCTTCCAAAGAAGGGAGTTAAAACTAGTTCGACTCTTAAGCCATAAAAACGATATAGACTTAACCACGGCAACAACCTCAACCACCTTAGGATTGTAATCATCGAAAACCCTTTTATTGCGCACGTTCCAAATGGCCCAACAGGTAGTCATAATAATCCCCCTAATCACCTTTTTCGCCCATTTCGGCCCTTTGACATTTTTATGAATGTGCAGAAGATCGTCAATATCAAAGACATAGATAGGATCCAATTTACACCACTTCCAAATGGAGCTCCACACACCAAATGAGAAACCACAATCAGCAAGAACATGGCAGGAGCTTTCATCGACCACCTCGCAAAGGGGGCATGTTATATCCGTCAAGAAAATGTGTCGATGATGTAAAGCTAGACGTGTTGGAATTCGATTCATTTCAATTCTCCACATAAGAATGTTAATTTAAGGGGGACCCATGATTCCTATTTCATGTTTTGCGGCCGGTACTCATCTCGATCCTTCCTAAATAAATTTTTTACAAGCGCAACAGAGAAAGGAGCCTTACCTTCATCATCCCAAAGCCAAGAGTCATTATTACCTGAATATTTGACCAAGGAAAGCATATAAAAAACATCTTGAAATTCGGAGATTTCTTCCACTGCAGAGGAAGACGCATTCCATCCAGCCGAGAGAGAGACCTCGGAACCGGACATGACAATCCTGTCGCAAATCTTGCAGTTTTTGTCAGCTTCTCGCGCGTAAAGATTAGGCCATCTATAGATCAAAGCTTTGGTTCTGAACCACCTGTCCTTCCAGAACCGAAGGTGATGGCCATTCCCTAACTTCCCTTTAAAAAACCAATCAACCTGTGTACATGCAATCCGAAGCTTTTCCATCGCTGTAACAAGCGCCTTCCAGCAACCTGCATGGTTCCGGTTAAGAGGCAAAAAACCCCACTTGTTTCGGCCACCATAAATTGCTAAAAAAACATCGCGCCAAAGTCTCCCACTTTGAGTCTTGAAACGCCAAGCCCATTTTAAAAGAAGAGCCGCATTGACATCCTTAATTTTCGAAATTCCCAAACCTCCATCCTTTTTGTGAGTAATGACAAGTTCCCATGCTACCTAATGAATTTTATTGCTCTCACTTGTACCTGCTCAAAGAAACTTCTTCATAGCGCTTTCAATTGAATCAATAACTTTACATGGAGCCTTGTATAGAGAAAAGTAGTAGATTGGAAGACTTGAAAGAACCGATTTTATAAGGGTCAAACGACTACCAATAGATAAAGTCTTAGCCTTACAAGAATTCAATCGAGAATGAATTGTTTCAATAACCGGATTCCAATAAACAACCCTATTCATGTTAGCGCCAACTTTGATGCCCAAATAATCAAAGGGAAGAGCGCCCACCTTGCATCCAAGAATACCGGCTAAACGATCCACCTCCTCTCAATTGATACACATGCCAAATAAGTGCGACTTGTGTATGTTAATTTTTAATCCGGGGCACAAATAGAAAATTCTAAGCAATCGAGCCGTCTTTTGCAAATTAATTTTGGACCATTTCCCCACAATTAGAGCATCATCCGCGTAAAATAAATGAGAGAGAATAGGACCCCCATTAGGTAACCGAAGGCCTTCAAACTCACCTTCCTGAGTCACCTTATTAAGAATGGACGCAAGAGCCTCCATCGCAATTAGGAACAAGAAGGGGGAAAGAGGGTCACCTTGTCTTAACCCTTTCTCGCATTGAAATTCATAAGTAGGGGAGCCATTGACTAAAATAGAAGATCTTGCTGATTGAAGAATACCTTTGACCCATAGACACCATTTAGGAGGAAAACCCATTTGGTTCAAGATAGAGAGTAAAAATTCCCAATTAACATTATCAAAAGCCTTCTCAAAGTCAATCTTCAACATAAAAGCTTCCTTCCCTTTTTTCTTTAACCACCCAATAACCTCATTTATCATTAACGGACCTGATGCAGGTTTTACTGACTAGGTCTTAATATTTATAGTGTCTCGCTATTCCTATGGTCTACCTTAGTGCAATAACGGGCAGTGTACCCGGTCGCGTGTAGTGTAGTGAATGGTAAAGCCGAGGTCGTACCAAGAGCTATGTGTGTTGGATTATTACTAAGTCTAATTGTCACAGAATAATAATGGTTTCGATAGGGATTTAATTAATTAAACTACTAATGTAGAATAAAATAAAAGCAGATAAATGGATAAAGGAAAATCAATAGAGGAATAGTGGTGCTAACCTAGTCAATCCTCCTAGCTAGTTATGTCTACGTCTACCTACTTCCAATTACTTCAGGTGGGGTCAAATTCACGAGGAAAACATTTGGTCAATTCGCCCTAACCTATCAGCAAAGATGCCACCACAGGAGAAACCAGGCGCACCGTCATAATTCCTGTTGTTCCTGGTCCCCTAAGCCAAGTCATTAAGTACCGCAACATGCTAGATTCTAAATAGTGAGTGCCCGGCCGTTAGGAACTTAGACACTACACCCCTCAATTCTTAAGTTCATCCTAACGATAGGTGATCAGTTGGTCAAATCGCACAAGTAGAAAGGGTCGTCAGTTGGTCATATCTTACCCTTCTCGTCTCAGTCCGCTTACCTAGGGTCAGTTGGTCATATCTCCTAGGCAATTGGCCTCTACCGCCATTCAAAACAACCGAATCAAGGGCGACTACCAAAGAACTATGCATGCATACACTTAGAAATAATTGTACGGAAGTAAAGGTAAACGCAGACAAAACAATTAAGGAATCATAACTAGGCTAGCACCAAAGGGTGCTTAGCCGCTCATATTAATCATGCAAATCAATTCAATATTCAAGGGTACGAAATACATGAATTGAAAGTAAAAGAAATATAAAATTCTAAAGCTTATCGTAATGGAGTGACTTCTCCCTTGGAAATAGCTCCGTATGCTCCCCTAGACCTGCCTTGAGCTTTTTCCTACGTTCTCAGAGTGTTGTGTGTGGAATGGGAGGCATAGAAATGCTGGAATTCGTAGGGTATTTATAGGCCAGGTCTGGGTTACGGCGTAACCAATAAAGGAGTTACGCCGTAACCTTCTATTTCTTCGTAAATGCACTAGATCTGCTAGTTACGGCGTAACCATATAATTGGTTACGCCGTAGTCTTCAATAAACTCGTTACGCCGTAAGTGATGCAAGAGTTACGACGTAAATAACAGCGGCGTGGAACCTCTTTTGACCTAATGGAGTTACGTTGTAACCTTTGGGAAGAGTTACGCCGTAACCTCTTGATAAGTTGGTATTCAGGGTCACGCAATAGTTACGGCGTAATGTGAGAGAGGAGTTACGTCAGAACTTCTTCAAAATAGGCATACTGTGATAAATCTTTAATAATGTTTCCATTTCCGCGTCTCTTTAGCTCCAATGCTCGTAATTTACCTGAAAGTGGAAAACAATGGAAAACAAGCGTAAATCCATATAAATGATATAAATAACGAGCATTATCGGGGGAAATTGACACTTATTATTCAGGACTATTTGATGTTATCAAATATCCCCTCACTTAAACTCTACTTGCCCTCAAGTAAACCATGTAGATAGATTCCTAAAAAGATATCTCCCAAAACCTGGAAAGTATGAGTTTAAAAATCCCTTATGCTAGAATAAAACAAAGCCGAACACCTCACGAAAGGGGAACAAACACTCAAATCTCTCAACTATTCTAAGTGTCAATTTCGGGGTGATCACTCAATCGCACAGTCATAGCATGTATTCTATCATAAGCTTGGCGGTTACAAAAATCTCCACCACTAGAGTTAAGGGCTAAACAATTCTCGAAGGCAATATGGGTAGACACGACAAAGGTTAAGGGGTGACTCGTCATTACTAACATGTCATGGCGAAGTGGACAAAATCAATGATACATGACCAAATCCATGGCCAAGACACCAAAGATTGCTCGCTGCATCACCTAGACACGCTTCATGACTAAAAGGTAGGATAAGACATGGGAAATATAATTGGTGTAAAATGAAAAACAAGGTGTAGTCTAAATCTATAACCAAGACATCACCACTTACCGTATGCCCAAAGTTCAAGCTTAGAAGTCTAGAGACTGGATCATGAAATGCAAGGTAGATGTGTCATTAGAGGACGTCGTGATGGGCACACTACCTTTTCTTCTTCTGTTGGCAAAACTACCAACTCCAATCTTCAAATGTGACCGAGGTGGCCTCCTCGATACTAAACAATAAAGCTCATACTATAGTGCTTATAACATCGCACTTTACAATATCATAACTTAATCAACTTTTTTTTTCAACATAACATAATAACATAACATCCCCCCACTTGAGATGAACAATGGGAATTCGGGGGGTCTTCAATGATCTTCATAAATGTCATCGATGAAAGCGTGATTTCCAAACCTTTCCACTCGAACCTTGAACTTAGGCAAATGATGACTTCCCAATCACAAATAAAGACTACAGGGTAGGCTAAGGTGTATAGGTGTAACGAAACAATATATTGGGTTGAAAAAATGAAAAGAATGGCTCAGAAGGGTGTATCTAGGGGTATTTTGCACTAAAGGGGAGTGCAACAAAAGGGTTTCACATGGGGGTCGAAAAGTCGAGGTGACTAATCGATAGACTCACAATGGTAGGCTGTTTGGGTGGTAATCCTATAATATTGCCTTCTAAAACTGAATATTCCAAATACATCGAGCTAACTCAACATACCTCGTCCATGGTCTCGAAATGATGCAAAGGCCAAGTTCTAAAGTTTACAAGCTACCGGCACACTCATAATTTGGTGGATTTGGGGTAAAATATTGGAAACGGATAAGGCTAATCTCACCATGTAATGTCAAAGGTTGTATGTGCTCGGCTAAGGTCTAATCTAGTTAGGTTCGGAAAAACATGTCAAAATTTTAAAAATGGCATAATTTTTCAAAATAAACTAGAAAAATGAGGGCGAAATAAAGTTCAAGAGATAATTCTACTCCCGTCCCCCACTTGAATTGTACAAAGTCCCTTTTGTACTAGGCATTAAAATAAAGGTGAAGAGAAAGGTAGAATTAGAGCGAGAACTTCCTTGAAATTTGCTCCAAAAAGAAGATGGCCCACGAAAAAGAAACGTGCCTTCATTTAAGCGTCATGAACAAACTTCAATCCTTGAAATCACAATACCGACAAGCATAATTCTAAAAAGAAAAAAATAAAATGAAAAACAAACCTAACTCACTTTCGTAGGAATCACGGTTGCATTTAGCGAATGCAACAAGCCTTTTAAACCACTTGGTGTCTCAAGTGGACGAGTGAAGTCTCGTGAGGGTTTACAGGGAACACACCCACAAAGTTCATTTAAAAACTAATACAAGGTTATTGTGTTTTAAAATGAAAGAATTAAAGCAGAGGAAAGTTACGTCGTAACTACTATGAGGGAGTTACGCCAGAATCGGCAAAACCTGTATGAGCTGTCAGCGAGTAGTTACTGGCGTAATCATCGAGATGGTATTACGCCGTAGTTGGTAATGCGCCAAGAATTCTGCTGCTAAAATGTTGGTTACGGCGTAATCACCAAGATGAGTTACGTAACTCTGTCAGATCAAGAATCGCAGCAGCAATTAGTTCCTCATTTCCTGCAAAAATGGTTAGAAAACACAAAACCCAAAAGAAAGGAAATAAAAACAAAAGAAAGGGATAATTCGGATTGTCTCCCGAAAGAGCACTTTTCTTTATTAACGAGTCTTTAAGTTAGACTCAGAGCCGCGGGGCTCCTATGAGGGCCTTTGAACTTGCCCCACTTCCATCATTCGTTGGTATTCATTCATCCAATTATCAAGCCTTTTTTTCCTTGTAGAATTATTGAGTCCAATTGTTCCCAACTAATGTGAAAGCCATTTATCACATGATTTTCCTCGGTCATCATCTTTAGTAATAATACTATCAGTAATGTTGATGCTGGATCTTGTTCCGCCTATGGTGTCAGTGAGATGATTGCACCCTTACTGCTTAACGAGTTCCTTAATAAATTTCGAGCTTCTAAGTTTCCTTAATAAATTTCGAGCTTCTAAGTTTTAATTTGTACCAATCTTCCAATTCTAATTCAACATCATGTTTCTCTCCCTTATGAGGGTAAATCCATTCATCCGCTTTTCTTTCACATTTTTGAGGACGAGTAAACGGTGGCCATACTGATTCGCATTCTTTGGTTGACATCGAGTTGCGAAAATGTTTGTTTGGATTCAGAGTTTCCTCAATGCTTTGGAAAATTTCATCCTGTTTCTGCTTACAATGATCAATACTTTCTTTACGATTACCAGTAATAGGTTTAGAGTGTAGAGTGGGATTCAGCGATTGAACATTAACAACATTATTAGAAATTTCAGTTTTTGGTTTTAAATGCTCTTTCATACTAAAAGTTATTCGTTCATTTTCAGTCCCCAAGGAAATTTGTTTTTCAAAAACCATAATTTGAGCCCTACAAGTGGCCAGAAAAGGCCTTCCAACAATCAAGTTGTAAGCCTCCCACTTTCCCATGTCAATAACTACAAAATCGGTGAGGAAGAAAAATTTTCCAATTTTTAAAAGCACGTTGTTCACAATTCTCCTCGGTGACCTTAGAGAAATCAGCCATTTCAATCATAATAGTTGTTTCTTTTAAATTGGTAAGTTTGATTTTTTCAAATAAAGTTGTAGAGATAAGGTTAACCCCGGCCCCTAAATCAGCTAATGCGAGAATCTTAATGTTACCAATTGTGCAAGGGAGAAGAAAACTTTTCTGGTATTGCAGCTTTTCAGGAAGTTGGCTTGGCAGGAACTCGTCGTCTTCTGCTTTATCATCCTCTCTTAGGTAGTTAATCCCGGAGAGATCATTAGTGATAGAGGATGTTCATTGCTCTTTTTTTGCTTTATCTTGCGCAAATATGGCCTTGCAGGAAGTGGCTTTAGCATTACTTGTTTCAAGGTTCTTAGCCAATGGCCCAATTTTTGTTTCGAGGTTCTTAATTGCAGCATCTTGGTTACGTAGGTTCATATTGGTGTCCTCCTTTACTTTGACCATCCATTCCTTGAGTCTATCTCCCTTTTTTTGCAGATTCTTCGATGTGCCGGTGCATTATTTCTTCAAGACTAGGTTTAGGAGGATTATTGTTGATTCTAGTGTAGAACCCAGGGGATTTTTCACGATACCTAGGTCCGTAATTATTGTAGCTGTTGAAAGAGAATTCTTTTCCATAGTTCACTTCTCCGATCCTTTTAACTTCTTCATTGGAGGAACATTCTTTAGAAGGACGAGTCCCATCTCGCTCAAATTGAATGGAATGCACATTTTCTTTGAGCTTCTTCATTTTTCTTACAAGGCTTTCTAATTTGTTGTTTATCGCTGCAAGGCCTTCAATATCATCATTCTTACTTCGGTTGCTTCCTCCATTGTGCCATTTGTGAGAGTGGTCTGCCATTTTTTGAATAGTTTCCAAAGCCATAGTGGGTGTCATACTAGGAATCGGCCCTTGAGAATCAATCATTTGTCTTGAAGAGATGTTCAGTCCCTTGTAGAAGACGTTCACTTTTTGTTGGCTATTGAGATCATGAGTAGGGCACTTGTATAACAATTTGTAGTATCTTTCCCAACCTTGGTATAACGTTTCATCACCCTCTTGCTTGAAGTTATGAATTTCTTCCATTTGCTTAGCCGTCTTTGATGGAGGACAATATCTCTGAATGAAATATTTTTTTAAGATAGGCCAAGTGTTGACAGTCCCTGCAGGTAATCGATCGACCCATCTTTTTGCAGCTCCCGTAAGAGAAATAGGGAATACTCGTAGCATTATAGCATCGTGTGAGACTCTGGGAATTTTGAATAGGCTGACAAGTATTCGACATTGTCCACATGTTCATGGGCATCATCGGTGATGCTTCCAGAGAAGGGATTTGCACGCAATTCCCTCATGAATTGAGGTTTGATTTCAATTGAGCATCTTCGCAATGGCGGCCTAACAATCCTCGCCCTTGTTCTTCTCTTGTTAATGCCAAATATTCCTCAAGAGTGAGGTTATCGATGTTAACAGCTTCCATGGTACCTGAAAACTTGAAATATGATCGTGAGAAAAGTTTAAAAACGAAATGAAAGACTTAATATTAATCCTAATATAACTCCCGGCAGCGGCGCCAAAAACTTGATGCAGGTTTTACTGATCAGGTCTTAATATTTATAGTATCTCGCTATACCTATGGTCTACCCTAGTGCACTAACGGGCAGTGTACCCGGTCGCGTGTAGTGTAGTGAATGGTAAAGCCGAGGTCGTCCCAAGAGCTATGTGTGTTGGATTATTACTAAGTTTAATTGTCACAGAATAATAATGGTTTCGATAGGGATTTAATTAATTAAACTACTAATGCATAATAATATAAAAGCAGATAAATGGATAAAGGGAAATCAATAGAGGAATAGTGGTGCTAACCTAGTCAATCCTCCTAGCTAGTTATGTCTACGTCTACCTACTTCCAATTACTCTAGGTGGGGTCAAATTCGAGAGGACAACATTTGGTCAATTCGCCCTAACCTATCAGCAAAGATGCCACCACAGGAGAAATCAGGCGCACCGTCATAAGTCCTGTAGTTCCTGGTCCCCTAAGCCAAGTCATTAAGTACCGCTACATGCTAGATTCTAAATAGTGAGTGCTCGGCCGTTAGGAACTTAGACACTACACCCCTCAATTCTTAAGTTCATCCAAACGATAGGTGATCAGTTGGTCAAATCGCACAAGTAGAAAGGGTCGTCAGTTGGTCATGTCTTACCCTTCCCGTCTCAGTCCGCTCACCTAGGGTCAGTTGGTCATATCTCCTAGGCAATTGGCCTCTACCGCCATTCAAAACTACCGAATAAGGGGGACTACCAAAGAACTATGAATGCATACACTTAGAAATAATTGTACGGAAGTAAAGGTAAACGCAAACAAAACAATTAAGGAATCATAACTAGGCTAGCACCAAAGGGTGCTTAGCAGCTCATATTAATCATGCAAATCAATTCAATATTCAAGGGTACGAAATACATGAATTGAAAGTAAAAGAAATATAAAATGCTAAAGCTTATCGTAATGGAGTGACTTCTCCCTTGGAAACAGCTCCAGATGCTCCCCTAGACCGCCTTGAGCTTTTTCCCACGTTCTCGAGTGTTGTATGTGGAATGAGATTCTTAGAAATGCCGGAATTGTAGGGTATTTATAGGCGTCCGGGTTACGCGTAACCAATAAAGGAGTTACGCCGTAACCTTCTATTTCTTCAGAATGCACTAGATTTGCTAGTTACGGTGTAACCATATAAGTGGTTACGCCGTAGTCTTCAATAAACTCGCCACGCCGTAAGTGATGCAAGAGTTACGGCGTAAATAACAGCGGCGTGGAACCTCTTTTGACCTAATGGAGTTACGTCGTAACCTTTGGGAAGAGTTACGCCGTAACCTCTTGATAAGTTGGTATTCAGGGTCACGCATAGTTACGGCGTAATGTGAGAGAGGAGTTACGCCGGAACTTCTTCAAAATAGGCATACTATGATAAATCTTTAATAATGTTTCCATTTCCGCCTCTCTTTAGCTCCAATGCTCGTAATTTACTTGAAGGTTGAAAACAATGGAAAACAAGCGTAAATCCATATAAATGATATAAATAACGAGCATTATCGAGGAAAATTGACACTTAATATTCAGGACTATTGGATGTTATCAGGACCATCCAAAATAAATCTATCTTTAATGAATGCTGATTGTGAATCAGAAATAACTTCCCCAATAACTTTCCTCATCCTCCCAGCTATCAACTTGGAAATAGTTTTACTTATAACACCAACCAAATTAATAGGCCGATAATCCTTCAACCCAAG
This sequence comes from Chrysanthemum makinoi, assembly GCA_910596185.1. Lineage (NCBI taxonomy): Eukaryota > Viridiplantae > Streptophyta > Magnoliopsida > Asterales > Asteraceae > Chrysanthemum > Chrysanthemum makinoi. The sequence goes on along the minus strand of OU343225.1, from coordinate 6,115,380 downwards.
CGGAGTCTTAGTCTAAGCAATAAGAGTTATACAAGAGGTACTACTCCCTCTATGTATAACTCCCGTGTCATGAAAATCCGCCATAAGTCTATAAAAATCCTCCTCAAGACAACCCCAAAAATGTTTCACAAACCTGAAATTAAAACCATCTGGACCAGGAGCTCGATCCGAAGCACAGTCAAAAACCGCCGCCTTGATTTCTTCTTTGGTAAAGGGAGCGATTAACTCCTCCACTCGATTATAGTCGACCTTTTTAAGATTACTGCAGGTAAGGTGGGGTCTACACTTGTACGTCTCGGAAGAGTGTCTTCTAAAGTGTCGAAGAACTTCCCTTTTTACCATGGTAGGTTTAGACACCCAAGCCCCATCCACTAATAAGCCGGGAATAGAATTGGAAGCCTTCCTGCCATTTATGAAGCCATGAAAAAAGGCGGAATTATCATCCCCGTGAGCAGCCCACCTGACACGAGACCTTTGTGTGGAAAAGCAACAAAAGCTTTAATTAAACCTCAAATTAAGAGCATCTTTTCGTTTGAGTTATAACGACAACTCATTCCTTTCTTCACCCAAAAAAGAAATTGTTGCTCCACCCACACACCTATGTGTGGAAAAGCAACAAAAGCTTTAATTAAACCTCAAATTAAGAGCATCTTTTCGTTTGAGTTATAACGACAACTCATTCCTTTCTTCACCCAAAAAAGAAATTGTTGCTCCACCCACACACCTATGTGTGGAAAAGCAACAAAAGCTTTAATTAAACCTCAAATTTATCACTTATAAACTACTTTACATTTTGCATACCCACCGATGTGGGAGAAGTTCCACTCGTATTCACTTTTTAAGCTATTTGCATCAAGTGTGGCTCACTTGGTTATTTTGAGAATCAATGTTTAATTTAGAACTTCATATTCGGCATATCTCAGCTTGTCGCAAAGCGCTTTCCGAGGAAAATGCAAACTCACAAACTAATATTGTGTACTTATATAGATAACATATACGTGTTAATGTATAATTAAATAAGATGTATTCATATGTATTGATCAACCAAATGATGTGATGTACCTTACTGATACGTATGTCCTTAAAAGTCATATGAACATTTTCTAGACAGCACGAAAGTGAGCCAAAACACAGCAGTGCGCAAAAAAACCACTTTAAACTTCATCCTCTTCGTGTCTCATCAAATGCAACAAGCAACGTAAAGATTGAATCGTACTGTTGGAACATACTTATGTAGAACCAAGAGGAATACTGGAAAAATATAATATTCAAATTCATTGAATTAGAGAGATTACATTACATTAAATAAAAATGGATTAACTTAATCTAAATACTAAACGGGTCTAAACGAACGAACTGGGCCGATAGGGCCTTTATTATCTAACAACTTTAACATAGAAATATCTTAAGTTTGCTCATATTGCACTTGTCACCTCCAAAACTCTAACAGGTTACACATGAATAACTAAAAGCTTATCTATAATGATACATGTTAAATGTTGTCTTGTTTAATTCCTTATATTCAATACGGGTGCATATAGTAGATGTTGAGATTTACCTTTTTCTATAACGCAATTTTGTAGATAAAAAGATACAAATTTTGCATATATAGATTCGCAACAACGTGCTAACCTTAACTCTACTCGTTACACGACAACAATAAATTAGCTCCTTCTGGACTTTCGTGTAATCCTTTGCTTTAGGGAACTTTTGGAACTATAAGAGGGGAGGGAGTGGGGGTCGGATACCAAATCGGGTAGTTGAAGCCGATCGGTAACACCGCCCCTTGTGGGTCGGGTAGCGAAAATCGGGTACCTTTTCGGGCTTGGAAGCCGATCGGGGTGGGGAGAAAAATTTTGAAATTTTGAACGTTGGGTGGGATAGAATACATATTTTTTGCTTCGTTTTTTTTTTCTTGCAGGTTGCAGGTTGTAAACATGAAGAAGACAATGGTATATGTATTTTATATTTAACTTTTTAATTTATAAGTAATTTATATATTATACCTTATAGTATATACATGTTTACATTTTAAACCTTATAGTATACATATTTATATTTTTACTTTTTCTAATTTGTTTTTATTTTTAATAATATGTATTTTTTTTTTAATGAAATGGTATGTTTTTATTTTAATATTGTATGTGATTTTATTTATTAAAAATATATGGAAAAAAAAAAAGAAATTGGGTAGTATAGGTGACCACTCCCTCCACTTAGGGTAGTGTTAGGGTGGAATTAGGTAGTTTTGAGTTGCAGGGTTTTTATTGAATAGATGTGATGTGACAATTCGGGTACTAGGGTACCACTCCCTCCCCCTAACAACAATAACAAAAATTGCCAATGAGATTTTTGTTCACCTGGAAATATTTTGCGGGGGACAAGACTCAAGTTGACAGAGCATATATTTGAACACTAATATTTGTCTCTCAACGTAAGACAAATGGAAAATCTGGAAAAAGAAAATGAAAGTATTAGATTATCCCACATACGTGGATGTACACATATTGAATGTGTTTATATAGCTAAAAGCCTAAAACCATGGGGGCCATCATTCTCTTGATTTATATGTCCCGGAATACATAACCAATTCCGCTTAAATATAAATCATGTCTTTTTAAAACAATGTATATAGGTTTTTATTAAAAGAATGTAGGAAACGATTTTATGTGTTTTTAAAAGAATGTGTATCATTCTTTCTTAATAGAATGTACGAAACAATTTTAAAAACAACATCGTATTATATTGTCGAAGAATAAGCAAAACACACTTCTACTATGAAAGCTTATGATTTATGTAGAAATTTTCAAATTATTATTTTTATTTTGGTGCTTACTAAGGGACAAATCTTCATCATCCGTCTAATTTGATCTAATATTGAGGATTAACCTAAGATTTAAAGATAAGCCTAAGTTCATGTTTTTTTTTTTCTTATCTTTTTGTCTTACCATTTTTTTTATTCACGTTTTTTGTTTATATCCAAATTTTTTCTATTTCACGTTCTTTTTCATTAATTTATTTTTTTTAATTCACGTTATTTACGTTTTTTTTTAATTCACGTTTTTTTTCGCTTTCATATATTTTCGTCCGTTTTCATACATTTTCGCATGTTTTCATACGTTTTTGTCCGTTTTCATACATTTTTGCCCGTTTTGATAAATTTTCGTCCGTTTTCTTATATTTTTGTCCTTTATTCTTACGTTTTCGTCCGTTTTCATACGTGTTTTTACGTTTTCATACATATTCCTCCGTTTTCTTATGTTTTCGGCCGTTTTCATACATTTTCGTCCGTTTTCAAATATTTTCGGCCGTTTTTAGACATTTTCATACGTTTTTGGATATCACAAGTGGTATTCTGAATATCACAATTGGTATTCTGAATATCACAAGTGATATTCTGTGATAATTATAATATCACAAGTGATATTATGTGATATTCTGAATATTACAAGTGATTTTTTGAATATCACAAGTGATTTTCAACTAATGTTTTGTAACATGAAAAACACACGTGATATTCAGAATATCACACAGTGATATCCAGAAAATCACAAGTGATATTCAGAATATCACAAAGTGATATTCAGAAAATCACAAGGTGATATTCAGAATATCACAAAGTGATATTCAGAATATCACAAAGTGATATTCAGAAAATCACAAGCGATATTCAGAAAATCACAAAGTGATGTTAACAAAATATCACTTGTGATTTTCTGAATATCACTTTGTAATATTCAGAATATCAGAAAGTGATATTTAGATAATCATAAGTGATATTTTGAATATCACATAATATCACTTGTGATATCAGAAACGTATGAAAACGGATGAAAACTTAAGAAAATGGACGAAAACATAAGAAAACGGGTGAATACATATGAAAACAAACGAAAATGTATGAAAGAGTAAAAACACGTCTGAAAACGGATGAAAAATGGACGAAAACGAAAAAAATTATGAAAACGGACGCAAATGTATGAAAATGGACAAAAACGTATGAAAATGGGCGAAAACGTAAGAAAACGGTTGAATATAGGTGAAAACGTATGAAAGCGAAGAAAAAACGCGAATTAAAAAAAACGTGAATTATAAAAAACGTGAATTAAAAAAAATATATAACGCGAATTAAAAAAAATGTTAATTTAAACATAAAAAACGTGAATGAGGAAGAAAGAAAAGACAAAAAATGTGAATAAAAAAGAAAGACAAAAAGACAAGTGATAGTCAGAATATCACAAAGCGATATTCAGAAAATCATAAGTGATATTTAGAAAATCACAAAGTGATGTTAACAAAATATCACTTGTGATTTTCTTATATTCAGAATATCACAAAGTGATATTTAGATAATCACAAGTGATATTCTGAATATCACATAAGAAAATGGACGAAAACAAAAGAAAACGGACGAATGCGTATGAAAACAAACGAAAATGTATGAAAGAGTTAAAACACGTCCGAAAATGGATGAAAAATGGACGAAAATGAAAAAAATGATGAAAACGGATTAAAACGTATGAAAACGGGCGAAAACGTAAGAAAACAGACGAAAATAGATGAAAACGGACGAAAATGTATGAAAGCGAAGAAAAAACGCGAATTAAGAAAACGTGAATTAAAAAAAAAAAAAAAAAAAAAAAAAAAGCCCTGATTTTAAACAAAAAACGTGAATAAGGAAGAAAAAAAAAGACAAAAAAATGTGAATAAAAAATAAAAACAAAAAGATAAGAAAAAAAACATGCATTTATGTTTATCTTTAAATTTTAAGTTAATCCTTATCATTAGATCAAACTAGATAAATGATGAGGATTTATCTCTTGATAAACATAGATTTATAGATAAGCAAAATAAAGTGACTCATGATTTATGATTTCATAGAACTTAACAAGAACTTTCGCAAACATTTGTTAATAGAGACAAACACGCGTCATATACTCAGTCGGGAATCCACATTTGGTGATTAGAGTTAAATAGATGTCACTCGTGGTTTTCTTGGTGTCGTTAACTTCATAAGTATTAAGTTGGTAATAAGGTTTGATGATCAAAGACAAATAGACGCCACTTGTATTCTTTCTTAGAGCGTTAACTAAAACTAGATTGTCGTTTTGAGTTAACAAGACCTAAAGACGAAATCAAGTACCAATACAAAGTAGAAAAGTTAGTATTAAGGGATTATTTGAGTTACCTAAACATATGAAAATGATGTACACCTACTTCTACAATAAAAAGCAATAAACTGAATTCATTGCTATTCATAATGAAGATTGATAAGCTAAACTTAAAAGTCATTTGAACACTTTCTAGACAACACGAAAGTGAGCCAAAGCGCAGCAACGTGCAAAACTTATCATTTAAACGTACATTCAATGAGTTATATAAAGTCATTACAAAACAACAATAAGAAATTCATGTTAGTGATTTTCATGTAATAATTTCCTCGTAATAATTTCCTCCAGGAAACTAAAACAACAATAAAAGAAAGCTGTAAATGAGTTTTTCGTTAACTTGGACATCATTATACATGTGTATGCATTATATGTACAACTACTCCATAAATTTTTGTGAGGATTTTTAATTTTTGTAAGAGAATTTTGCAACGAGCTAAGTGTATGAGGATTAAAGTTGTAGTAGATCGATAAGATATTGTCTCTGTCAAAGTAAGGCAATGAAAAAACATAAAAGAGAAAATGACAGTAGAAGTTGTCCCACATTGATGCGTGTACAAAAGTTTGAAGTGCTTGTATAGCTAAAACTAGAGAAATACTATTGTCTTGTTGTATATACGACTAGTAATACAACGGCTACTTTGAGTACCAGCGGCATATTCAACAAGTTTTTACTAAAGCTGCTTTGAGTACCACTTGCAAGTTCAACAAGTCTTTTTCTAACGATTTCTAAAACCATGTCATCTTTCATTATCATTTGAAATTCGTATCATATTTAGTTACATAGATAGTTTAACTTAACAATATCATCTTTTTTATTATAGTACTAGGTAAATCTATAGGCTGTGCATAGCACAGCCCAAGATTATTCATTGTTTTTTAAGATTGGCATGTCTAAATTGATTCAACATGCAACATAAAATCACAAATAGTGCACGATTGATAAGGTAACATGTGAAAATATAAGTGTCACGAAATATAGTAATAGTGAGTCTTCAAACATTGTAAAAGCATAAACTGTTTTGCAACTTTATTGTGATTAATACTCTTTTAATGATCCATAGAAAAAACACCGAGAGTAGGCAACGTCTCTTAACTACTGGTGTTTGTTACTGTATCAAAATTATTAATACATAAGAATGAAAATTGAATACAACACGTTTCCAACATCTACCATCCCTAACTTTGACCCTTAAAGCTACCAACTCCACATTGACAAATCTCTTTAGAAGGCCATACTCATCTTTTTCTGAAATCTCATCATACCTTTCAATTCGACGAACAATGGTTACATATTTGTATCTTAAGCTATGATGTGAAATATGTACCTCCATAAAATATAACTTGTAGAAATGTTAGAAATATTTATAACAAAAAACTCAAAAAATTATGTCTTAATAAAAAATAAGTGAGATATAATAAACTCATATCATATTCCTAATGACGCCCAATGCTAACTTAGTTTGCTCTCATAACAAACATAATTTATATAATGATTAAGAATACAACAATTATCTTTAAAAAAAAGCATGTGTTGTCTATATAACAAATTTACATTAGAGATGTTATCTATTATTTGGAGAAAAATTTTATGTAAGATCATGTGTAGCAAGTAAAATAGTTGAATCGATTTGAGAAAAGTTACTTTGATGATAACAATACCTAAAATGTAAAATAATACGGAGTATGCATTAAATGTGTGTATGAACTATAATTAAGAAACTACTGTATTAGTTTAAGAATAGAAGAATAATTAATAAATAAAATTGTTTTAGGATAAATTGATTTAAAAGGGTGTAATTGCAATGATGTCTGGTCTTCTATTATTAAGTCATATGCTATGCTTCATGATCGAAATATCCTTTCAATTCATACTTTATGTCATAAGGTGGGAGATGGTTCTTCTATTTGCTTTTGGATGGACAATTGGGACGGTAATGGTCCTTTGATGTTAAGGTTTAATCGTTTGTATCATTTAGATGTAAATGGGGATTGCTTGCTTGCGGATCGTAGAGTTCACGATGCATGGAATTGGAATTGGAAGAGACCTATCATAGGTTCGCGTAATGAAGCTGCTTTAGCTTTGTTAGTTTCAGAATTGGGTCAGGTTCGTCTTTTGGAGAGTCCTGATTCGTGGAGATGGAGTTTGGCGGATGACGGTTCTTTTACGGTTCAAGCAACTAGAAATCACATTGATGCTTGTATGCTGCCATCTATTGCTCCTTGCACAACATGGTCAAAAGTTCTACCTCGAAAAGTAAATATGTTTATTTGGCGTTTTATCTTGGATAGGCTTCCTACTCGGTTAAACTTATCGTTGAGGGGCATCGAGATCCCTTCCATTGAATGCTCGATATGTAACATTGGTATGAAGTCTGTTGATCATGTTTTCTTTGATTGTGAGGTGGCCTCTAACATTTAGCGTTTGGTTCGTGTGTGGACTGATATTGACATGCCTTCGTTTTCTTCGCGGTTTGAATGGTTCCAATGGTTTGAAGAGTGGAGAGCTTCAAAAAGTGCTAAAGATCGAGTTTATGTCATTGTTGCGGCTTTGGTTTGGTGTTTATGGCGGTATCGTAATAGCGTTATTTTTTCTTCAAATTCATTGAGAAAAAGTGATCTTTTTGATTCTATTCGTTTGTTTTCTTTTTCGTGGCTTAAGTATATAGGTAGTAAAATTAATTGTTGGAACTCTTGGCTTATGAAGCCTTTGTAATTTCTCTTCTAGCTACTTGCTAGAGGGTTTGGTTTATTTGATTTCACTGTTCAAAAAAAAAATTGAGTTCTTGAGTGATTAATATACATAAAACAAAGTGCATCACAAAGTTTCTAGGAACAAATACGGTGGAATTATGTAAATGACTAATTTTTAACACATCTCTTGACATTTTCTTTCATAAATATGGAGGAATAATGTACAGAAAATATATGTAAATGACTAATTTGTAATATTTTCTAATTACGTAAAAATTAATACACGTAGAAATAATTACTTACTTTCAAAAATAGTGACTAAACATTTTGCCATACGCATTACTAAATTTGAAAGAAAAAAAATCTTTCCATGGACATATTTTCCTACTTTGCAAAAGCACCTGACATCTCATTTTATTAGCTAAATGCCTAGATCTATTTATATCTATACACTAATTCATCAACTTCTAGATCACTTACCTTAATAGAGCAAAAAGACTTGTATATAATATAATCATCAAATACAAAACACACCAGGTTTAGTAAAGACTCAGTTTGACAACCTTATATAATATGAGGCTCGAAAAAAACCTATAGATAACGGTTGGTAAAGCTGATCGGTAATCTGCTGTTCGCATATTCACCAGTCCAAGCTCCATCTACTTACTGGGTCCTTAACCACGGTTCCTTTTATAAGATCAAGACAAAAAACAATAAAAACAAAAGTTAAATTGCAAACCATTCGAGACCTTGACAACCACACTCTTCCTCTCTTTTTTGCTCCATTGCAGCAGGTAGTACAATAAAGTAATTGCATCAATACTACTTTTATTTTGGATGAGGTAATAATTTAGGTACCATTTTTATTTTATTATTATTATTTTTTTTTATTTTACAGAATATGATTCTCATCTTCTTTCTAGAAAGATTAAAAAAAAAAAAAAAAAAAAAATCATTAATAATAATATACCACTTTTACAAATGCAAGGTTAAAGAGATAAAGCGTAAAAGCATAACAAAAAGAAACTTGAGCAATTCTTGCCAAAATTATTTAAGAGATAGTGTGCATTACCTGTTGAGAGAGGATGATCGAGTAGGATATGAAAAACTTGAGATGAAAGAGAGGGTTTCAAGGACATGCGGTTTTCAAACCAAAAAGCTAAATATTAGAGTTGACGTACGTGATTTGCTTAAATATAGAGAGAAAGAGCTAACTTACGTAGAGATGATGTAGTTGCTAGAGAAAAATGGGTGTAAAAATAATGGGTTGGGTGAGGAATACAAAATTTCAAAGCAATTTAAAATTTCAGTTTCTCCCCAATACTTACCTACTATTAAAAGGTATGTGTCATTTGCTCAAGGCTTCACAGTAGCTGATGTGTCATTTGCCCAAGGCCTCACAGTGATTTCAAGCTCCTCACTTATAATAGAGGTAGAAAAGCGCCAACTTAGGCTAGTCCCAGTCGTGATCTGGGACGACCTGGGTCATCCAGCGTCACGTCAGTTTTCTCTCTCCAGCGACCTCACATGACCCGGATGCCCCAGTCGACGACCCGATGATTTATTTATTTATTTATTTATTTTTATTATTATTATTTTTTAATTCAAACATTTTAAACAACAAATTTAAAATTCATTCAAATTAAAAAAAAAAAACATTACATTACGAAATTCAAATAAACATTAAAAACCTTAAATACATTACGTAACTTATTCAAATAACGTTAAAAAGATTACAAAAACTCTTCATCGTCTTCGTCATCGTCACTATCGACTTGATTCACTGCTTCGATATGATGTCGACGATTTCTCCAAATGTGTTCGACCAAATCAGATTTTAAGTTTTGATGCGTTGATGAGTCCATTAGCTCCTGAGTAACCACCAACGATTCTTCATGCGTTCTTAAGGGATCATGATCTTGGTGTCTCTCATCTTCAAACCATGTAGGACATATCGCCCGCTGCTTGTGTCGGATGATCATATTATGTAATATGATACATGTATACATAATATCTTGGATATCATTTTTAAAAAACCCTCGAGCAGGAACTTTTAGCATTTTCCACTTTTTCTTCAACACACCAAAAGCCCGTTCCACATCTTTCCTTGCTGCTTCGTGCCTCCTCTTGAACAATATTATTTTACGATCACCCGTGGGAGGATTTGAAATAGACTTCATAAGAACGGACCATTGTGGATATATCCCATCAGTAAGATAATATCCCCTTTTATAAGCCACATCGTTAGCCTCAAAGAACGCATGGCAAATCCATAAATCTTGGGAAGCGACCGCTTCCAATAAAATGAATGGATGTGGCCCGTGATCACCCCTACAATGTTGAGCTCTCTCACTATTCGGGGAATTCTCCCATTCCCAACTTGTACAATCAATGCTTCCCATCATCCCAGGAAAGCCATGCTTATGCTCGTGATGAGCATATATTCTTTCAAGGTCAGAATACGTGGGCCTTTGCAAATACTCACGACCATATAACTCCATGATAACCTCGCAAAACTTACGAAGACATTCACGGGATGTGGATGCACCAAGTGCCAGACTCTCTTCAAGAGAATCAGGAACGGCCGCGTATCCCAATTGACGAATGGCCGCAGTACACTTGACCAATGGGCTAATACTAGGTACGCACTAGCATCAAGAGTTTGTCGAAAATAAGTAGAGTGATCGGTTATCTCTCGAACAATTTCTGTGAATAGCTCTCGGCTCATACGGAACCGCCGACAGAATGTTCTTGCGTCGAACTGTGGGTTTTCGGAGAAGTTTGCCGCCACTAAACGATTATGAGCACCCTCATGATCCATACGTATGTACCTTCGTCGGGTTTTTGGTTGTGATGCTTTGTAAGCCTTCCAAGAAAAATCCGCAACCTCCACAAACTCACTAAAAACTTCTTCATCGTCGGAAGACGAAGAAGAACCGAATAAATGCTCGAATGACGACATATTAAAAATTGTGTTTCGTGGGTATTTCGTTAGAATGGTTGATTGAATATAGATGAGAAATGGTGAGTGGTGAATTGTGTTTGAGGAGAAGTTGGTATTTATAGAGTGGTAAATTTGATTTAAAAAAAAGTTTTTTTTTTTTTTGCTTAAATGACCAAACGGTCATATTTTGAATTGAAGAGGAATTAAAGTTGGAAATTGCGAGAAAAGGTGGCCAATAACATCGGTCATATTTTAGCCCGATGTTTAGGATTTTCTCACCTCGACCGATCTCACAACCGATCACCACATCCGAGCCAACCGATCTCAACATCGGTCGACCCTTGTTTTTTTCGACGCCCAACCGATAAAAAGGCTGCGATTGCGTCTAGCCTTATTCATTTTCCACACAGTAAACGCAACTCAAATTTGTCGCATAAGCTAAACACAGCTCTGCCACGACTTTATTAATACCAATGTGTCCAATTTTCATGGGAAATCTTCAAATTGATATAAAGCACAGAATGAACAACAACTACATGCCTTCAATTAAAGAACTAATTGCCTTCAAATAGTCACATTAAAGTGTAAACTTGGTGGCTTTTGCTATTCATAGAGTTCACATTAAAGTATGTACAACTAATATTTTGTAGGGGCTTGTAACTATTTAGAGTACGCAACTAACTAAAATGTGCTTAGATTGAAGTTAGTTGTTGCAGTTGAAATATTTTCCGTCTCAACTTAAAACAAATCGAAACTTTGAAAAAAGAAAATGAAAGTATAACTTATCCCACATAGATGGATGTACAAAAACCAAATGTGTTTTTATAGCTAACACAATGTGAGTAGTATTGAATTCATCTGCATGTTGTTGGAATACAAAAACAACTAGAGATTTCAACGACATACGGGTCAATTTTTTTTATTTTTATTTTTTTTTTAAAGAATATAGCTTTAAAAGCAAGAAACGATTTTAGAGACAACATCTCTTTTCGGGTTTCTTATCCTGTTTTTTGGAACTTTTTTAAAGAAATAATGTACGAAACAAATTTAACTACCATATCAAATTTATGCCAATCCTTTTCCCGAGGTTACAGATCCATTTTTCCGACTTCCCTTGCCTACATTGTTCCATCGACCAGAGGTTGTTCACCTTGGAGACCTGATGCGGTTATACATACGACCGGGCGTGGGAGGCACTCGGTCCTCCAGATTTTCAAGGGCCGGTTAAGCTAAATGCATTCTATAATTCAATTTTGGATGATTCTTTGTTTCAAAATATAGATCTTGAATGTAAATTATTAAATTCCCATAACTCGTGTTTGAGACATAAATAGCAAAGATGCATGTGTTGAGTACATTTATGTGCGATACTCTGGTTTAAAATGAAGAAACACAGCTTGGTAATATACATACATTAAAAGCTTTGTTAGTTGTAATGAAATGTAAAGAAACAAGCTCTTCTACAAATGTTGAAACAAAGATATGCCATCATATTTTGATGTTGTTTTTGTGAAATAACTGCAAACAAATCGAAGTGGGCACTTTTTTTAAACCATACTTTCTCTAGAAAAGTATTAATCATTTTCAACTACTTTGCATTGCTAAACCGTGTGACCCATTGATAATATACATAAATACATACACAGTCCAGTCAGTATCTATAACCAACGTCATTTGACCCATCAAGGAGATAAAATGTGTCGAGATTGAAGTTTTTGAAGATAATAATATCTCTCAAAGTTGAGGCAATTAGAAAAATTGAAAGTGGAATTTGTCTCACATTGCTGGTTGCTGAAAAACTTGATGTGTTTATACCTAAATCAATGGATCTGTTAATGTAGAGTTTTATACGACACGGAGTGCTAAACTTACTTTGGGATTCCGAATAGCAAACAACACGTTTTTAGAATATTATCATTATTGATTACATAAAATATTTAACTAATTAACATCATCTTTTCGTTTTAATTATAACAACTCATTCCTTTCTTCACATATGAAACGCAAATAAAAAAAATCCAGTGTTTCACCACCCGCACACGTAAGTGTGGATGGCAAACAATGAGCTTTTTTGTATGCCTATATATTTCAAATTTATCAGTTATAAGCTACTTGCTTTTTTATATGCGTATATTTTTCAAACTTATCAGTTATAAGCTACTTTATATTTTGCTTACCCACCAATGTAGGAGAAGTTCCACTTGTTTTTCATTTTCAAGCTATTTGCATCAACTGTGGCTCATTTGGTCATTTTAAGAATCGTCGATTAATTTATAACTTCATATTCATGTTCAACATATCTCAGCTTGTTGCAAAGCTCTCATCGAGGAAAATGCAAACTCACAAACTAATGCTACATACTTATATCGATAACATATAGATGTCACTACTAGAGATTTGTGAATAGAGCCCCCTTAATAGAGCCCGATTTTAATGAAAAACAGGCTCTAAAGGGATTTTGTGTTTAGAAAAAGGGTATAAAGCCATGTTTTCTCTCAAGAAACCGGGCTTTATGCTGGAAAAGGATAGAGCCATGTTTTCTTTGAAAGAACCGGGCTTTATTACTACTATTAATATAGAGCCATGTTCCCTTCTAGAAAACCGGGCTTTATGTGCTAAACGATTAAAGCCCTCTTTTCTTATGCAAACCGGGCTATATTCCTCTGCCCTGAACATTTCCATTACTCCCGCTCAAAACTTTCCCCAAAAATCAAAACCACATTTTCATTAAAGCAAATTACCAAAGTGAACCATATAGACACTTATATTACTAAACTGAACATTTTTCCTATAGTTTACCAGAATGACCGAAACATGTCACTTTCCATTGCCCCACATACTAAGGTTAACACTTTTATAACAAATATGAGATGTCACAATCATAGCCTATAAGATAGTATAGATATAAATAAAATACAATGCTTCTTTTTATACAAACGGTTTGAATTCTCGAATAAGAACAAATATGATCAAGTTGTCTAATTCTAATTGTTCACATAACAAAATACAATCTACTAGCAAACTATATATACTAATCTTTGCTGTAATACATTATTTTAACTGTACGTCCATATTATCAAATTTGTATGACACATTGACACAATATTCAATCTTGAAAAGGTTGACATTTTTAAGCAAATGTTTTGCATTAAAGTCTGTCATGTATTTTAAGCAAATAAAGCACCTCGCCCATAACTAGTACCTCGCCTAGAATTTCCTCATCTTGCCCACACCCTCGCCTGGACCTTCCTCCTCTCGCCTAAACCTTCCTCCTCCTCGCCCAAGCTTACTTCCCTCGCTCAGTTACTCGCCCAATTCCTCGCCTAGACACTCATTCGCCTAGGTTCTCGCCTCGTCCACGCCCATGAATTCTTTATACACGTGTACGGTTTAAAAACTACCATGGTAGGAATCTAATGTATAATATTGAAAAGTTCTTTTAGAAAAATGTATAGGCGAGGTTTATATTTGTAAAGTACCATTAGAAAGAGTTCATTTAAGAAATTTTCTCTTTTCATTATCCCTCCATTTGTTTTCTACCTGACACAGCCACCCTTGTCCTCTTCATCCCATCTCACATTATCTCTCCATTTTGTCATCAACTAAGCCAAATCCAATTTTTGTAATCGACCCTTGCTAGTCACAACACCCGTCGTCAATCGTATTGTTAAAATTTGGAGTATCAATCTGTGGGAAACATATCATTCTATCAATTCCTAATGGCTTTCTAGTTATGTTCATTGAAGAGATTTTACAGGGGTTAATCATGGACAAAGAATAAAAGGTTTAAAGTTCCAAGAAGCTCGTTTCTGCTGAAGCTTTCTCATTTCTGGTGATGAGTCATTTATAGTCGTTAGAGGGGTCTTAGTGAAACTTAATCTCCTATTTAATAAGTCCCTTAATCTAGGGTTACATACACTTGTGTGTGCAGTCATTGTATCACACTCTTCTCTTCTTTCTGTTCATTTTATTGATCTTGTCTTGTCTTTGTATTTACATGATTATTGTCTCATTGACATTAAGCTAACCTTGTAACATTTTGGATACTATTGTAAACTTAATCTAAGCTGACTATTGTGGCTTAGGCTTGAATGAAGGTTCTAGTGTTCATCTTGTGTTGCTTATACTTTCGTACATGGTATCAGAGCTTCAGGCTCATTGATTCTCCTCGGCAAAAAATTGGTGGTTTGGGGTTATTGCTATTGGCGTAATCACTGGTTATCTTCTACTTACAATTAGCCCTAGACTAAGTGAATCTAGGGTAATTGTGATTTGTTCTTCCGCTGCATATTTCTCTGTAAGTCTAAGTCTTATCTCTTCTTCAAACATACAATACTTAAGTCTTTGTGGGTGCAAACGGGTAGACTAACATCTTGATCTGCCACCTTTGAGTGGTACGAATACCTGCTCTTGTTTACTCTAGTCCACAGGCTTGGTGCTTGTTGTTTCTTATATACAAAGTCTTATTTATTTGTCTATTTGCTCTTATTATTATCTCTGTCTGTGATTCCTTGTCTGTCTTATTATATCTGTCTACTTTATTGTTTGCATTATGGCTATTGGTGATGATAATATTGGTGGTGGTGGTTCTTCCACTAAGAAAAGCTTATCCTTTGGTGATGCTTTGTATTTACACCCCAACAATACCAATGGTAGTCCCATTATTTCTATTAAACTCACTGGAACTGAAAATTATAAAATATGGAATATGGCCATGACCTTTGCTTTAAGGAACCATAATAAGTTAGGGTTTATTGATGGTACTTGCATAAGAAATGATTCGAACCCTAGTCTTGCTAATCAATGGGATACTTGTAACTCTGTTGTGGTTACTTGGATTCTTAACTCTCTCAAACTATTTCTTTGGTGCTATCTATGCAAAAACTGCTTATGAAATGTGGAATGATCTTAAAGATACTTATGATAAGGTTTATGGCTCAGCTATCTTTAATTTGCATAAAAATATAAATTCTCTTAGTCAAAGTGGGTCCTCTCTGCGATTATTATAACAACCTTAATTCTTTATGGAAACAATTTGATTGTATGATCAGTTTGCCTCCACTTGTGAGGTCGCAAAACATTTTGAAAAGCACAATCAACTAATCAAGTTAATGCAATTTCTTATGGGTCTTGATGATTCCTATGTCCCCATCAGAAGCAATATTTTAACCAGAGATCCTTTACCTAATGTCAAAACGCTTTCTCTGTTGTTTCGGAGAAGAATCTCACGAAATGTTTCATCTGGGAATAGCTCTGCTAAACCCAATGCTACACCTTTGCCGCAAAACTTCTGATGGTGGAAAATTTTTTGATAACAAAAAAGGTTTTAACAACAAAGTCTCTGGTTTTAATTCTGGTAACGGCTCAAATAGCAGAGGACCAAACATGAATCTCAAATATACTAATTGCAAAAAACCTGGTCACACTGTTGATAGATGTTATGATCTTGTTGGTTACCCTGCTGGATATGTTAAAAGGAATTTTAATGGTAAACCTTTCAGAAGAATAACAATGTTTCTGCTGAAACTAATCATGTCATGATAATAGTGCTAGCAACTCTCCTGTTTCCTTGTCTAATGAACAGCTCTCCAGACTTATGAATCTTCTCAATGACAACAATGTGTCATCTGCTAATGCCAACTTGGCGGTAAATTTTTTCAGAACCTTCTTTAATGGCAGTGTCAAGTTTAATGTAAACTTTAACAAATTTTTTAACAACAACACAAAATCTTTATCTGGAAACATCAGTTTTGGTTGGATTGTTGACTCTGGTGCAAATCAGCACATGACTGTGTCTGAAAACTTTTTAATCAATGTTGTTAACATTTCAAATCTTGGCTTAACTGTTGGACATCCCAACGGTACTCAGGCCTTAATTACTAAAATTGGTGATTTAAAGGTCAATAATGACCTAACTCTTTTGATGTACTTGTTGTTCCCGAGTACAATGTTAGTCTGCTGTCTGTTCATAAAATTGCTAGAGACAATAAGATGTTTGTTGGGTTTAATGAATCTAATTGCTATATACAGGATTTACATCAAAAAGGATTGTGGGGATTGGTAAACAATACAATGGGTTATATATGTTTGATATTGATTCTACATGTAAGATTATTTCTAATAACTGCATATCTGTTTGTCATGTTTCTAAAAATCTTTGGCATCAAAGACTTGGTCATCCCTCTGACCAAGTCCTACACATACTTAAACCCACTCTTAAATTTGATAGTACATCTAAACGATCATCTCGTGATACTTGTAATAAATCTAAACAAACCAGGGAACCATTCCCTCTAAGTGAACATAAATCAACTAAAATTGGTCAACTTGTCCATCTTGATGTATGGGGACCATATAAAGTCACTAGCAGAGATGGTTACAAATACTTTTAACAGTTGTTGATGACTATTCCGTATAAAGTGGGTTTATATGCTTAAGGGGAAGGATGATGTTTATGTCTCCATTGTTAACTTTACTCATATGCTATCAAATCAATTTGAACACAATGTCAAGATTTTTAGAAGTGATAATGGGACGTAATTTGTCAATGATAAACTTCAACATTTTTCCATGAAAAATGAATTTTACATCAAACCTCTTGTGTTTATACACCACAACAAAATGGTATTGCAGAAAGGAAACATAGGCATCTCCTTAATGTAGCTAGATCCCTTATGTTTCAGGGGAAATTACCTCTAAATCTTTGGTCTGAATGTGTTCTAACTGCTGCCTATGTCATAAACAGGTTACCCTCTTCAGTTAAATGCTGGCAAGTCCCCCTTATTCCTTGTGTATGGGCATGACCCTTCACTCTCTCTCCTTAGAGTCTTTGGTTGCTTATGCTATGCCACCATTCTCAACATCTCTGATAAATTTGGTAGTAGGTCCGAAAAAAGTGTCCTTATTGGTTACTCAAATGAGAAGAAAGGCTATAAACTCTTGAGCCTAGAAACAAAAAATATCTTTTACTCCATAGATGTCAAATTTTATGAAACTGTTTTTCCCTTCAAAATGAAAAATACTTTGTCAAAACCTTTTGTTGAAACTTTTGACTCACAAATAAGTCCCAATGATGAAGGGAGAGTGACATCCTATGATGATGGCACATTGGTAAGTCATCCTACTAGGATTGACGAACCGGTTGCAACATATATAGATGATAATACACACCCTGAGGGCACAATATCACATGAATCACATCCTGCTAATGCATCTTCTGATTCTACTGATACAACACCTGATTCTGCTGAACAAGAAAGAGGCTTGCCACCACTATCGCTAGAAGGTCAACTAGAGTCTCTAAGTTGCCCAGTAATCTTAACGACTTTATTGTAGAAGGAAAAGTCAAATATGGTGTTGAAAAGGTTGTTAATTACTCTAATCTTAACAAAGATAATTACTGCTTTGCATCTAGTCTTAATAAAAGTATTGAACCTACCTGTTATGAAGAAGCTATCCTTGATAGTAATTGGGTTGATGCTATGAACTCTGAAATTGAGGCCTTAAATGAAAACCATGCTTGGGATATAACTGATCTACCTCCTAACAGAACTCCTATTGGCTACAAATGGATCTTTAAAATCAAATATAAAGCCAATGGTGAAGTTGATAGATATAAGGCTAGATTAGTTGTTAAAGGTTATAACCAAAGGGAAGGAATAGACTATGATGAAACTTTTTCTCCTGTTGTGAAAATGTCTACTGTTAGATGTCTTATTGCCTTAGCTGTGAAAAACAAATGGCCTCTTTTTCAACTTGATGTTAACAATGCTTTCTTGTATGGAGATCTTGATGAGGATATCTATATGACCATCCCCAAAGGGTTCTGTAATGAGAACAATAAAAATAAAGTTTGTAAACTTGTCAAGTCTCTATATGGCCTAAAACAAGCTCCCAGGAAATGGAATGAAAAACTTGTCAGTGTTTTAAAAGAAAATAACTTTGTCCAATCTGTTAATGATCACTCTTTGTTCACCAAAACAGAGAATAACAAGTTTATTGCTCTGGTTGTTTATGTGGATGATATTGTTCTTACTGAAAACTGCATTGATAAGATAAACCTATTCAAAGAGTTTCTAAAATCAAAATTTCATATTAAAGACTTGGGAAATCTAAAATAATTTCTTGGCATTGAGGTTCTAAAAACTGGGAATGACATTTGTCTCTCACAAAGAAAATATTGTCTTGAACTCCTCAAAGAATTTGGCCTTCTTGGGTGCAAACCTGTGTCCACTCCTATGGAACCCAACTCTGTCCTTTCATACATTCCCACTGCTGATGATCCCTTACTTGTCAACATCACTGGTTATTAGAAGTTACTTGGAAAACTTATATATCTCACCCATACAAGACCTGACATCTCATACTCAGTTCATTGTCTAGCACAATTTATGCATTCTCCCTTGAAATCTCACCTGGAATGTGCCCTCAATGTCCTGCGATATCTAAAAGGAGCTCCAGGAAAAGGTCTAAGGTACAATTTCAAAGAACTCAAAATCATCTTGAAGGATATAGTGATGTTGATTGGGCCAAATGCAAGAAAACCGAAAATCATCACGTGGTATTGTGTCTTCTTTAATGATTGTCTAATCTCATGGAAAAGTAAAAAACAAAACACTCTTTCAAAATCTTCCACGAAGCGAGTATAGATCTATGTCTACTGCTGCCTGTGAAATCATTTGGATTCAAAAATCTTAAAGGATCTAAAAGTTGATATTAATCTCCCTGTTAATCTTTTCGTGATAACAAATCGCTTTACAACTTGCTGTCAACCCTGTTTTCCATGAAAGATCAAAACACTTTGAAATCGATGTTCACTTCATCAGGGAAAAAATTGCTAGAGGTGTTATTAGTGCAAAAAAGATTGGCTCTTCAAACCAAACTGCTGACATACTCACTAAAACCTCCCCGTCTATCAACATAAATTTTGTGTGAAAAATTGATATTATTTGATATGTTTGCCCATCAGATTAAGGGGGAATTTTAAAATTTGGTGTATCAATCTGTGGGAAACATATCATTCTATCAATTCCTAATGGCTTTCTAGTTATGTTCATTGCAGAGATTTTACAGGGGTTAATCATGGACAAAGAATAAAAGGTTTAAAGTTCCAAGAAGCTCGTTTCTGCTGAAGCTTTCTCATTTCTGCTGATGAGTCATTTATAGCCGTTAGAGGGGTCTTAGTGAAACTTAATCTCCTATTTAATAAGTCCGTTAATCTAGGGTTACATACACTTGTGTGTGCAATGATTGTATCACACTCTTCTCTTCTTTCTGATCATTTCATTGATCTTTTCTTGTCTTTGTATTTACATGATTATTGTCTCATTGACATTAATCTAACCTTGTAACATTTTGGATACTATTGTAAACTTAATCTAAGCTGACTATTGTGGCTTAGGTTTGAATAAAGGTTCTTGTGTTCATCTTGTGTTGCTTATACTTTCGTACACGTATCCTTGTAAATCACATACCCCTCGCGATTCACCATATCACATTATCAACAAATCAGGTACTTTAATTCGTTATATGTTCAATTTGATGTATTCATGACTCATTTTCGTGTTTGGTTGATTTTTATTTTTTGGAATCAGGGTTCATATAAACAGATTTGGGGAACTGCTGTGATTTTTATTTCGTTAATTTTGTCTAATGGTTGTACTTCTAATTTGATGTTTTAGGTCACTAATGAAGATTTTGTTTGTTATTATGTCTGCCACCCATGAGACTAAAACTATTGCTTTAACTTTAACATAACTATTACAGATCCAAGCGAGAGAAATTCCTCCTCTTTTGGAAGGAAAAGATCTTCTTGGAGCAGCAGTTGGGTTATATGAGCTTCACTTTGTTCCTCGAAATGGAAGTGGTGTTGTTATCATTTGCCCAACAAGGGAGCTTGCAATACTGGTACATTGTGAAAAAGCTTTTATAGCATCAATATGTTAGTATAGCTCTATTGTATTAGTTAAAAGTAGCATCATGGTTTCTTAAAGGTAGCAATACTGTCATTTTGAAAAAGCTTTTATAGCCACAAGTGGCGGGGAGTTCGAGTGAGGATTCGGGGATTGGAAGATCGTTAGATGGAATGTCGAATGGGTGGTCTAGTGAGGCGTTGGTGGAATGGTGGTCATCTGAGCAGGTGGAGAATGAAGTTGCTTCAACATCGCCACCGTACTGGGATACTGACGATGATGATTGTGGTATGCTTATGTTTTTTTAGTCTTTCGTTCAAATAAGGTAAAGGTTGTGTATGTGTAAAGTAGAAATGTTGATGCTAATGTTAAGTGTCTTAACCTCTATGCGTTTGAACTTATGTGAATGCGTAACAGAAAATTGAAGTCAAGCTTCAATGTATGCTAGAGATAGACTAATTTATAGCCATGTCTTCCTTGCAATTCTGGTCGTATTATCAGGAGCTTTAGTGAAAGGGATAGTATGGTATTTGTACTCAATAAGCATCTAGAGCTTCTTAATATAGGTTACCGAGTTCAATACTTAGAGTTTCGGGCCATCGTAAGCAATGATTTTAGCCTGAAAAAGTTTGATCGAATGATTACATTATGAATCTTATTGAATTGTATTAATGTTAATATGGTATCATTAAAGAACTTCGAAGCAGAACAAGACATTTTGTTTACATGGTGCATAGTTTTATAGGCTTACCTTTTATGTTTGAAGCATCCAGAGAACTAAATTTGTTTGCAATTGCTGCATCATGAACATGACCATCTATGAATGTTGGTGAATACATAATGCAATTCTGGTACATATTTTTTGATATTAGGATTATTTCATTTGACAAAATAAGGGGCTTTTGTTTCACAATGTATTTCTGCATTCTATTTCCAGAACAACACATTCAGATTCACATTGCTATTTCTTAATATTCAGTACTCTTGAGGGGTTATTCATCACATCCAATTGTTTCTTTTCAATCAGTTAATAGCACTACTAAAGAAATTGTTCAAGGCCATAATTGATACTTTATATTTGTATGCTACTGTATTGTATTTTTAATATTCTCTCCGCATTTTTAACCTTGCAACAAAAGGTAATTTATGTTTGTTTTAGTTTCTTCAGGTGGTTGATGTTGTGTTTAGCTAGTTACTTTTGTGGTTTAGAGCGTGTACGATGACGGGCAAAGTCAAGACTTATTATAGGCAAAGACAGATTTGGGACGTCATCAACTTCATCAAACCCCATCTCATTTGGCAGTAACGTCAGTGGTGTATTTTTCACTTTCATTTTCGTTCAAGTAGTCAATTATGGTAGCTTGTAGTTTTTTGAAATGTGTTGT
This sequence comes from Chrysanthemum makinoi, assembly GCA_910596185.1. Taxonomy (NCBI): domain Eukaryota; kingdom Viridiplantae; phylum Streptophyta; class Magnoliopsida; order Asterales; family Asteraceae; genus Chrysanthemum; species Chrysanthemum makinoi. Next base: position 6,093,278 of record OU343225.1, on the reverse strand, counting down.
TTGCAAGCATAGCGCAAGATTAATCTCAATGTATCAATAGAAAGTAAGTTATTATATGAGTTAATCTTTTCTTATTTGAATCAATACAATGTTCATTTGGCCAAAAGGAATTTGATTTCATGACTGGAATTTTTTTTTTTTTTTTTTTTTTTTGTTCACATAGAGCCATGTTCTTTGATAAAAAACCGGGCTCTATTTGCTTTTCACATAGAGTCCCTCCCCTTTTGTGCCCGTCACCAAAACCGGGCTTTATTCCCCTTTTCAACCGGGCTCTATGTCACTTTTGTTGGTTTGTGGGAGTTCTAAAACACGACAAAGCAACTAAATGTGTGTGAGCCGATGGGGGCACACGCGATAAACACGAGTATACGTGTTGAACATAAACTACACTTGAATAAACGTTACCCGATATGCATGTTATTGACCCGAATCTTATATTTGACCCATGGACTGTTTTTTGGTTCTTAATATGGGTCGGTTATGGGAAGCCTTGGGCCTTAGTAATCCTTAACCGATTGGGCAATAAGAAGAGTGTGGGTTGATGTGGGTTTGTTTACTTGTCGACCAAGCCATGAATCCTTTTAGGGTTTGGAGTGCTTGCCTATATAAACAAACGCATACACGTACACAACTCACGCATAAAACTTTACTCTCCTAATACCAAATCGTTTCCAGAAGTTCCCTGCTTAATACCTAAGTCGACTGCCTCTAGTTGCTTAGGGTTTTGATCTTGGTTTTCTAAGTTACCAAGCTTGCTTTGATTCAAGAGTTTTGGTCTAGATCGATTGGTGTTTTATTGTTGCTGTTTTTCCCTTGTAACAGAAACAAGAATGGAAAAGGTTCTGGTCGTTGTGAATATCTCGGACAGAACAGGCTGAATATATCGGACAAGGAGTGTCCGATTTCGGGTATAAAGAGCAAACTGTTTTAGCAGTTTGTGAGTGATCTCGGACAGAAGGTGGACTGATTCCTTGGAGGTTTTCTGTACGTGTGTTTATTCAAGAAACAAGAGGTTGTTTGGTTTTAGTTTACGTTCTCGACTAGCTACATCGAACGTATACGTGAATCGGGTTTGTGTATGATACTCTTCGAGGTGTCTACTTTAGATACTTAAAGGTTTCGTAAGGTTTCTTGTTCCGCTACTAGTGTTCAATTGCCAAGCAAGGTTAGCCTTCTTTATTCCCTTTTAATTAATTAATAATGTATTAATTATGTGTTTATTATTTACGTGTTAACATAATTGTATTAACTAGATTCAATATCCGCTGCGTACTCTTAGAGGTTACTGGTTAACTAGATCTTAAATCCCAACAGCTTTTTGTAGTAGTGTGTTATTGTATAATCCGTTGAGTGCGTAATTGGAAAAAGTCATGTTTGCCAACATATCCCATTGGAACTTTGTGACTTAATAGAATCATATTCCAATGGAATTGTAATCATAAACATTGCTTTTATAGTTAGATAAGCATAGGGAAGATATCCCAAATGCCCATTGATCAACCAAATGATGTGATGTACCTTACTGATACTTTTGTCCTTAAAAGTCATGTGAACACTCTATAGACAACAAGAAAGTGAGCCAAAACGCAGCAGCAAAATCATCCTCTTGGTGTTTGATCAAATGCGACAAGCAATGTAAATATGTTAAGTTTGGTCATATTATTGTTAGCTAATGAGGCCTATTGGCCCAACCCCTTTGTTTAGGCCCGTTTAATAGCTAGGGTTTCGTATTGGTCTTTTCTATTTAATGTATTGTAAATCTTTATATTTAGTCGAATCTGATTAATATAGTTTTCAGTATTCTCCTTAAATCTACATGGTATCAGGATCTCGGTCGAAGAAGAAGGAGGAGGAGAAGAAGAAGAAGAAGAAGAAGAAGAAGAAGAAGAAGAAGAAGAAAAAGAAAAAAAAAAGTTCACTTTGGTTTCGGTTGGGTTGCAGTACACGCCTACATCACGGTTTTGGTCGAATCTGCATGTCTGAATCTCCATCTGTCTCCCTGCCTGTTCTGCTCTCGTTCATCTTCGTAATTATTTGCTATGGTATGTGTTTGCACTCTTAGACCATTGGTTTTTTTTGTTGTTGTTCAGTTTTAGTTTATATTCCGTTTGACAAACTCTCAATGTCTATCGCTACAGCATTGCGAGTTTGAGAGAAGGTGTCAGCTAATAAGGCCTATTAGCCCGACCCACTTATTTAGGCCGTTTAATAGTTATAGTGATGTATGTACAACTAATATATTGTGGGGGCTTGTAACTATTTAGAGTATCGCAACTAACTAAAATGTATCAAGATTGAAGTTAGTTGTTGTGGATGAAATATGGTCTCTCTCAAGGTAAAGACAAATGGAAAACTTGGATGTACAAATATTGAATGTGTTTGTATAGCTTAAACCATGGGAACGTCATTGTCTTGATTTATGTGTCTTGGAATACAAAAGCTACTAGAGGTTCCAAAGACGCATTTGTCAGGCTTTTTAAATGAACGTAGGAAACGATTTTAAAAACAACAAAATATTATATTGTCAAATCATAAGCAAAATACACTTTTGTTGCGGGTTACATTGGAAATCTTCATATACAAGTGAGCCTATCGGCTACATGGGAAATCTTCATATACAAGTGAGCTTATCGGCTATTGGGCAAGTAAATTGTACTAACATTATATACAAAGAACTAATTTTCTTAAACTTATGTTTCGAAAAATCTTGCTGGAATGGATATTGTACCGCCTGTTTTGGAGGATATCGTGGCATGGCTCCAACCAATGGCAGCCAAACGCTCGGTTAGTTGTATTGTGGGTAAACTTCTATTTGCAGCTGCGAGTTATTATGTTTGGAGTGAACGAAATAATCGTTTGTTCAAGAATACTAGAAGAACCCCTGAGGAGCTTTGCGATCTCATTATGGTTATGATACGGCTCAAGCTTGTTTCTTTCAGATTCAAGAATAAGCCAAGGATCACTGATTTGCTTAAGAAATGGAACATGCCAACTGGTTTTAGAATTCATAGTTACTTTTTGGCTAGTAACTATATGTGGCATGTCACATTGGTTTTGGTAGTTCACACCAAGGTTTGAGGTTAATATGGCATTGAGCCATATTTCATTATACTTGAAACGTTTTTCTTTTTCCTTTTTTTTTTTTTTTTTAATTTTTTTGAGTGATATATTTTACCGGGTAACCTTTACAAAAAAAAAATGTTTCGAAAAATCGTGATCGGCTTATATATATGAGCAAATTGAGCTATGCAAATGCAAATATGCTATAAGAAAACTTCGATCAATAATTTGAATAGTTTACATTAATGGCTTATACCATTCATATTGTATATTAGCTCAAAAATTATAAATAGTTTACAGAAACATGAAATAAAGGGTGCATTTTCTCCACCTGTATCCATTTTTTTTGTATTTGTTTATCTTGATGTGAGTTCATTAGTTTATACAAGCCAATACTATCGTTATTCATATTTAGCATTATATCAAAATCGTGCACGAGGTTCTTAATGACCATTTACATCAAGATAATATAGCGCGTAAAAACTTTACATTGAACAATTTCCACACAAGTATCTTAAGTAGAGAAGAAAATGTTATCAGGTCACCAAACTTGATGTGACCGATCCCATCTTGATCGATAGTACTTCTATCGACATGTTACCTGGTTCATCCATTTCGTATCTCCAGTTCTTATATATTAAGATCATATTGTAACGTAAACACATAAAGAAAGCTTGCATCAAACCAATGTCATTACGTCATTAATTCATTTGTTATGTCGGAGAAAAGTTTTCATTTTAACGTATATTTATTTGACGTTTTTAAAAAGTCATTAGAAAAAAAAAACACCTATAATGGATTCTTCATGTGGTCATTTGCTTGAGGCAACTACTAAAACAAAAATAAAAGAAGAGTTTGTCTAACGAGTGTCCATGTGGCATTGGTTTAGCTCTGTAAAAAGGGAAACATTGAGTTCATTAAAATGAAAATCACATGTAATTATGGTAATTTGTATATTTAACTAATGTGTTTTAAATTCATTTTCTTATTTAAAAGAAATGTTCGAGTTTGATTAATTAGTTAAAACCGGTGCCTCATGGACATCCGTTAAACAAACCCTTAAAAACAAAGCTGTAAATGAGTTTTTCTTTAACTTGGACATCATTATACATATGCGTGCATGGTATGCACAACTAATATTTTGTTATGATTTGTAACTTTTGCAAGAGAAATTCCCAACTAGTTAAATGTGTCATGATTGAAGTTGTGTTAGACAAGATAGTTTTTCTGAAGATAACAGACGATTTGAAAAAGTTGAACAAAGAACACAAAAATGAAAATGGAATTTATCCCACATCGGTGGATGTGTACAAATTAGATAGGTTTTTATAGGTAAAACCAGTGGACATAATATGCTTGTAGAACTTGTCATCAGAAAACAAATACTACCTCCGTCCTATATTAATTGTCCTATTTGTCTTTTTAAAGTCTTTCTTTTCTAACTTTGACCTTAACTATATCTTTTTATGTTATATAATACTTGGTACAAAATATATGAATGGATTAAGTTTTAAATGTATTTTTCTTTGGTATAATTTTCATCAAGTATTATATAATACAAACAAAAATATTTAAGATCAAAGTTGACAAAGAAATACTGCAAAAGTCAAAATAGGACAATTAATGTGGGACGGAGGGAGTACCACTTTAGATCCGGTGATGAATTTGGCAAGTATTTTTAATGAATTCAAGTCTTATCTTCTTATTAGGAACTTTTTGAAAGAATGTACAAGACTAATGGGTAATGGCACAAAAAGACGTTATACTTGTTACTTTTTTCATTGTATGTAGCGAACCTTTTTATTTTTAATTTTGACACCAATATTTTGAATTCGTGCTGTTGTGTGCATTTTATGACTATTTTGTCATGTAAAATGATCATTTTACCTATCAAAATTTGAAAAAAGCAATGGTAAAATGGTCAAAAATACACACAATAGCACGTATTCAAAAAATTGGTGTCAAAATTGAAAAGTAAATAAATAAATAAATAAAATAAATTAAATTTGCTACACACAATGACAAAAAATAATATGATGCTTTTTCATGTTATTAACCTCTCGGGTATGGGAGGAACATACTTTAACATACAATTATATTAAGTCTGATCATATTATACCTCTCGGGTTAAACTTGAATAACTATAAAATTATCTATAATGATACACATCAAATGAATGCCTTGTTTAATGTGTTACATTCAAAATGGGTACATGTAGAAGTTTTGTAAAGATTTGCAACATGGTGGGGAACTTAACCCTACCCATTACAAGACAACAATCACAAAGCTCCTAATGGACTTTCTTGTACTCGTTTGTTTGAGGGAACTTTTGGAACTAAAACAACAACAAAAGAAATTGTCAATGTGATTTTTTATACTTGGACATTGTTATACTAATGTATGTACAACTAATATTTTGTGGGGGTTGTAACTATTTAGAATATCGTAACTAACTTAAATGTGGCAAGATTGAAGATTGTTGTTGTAGATGAAACATTGTTTCTCTCAAGGTAAAGAGAAATGGAAATTTTATAAAAAGGAATTGATAGTATTAGATTATCCCACATAGGTGGATGTACAAATATTGAATGTGTTTATATAGCTAAAACCATGAGATTTAATTGTCTGATGTATATCACTTTGGAATACAAAAGCCACTGCAGATTCCAAAATAGTATACATTGGCCTTTTTAAATACCCTGTCTCTATATATCAAATTTTATTGAACCTATCGCGCAAGTATTTGAGTAGTCAGCGTGTTACACCAGTTTTTTAAACACATCCTATGAAAGGAAACAGTAGAGAAAACCAATTACTTTAAACTCTTCGGTTAATGTACCCGTCGGGGGTGACCGCTCAAGGCTCCAAATTTTCTAGGCCCCTGAAATTTGTGTTCGATGCTTAAAACTTTAAATATGTCATAATATCAATAAAAAAAAGACATTGTCCAACCTCGATTCAAGGGTTTCTAGCAAAAAAAGTAAAATGGACTAACTTTTGTGTACAATGATGCTTAAGGGTTGACGTTTTAGGTAAATAGTTATCGTTGGATTATTTAAAAAGAGACTCAACTTTCATTTGAACTTTATATTGAGGCCTAAAATGATCCATGTGTTAAATTTCATTTTACTAGATATATAGCAACTCATAAATGGGTTCAGCTGAACCTGTGCAAAAGCAAACCATCTTTTAGTACAAATAAACCAAGCGAATATGGGCAAATAAGTAGTCGGTGACAAGCTTGTGTAATTAAGCAGCGATACCACCATTTGGAGCAATGATGAAGTCGGGAACAAATTCTTGTCAATAAAGAAGTAAATCACTCGTAAAGATGGCAATCAAGGATCCGTTTAATAAAATACTTGGCTAAAATTTGAGTATATATATAACCTTGGAGAGTTCTTCATAGCGGCCATGATAATAAAATCTATGCTTATCTATGCCCAAATAATCATAAGCTTAATCTATATACCACAACATCAAATAAATTACTCCATTAATATGACTTCAGTAGACAATGATTTTAATAGGTTCCAAAATGTCATCCAGACAGACACCCCCCATAAGTATCACTTGACAGTGAAACTAGGAACCGTAACTAAAAATGGCATTTCATAATGTTGAAACCGAAAGTAGAAATCTAATCTAAGGAATTTGTTTGTTACCTTAGAGAAAAGTTGCCATTTAAAATTTAAACGTACATAATGTTCATAAAAAGTCGTTACAAAACAAAGATAAGAAACTAATCTAAGGGATTTTCATGTAATAATTTCCTTGAGGGAACTAAAACAACAATAATTAAAGAACTGTAAATGACTTTTCGTTATCTTGGACATTGTTATACACATCTATGCACCATATGCACAACTAATATTTTGTTAGGATTTGTAACTTTTTTAAGAGTATTTTGCAACGGTAAAAAATGTGCCGAGATTGAAGCTGTTGTAGATGAAGGAGGAACATGTCCAAGATAGGTGGATGTACAAAAGGTACATGTGTTTTTATAGCTTAAACCATCGAAATCATATACTGTTGTTGTATTTATGTTTGGTGATAGAAACTTTAGTTTGAGATTACCAATTATGCTTGCAATAACTTTTTTTTTCATTAATATTACATGTTTTAGAGATAAATTTTCACTCCTTTTTAAAAATGAAATATCTTGCAAGCCATGAATCGTCAAGCCATAGGAGTCTCACAAGGGTGTGCAATGCGTGTCGTCGCTCAGGCTTTTATTTAAAAAGCGCTACATTGTTATTAGTTTTACATACAGAGACATCTAATTTTAAACATATATGAGTCATATAATTGATGGTTATATGCTTTTTTTTTAGTTTACAAGTGCAATAGGGCCTCTTTGTTGTTATTGCTTGAGCCACCGAAAACCATGAGACGGTCCTACGTTAAACGATATAATAAATACACCATCGCTAGGATACTTTTTTATCTTTTCGTAGATGTGTACTTCGATATATTTATGACAAACTCTTTTGCAAGCTTTATTATATTGTTGAAATTTTCGCCTTGAAAAATCACATGCGATGTATAAATCAGTTACGATTTGTTATTTTAAAAAGAGTAAAATACAACTGTCATTTTGTTTGTATCAAAAATACAAGTCGAGTTCCTAATTCAAAATAAAGGCGTTCAAGGACCCTACTTCGAAGGTTTTGGGACGCCCAAGGTCCCCTTGACTAACGAGGTTTAGTCAATGTCAGTTAACTATCTCACAAACCTTGCACATGAGATTGGTTTGGTCATTTCACCGAGTTATATTAATTATATAACTATTTTGTTACAAGTTTAGGGACAACGGTGTGATTTACTCCTAAAATTAACACAATCACCTGATCCACCCCTTCTTCAATTCCGCTCACCACCACCACCATTACAACCATCCACCACCCTCTCATCAAATTTAAACCCATTTATAACACTACTTGAAATTTCAAATCTTTTATATAATAAAAGAATTACATCATTTCATAAGAGATGCATCTCTTTTTATAAGTGCATCTAAAATATGTGACTGTGATTATTTCTCATCATTCTCATTTTACTTTTATTTATTATTTGATCCTTACTTCATTTATATAGTACTAGCAGGGTACCCGCGCGTTGCAGCGGCAGGTACCCTGAAATAAAATTTTTCGATGAATAATGTATTTTAGTCTATTATGTTCTTTTTAACAATAAATTTATGGATATCAAGAATTTCGTATAGCCCGTGCCCTTTCAGGCTCGAACCCATTTGGTCCGCGCCGTTTCGGGCTCAAGCCCATTTGGCCCGTTGCTCGTTCGGGCATGAATATTTGTATAATGTGTTTTATTATTTGTAGTAGTGAAATTGAATGTAGGAATTGTGTTTAATTTGGTTGTACAATATGCTTGATAATTTGTATTTCTTATGTAAGGTGTGTTTTAATAACTGTATTAATTGTATTTATTGACCAGATAAATAATTGACTAAATTAAATAGCATTAATGTGGTGTTTTATTGTACACTATGTTTCTTGTCTTGTACGTCTTAAAATTATGTGTATTAAAGTGTTGTACACTATGTTTCTTTTCTTGTAAGTAGTAATCATTAATAACATTGACCACTTTAATAGAATTAATGTTGTAACTCTGAAAATAAGTCTGAAATTACACCATGCTTCTTTTGTTGTACATTATGCTTATTTTGTTGTAAATCTGAAAATTGGTTGCAGCTATTGTACATTGTGCTTAAATTGTTGTAATTTTTTGTGAAGGGGTGTTTTTAATAGCATTAATGTTGTTTGATAGAATTTTGGTCTTAAAATCACACCACGCTTTATTTTGTTGTACAATATACTTACTTTGTTGTAGTTCTGAAAATTGGGTGCATTAAACTGTTGTAAACCATGTTTAATTTCTTGTACGTCTTAAAATTAAGAGTGAGGTGCATTCGTGCATTATATGTATAGATAAAAGTAGACATGTAAATTTCTTAGGTAACCAAATTTGCATTGAGTGAGCCTATCTTGATCGAAAGTAATTGTACCGACACTGGCGGACTCATAAATTTTTCAAAGGATATGCATTTTAGTTAAAGACCAATGAAGAGCATGCACTTTATACAAAATTTAGCAAAAAATGTTAAAAATCTAAGCATTTTACATTACGGATGATATTCAATAGGTATGCACATGCATACTATATGCCTTAAGTATGTCGGCCCTTGTGCATCGACATGTTACCTTGTTCGTCCATATAGTATCCCTGATTCCTATAATTTAAAAAAAAAAAAAAAAAAAAAAAAAAAAAACTTGTACCAAACCATGTCATTATGTCACTAATTGATGATTTATCCCTTTATTTGTTACCTCGTTAAAAATGTCATTTTAACGTACATACTATGGTTATGAAAAGTCGTTTGATGTTAAATAAAACTCCTATTATTGATTTCGTGAATCATTTATTTGAGGGAACTATAATGAACTAAAACAAAAACTGTAAATGAGTTTTTTGTTAACTTGGACATCGTAACACTTACACATATGTACAACTAGTATTTTGTGAGGATTTGTAATTAATTACAATTTTTCAACGAGCTAGAATGTGACAATATTAAAGTTGTTGTAGGTGAAATATTGTCTCTCAAGGTAAAGACAAATAAAAAATCTGAAAGAAAAAAAAAATGAAATTGGAGTTTGTCCCACATTGGATGATGTACAAACTTTTGATTTGTTTTTATAGCAAAACCTTTGAGGTGATGTTGGTTATTGTGCATGACTTGTGATACAAAAGTTATCATAGCATTACAAGTCAATACATATCAAACATTTTTGAAATATTTTCTTATGATTACCATTTGCAACATATTTGATTTTTGCAATATTTTCTTATGATTACCATTTGCAACATATTTGATTGCGCAGATCTTTTAAGTTAATAACATCATCTTTTCTATTTAAATAAAAGTGTCACTTCACTCGTTTAACTAACATTCCTTCTGTAATCTAACCACAGCTCTGCTTCGGGTTTTTATACTAACGTGTTTATAGTCGACCAATTTTCTTGAGGAATCTTGGTATAAAACAAATATTCAACAACAACTACACACCAAATCTTAGTTAATGACGGTGGTTGATATATGTAAGTGAATGTGTCCTGAAAGTTAACAGCAACTCAACTGTACTAACATACTATATATAAAACTAATTTCCTTCAAATTATGTTTGAAAAAACGTGATCAACTTATATATATGATGTGAGTATAATTCGCATTAAACTGATAATCGATCAATAATTTTATTCATCCAAACTTGGTGGCTTATACCGTCCAAAAAGAACTGTTTATTCATTTTTAGCATTATATCCAAATCGAATACGATTTCCTTCATGGCCATTTACACCAAGTTAAGTAATCCTAGTATCATTGTTGAATTGTAGGTAACATAGTCGCGCTCTCTCAAAGCTAAGACAAATGGAAAAGCTAGAAAAGAAAAATGAAAGAGAAACTTGTCCCACATTTGTGGCTTTACAAAAAATGGATGTATTTTTATAGCTAAATCCATGGTTGCGACAAAGCCTTGTTGCATATGTCTTGGATAAAAGCAACTTGACATTTCAGTACACCTGTTACAAGTCTTTTTCCAAATTACGTATACTACGTTAACTTTTATCAACTTTTTAAGAAGAATGTACCGAATACCGTATCCATTTTTATCAACTATTTTTAATGAATTCAACTCTTGTCTTCTTATTAGGAACTTTTTGAAAGAATGTAGAAGACTAATCTGAAAACCGTATCATTTTTAGAGAAATGATACGTAGGCCTAAAACTTGATTTAAAAGTGGACCTAAAAACACTTGGCAAGATCCTAACAGCTGCAGACATGGATTCGTTTATTTTACAACCCGTCAAGATCTTACCAAGCGTTTTTAGGTCCACTTTTAAGTCTAAATTTTAGGCCTATGTATCATTTCTCCATATTTTATTGTAGTATGTTGTATCATAAGCACAACGCACATATTGTTATCATATTAATTTGGAAGCAATCTTTGGAAACGATTTTTAAAAACCATCCGATTTTAGTATTGTATCATTAGCAAAACACACTTCTACTACGGGTTTCTATACAACCGACCACTTTTCGTATATCTTCATCTTCATGTTGGTATATAGCAAGGAATGAATAGCATACACGAACACCATATCTCAATTAATGACGGTGATCGATATGTACAAGTGAACCGATCTTGAAAGTTTACCCTAAGCAAACTATACTAACAAAAAATGTAGAGATCACTAATTGCCTTCAAATTATGATCGGACATAAGCCGTTCATGGCCATTGACATCAAGATACCTAATCCAGATATCAGTGTTACATGAATTTAACTTAAAAGTCATCTGACACCTTAAACATCATCCACTTTGTGGCTGATCAAATTCAACGAGCAACGTAAAGATTCAAATGTACGGGAAGAACATACTTTAACATAGAAATATATAAAGTCTGATCATATTATACCTCTCGGGTTAAACTTGAATAATTATAAAGTTATCTATAATGATACACATCAATTGTTGCCTTGTTTAATTTGTTACATTCAAAATTGGTTCTTAGAGTAGATGTTGCTGATTACATGATGTTTGAACAGACTATAAAGTTTAGCTTTTTCTATAACGTAACTTTGTAGATAAAATAAAAAGATATAACTTTCGTAAAGATTCGGAACATCCTACGGAACTTAACTCTACCCGTTACAAGACAACAATCACAAAGCTTCTAATGGACATTTTTGTACTAGTTTGTTTGAGGGAATTGAACTTTTGAAACTAAAACAACAATAAAAGAATTTGTCAATGAGACTTTTGTTCACTTGAACATTGTTATACTCACGTATGTTCGACTAATCTTTTGTGGGGGCTTGTAACTATTTAGAATATCGCAACTAACTGAAATTTGTTAGATTGGAGTTAATTATTGTGATAAAATATCGTCTCTCTCAATGTAAAAACAAATGAAAATTTTGAAAAAAGAAATAAAAGTATTAGATTACCCCACATTGGTGGATATACAAATATTGAATGCCTTGGAATACAAAACCACTGCAAATTCCAAAGTAGTATACATCTTGCCTTTTTAAACAAATGTAGGAAGAGATTTTTAAATAGCATATCACTATAACAGATTTTATTGAGCCTATCGAGCAAGTATTCGAGTAAAATGAAATAACATAATTATTAACCGAATAGCTACATTTATGTTTTTTTCCCTCTTACTTTAAACACATCATATGAAAGGAAATAGTAGAGAAAACCAATTACTTTAAACTCTTCATGTAATGTACCGGCCGTGGGCGACCGCTCAAGGCTCAAAATTTTCTAGTCCCCTCAAATTTGTGTTTGATGCATAAAACTTAAAATGTGTCAACATATCAATAAAAAAAGACACTGTAGGGCCTCGATTTAAGACTTTCTAGCAAAAAATGTATTTTGGACTAACTTTTATACAATGATGCTTAAGGTTTGACGTTTTACGTAAATAGTTATCGTTGTATTATTTAAAAAGAAACTCAATTTTCATTTAAACTTTATATTGAGGCCAAAAATGATCCATGTGTTCAATTTTGTTTGTTTGATGGAACTTTCGGAACTAAAAAACGATACAATAAATTGTCAATGAGATCTTTGATCACTTGGACATTGTTATACTGATGTATGTAAAACTAATATTTTGCGGGGGATTGTAACTATTTAGAACTTCGCGACTAACTAAAATGTGTCAAGATTGGAGTTAGTTGTTGTGATAAAATATCGTATCTCTCAACGTAAAAACAAATGGAAAATTTGAAAAAAAGAAATAAAAGTATTAGATTATCCCACATCGGCGGATGTACAAATATTGAATGCCTTTTTATAGCTTAAATCATGGAATTCATTTGTCTTGATCCAATCACTTTGAAATACAAAAGCTGTTGTAAATTCCAAAGTCGTATACATCTTGCCTTTGTAAACAAATGTAGGAAGAGATTTTTAAATACCATATATCACTATATCAAATTTTATTGAACCTATCGAGCAAGTATTCGAGTAAAATGTACTAGCATAATTATTAACAGAATAGTCAGTGTGTTACATCAGTGTTTTTTTCTCTTTCTTTAAACATATCCTATGAAAGGAAATAGTAGAGAAAACCAATTCCTTTCAACTCTTCATGTGATGTCCCGTGGGCGACCGCTCAAGGCTCAAAATTTGTGTTCGATGCATAATACTTTAAAAAAAAAAAAAAAAAAAAAGGACTGTCGGACCTTGATTCAAGGGTTTAATTTCTAGCCAAAAAAGTAAAATGGACTAATTTTTGTATACAATGATGCTTAAGGTTTGACGTTTAGCGTAAAAAACTATCATTGTATTATTTAAAAAGATACTCATTTTTTTCATTTGAACTTTATTCTGAGGCCTAAAATCCATGTGTTAAATTTCATTTGTAATACACATATATAGTAATCTGTGTGGGATAGGATAAACTCATAAATGGGTTGAGTTGAACCTGTGCAAAAGCAAACAATTTACAAATAAATCAAGTGAACATGGGCAAACAAGTAGTCGTTGACCAGCTATTGTAAGCAGCGATACCAGCACTTGAAACAATGATCAAGTCCGGAACAAATTCCTGTCACTAAAGAAGTAAATCACTCGTAAAGAGGGCAATCAAGGATTCGTTTGATAATATATTTGGTGTTATTTCTTCATAGCGGTCATGATAATAAAATCTATACCCAAATAACATAAGCATAATTTGTATACCATTACCAGGTCCGTCTTTGAGGGTGTGCAAGGTGAGCGACCGCTCAGGGCCCAAGAATTTTTAGGGCCCCAAAATTTGTCCCGTTAATAATTATACGCATGTGTAGACATATTTTTCATGAAGAAAAAAGTATTTAGACGAGAAAATATCATACATGAGTAATATGTTAGAACAATTAGACAACTAATTGCATTATATCTTATAAACGGTGACACTTTCTATATAATAATGTTTAACGAAAGGGCTCAGTATAAAATTTCGTACAGGGCCCTAAAAAATTTAGCGGATTCATGGGACGGCCCTGACCATTACATCAAAGAAATTAATTAATGTGACTTTAGTCTACAATGATTCTTCATAGGTTCCAAACGCAGCACTACCCCCCAAACAAAATAAGTATCACGCCTATAACCCGACAGTGAAACTAGGAAATGTAAATAATAAACATGGAGAACAAAAAGCGCCATTTCATAATGTTGAAACCAAAAGTAGAAATCGATGAAAATACCTAGGTAGTGTATGCGCACAGTTCATCCATAGTTTTTGAGAGATCAACTTTTTAGCAGAAGGAAGTCGAATGGGCTGATATAGGTCAATGTTTGTAACTATTTAAAGTATCGTAGCTAACTAAAATATGTTAAGATTGAAGTCAGTTGTTGTAGATGAAATATTGTCTGTCTCAACTTAAAACAAATCAAACTTTGAAAAAAGAAAATGAATGTGTTTTTATAGCTAGCACAATGAGAGTAATAATGAATTGATCTTTGTTGGAATACAAAACCAACTAGAGATTCCTGCAACGTACAGGTCAATCTTTTTTAAAGAATATAGCTTTAGAAGCAAGAAACGATTTTAGAGACAACATCTCTTTTCGGGGTTTCTTATCCTCGATTTTAGAGACAACATCTCTTTTCGGGTTTCTTATCCGGTTTTTAGGAACTTTTTTAAACAAATAATGTACGAAACGAATTTAACTACCATATCAGATTTACTATTGTACCACAAGCAAAACACACTTTTGTTATTGTTTACATGGGTAATCTTCATATTACGCAAAAATTGAGTACGTCATATCTTTGAATCAGTGGTTGATATATAAACGTGAACCTATCGAGCAAGTAAATTGTACCAACATAATATACAAAGAACTATTGTCTTAAAGTAATGTTTTAAACTTAAAGTACAGAAAGTAGTATTAAGGGATTATTTGGGTTACCTAAACATATGAAAATGATATGCTCCTACCCCTACCATAAAAAGCAATAAAATGAATTCAATGCTATTCATAACCATGAAGATTGATAAGCTAAACTTAATGTTTAGCAAGATTAATAAGATTCACTTAGATACCTCGAGGAACGTCAAATGCTAGCTGCGAATACTATTTCCCAATTTACTTGAATCGTATCTCATCAACCTCTCTCTAACCAACTAAGGCTTATATCCAACCTGTATTGTTATGATTAGATTGATTGCAAAACAATATTCTCTAAAACAATATGAATGTGTCAACCACTTTTTCAGTTCATACTTTTTCAGCTACTTTGTATTGCTAAACCTTGTGACCCATTGATTATATGCATACATACATACATATACAATGTGTTAAGATTGAAGTGTTTGTAAATAAGAATATAATGTTATCTCTCAAAGTTGAGGCAATTAGAAAATTCTAATGTGGAACTTGTCCCACATTGCTGGTTGGAGAAAAACTTGATGTGTTTATAGCTAAATCAATGGAGCCATTATCAACTTATGGAATATGATTAGGGGTACAATATACTTTGTGATTCCTTTCAAATTCCACAAGTTTTTAGAGACACGTTTGCAAATCCTATATATCTGATTACTTAAAAGGACAACTCATTCCTTTCCTCTTCACACATAAAAAGCAACTCAAGTTTGTTACATAAGCGAAACACACTTCTGCCATGAGTTTTCTTATACTAATATGAACAAAAAATTACAATGTTTCTTCACCTGTACACGTAGGCGGGATAAAGGAATACCTATATAAACTAAGAGTTCTCAAATTTGTCATATATAAACACCTTACATTTTGCTTACCCACCACCAATATGGCACAGAAGTTCCACTTGTATTTCCTTTTCAAGGTTTTTGCATCAAGCGTGGCTCATTTGCTCATTTTGAGAATCGATGTTTAACTTAGAACTTTATATTTTCCGTATCTCAACTTGTACGTAGTACTTATATGGATAACATATACGTGTTATTGTATACTCAGTTGAGTGTGTAATTGGCAAAAATCATGTTTGGCGACATTTTTTCCAACATAATTATGATGTTACTGATATAGGTCAAGTACAAGTAGCCCAAATACCCAATTCTCAAAAATTCACTTTATTAAACTGATAATCCATCAATAATTCAAATAGTCTAAACTTGGTGGCGTATGCCATCCAGGCATCCTATCGTTCACATGCGTTCTTTAGTTGATCAAAATCGGACACGAGTTCATTCATAGGCATTGACATAAAGATACGTAATCCTAATATCACTGTTACTATTGGGCCTAGGAGGACCACAAAAAAGGGTTACGTTCTAGCGTTCCATTATTTTCATATTACGGAGTATAAGTTCAGGTGGCATAGTTGCTCTCAATATACTAAGATGTAAACAAAAGTATCTTCTCGATTCATAAAAAAGTTTCGGTATGCATGGTTTCCACCATTTTGACCAACTAATTTACGGGGTCTGATCAAATCGGCCAAAACCTTTCTTTTTTAAGAGGTTGAACCTTAGTGTTGTTTGAAATTTCATTTTGTTTTATAATCTTAGAAATGTATTTTATGTTTTAAAGTTTCTATTTGTTTCATCACATGGTGATAATGAAATTTTGTGACCGAATAGAATCAAATTCCAGTGAAATTGTGATCCTAAACATTGCTTTCATTGTTAGATAAGCATAAGAAGATATCCCCAATGCATGTTAAATATACAAACGAGTATTTGATTGTACCATCCTGTGCAACTTGACTCTTAAATAAGATACAAGCATTGAACCAAAATACTAGCTTACTCATACTTACGAAGATAGAACCAACAACATAAAAATGACTTAAAAAAAATGCCTTAAACTTCATCAAATTCATAGTAGCTGATGACGTATAGTCTGGAGTCGGGTCATAAACCCGACTACAGCCCAATACTCACAAGCCCGGCACGAATTGGGCCAATATCAATAAGCGTGTGGGCTCACGAAAGCCCAAGCCCAAATCTATTTACGAAATAGATATCCGATATCTTCTAAAATAAGAAGATAATCATTCTCAACCGACTTAGGCGGGATACGCCGAAGGTTGGGGAACACGGAACCAACAAGGATTCCGTGCGTATATAAAGGGAATCATATCCCTCGTTTAAGGTACGATCTGATAACCCTAAAACTCCTTAAACCCTAAACCGATTACTCACTCTCACGCCGGAGGATAATCATGGGAGACAATC
Organism: Chrysanthemum makinoi; assembly: GCA_910596185.1. Taxonomy (NCBI): domain Eukaryota; kingdom Viridiplantae; phylum Streptophyta; class Magnoliopsida; order Asterales; family Asteraceae; genus Chrysanthemum; species Chrysanthemum makinoi. The sequence goes on along the minus strand of OU343225.1, from coordinate 6,075,967 downwards.
CCACGGTAAGCCTAACGGTGTCACTTGTCTCTTAGTGCTGTGTCTTTAGCGGCAATTCTCAATTGGTACGAGAACCGAGCTCCAAACCGAGAACGCCCAACTTTTGTAGCAACAAGTGGCGCCATCCGTGGGACCCTACACTAAGAACCGACACTAGAATGACAAAGCACGGTAATCGGCGATCGCAGTCAGACCTCATGGGGAAGAAGTCGCAAAGTGGGCTAACCCCTAAGCGGACCCACTGGGACAACCAGGCTGCTAAAAATAAGGGATCAGGCCAAGACTTGATCTTCCCCTTGGGGAACCGCACTCGAACAACCCAAGCCACCACGAGTGGAGTAGACCCATGCGCACCGTCCTTTACTACTCCCTTCCAATCGGTGCCGGAAACTAACGACAAAGGTACCGAGGCACCGCACCGGAATAATGGTATGGCGGCGAAACAAACGCACCCACTCTTGAGGGGTCGCGCGGAGTTAGCGCGAAGTTTTCGTATCCCAAAACTACGAAATATTAACCGCCTCATGCAAGAGGAAGAGAAGAAGAGATCAGTCGGAACTTAAAGCCCGACTTAATTTCGATCTGAATATGAAGCTTCCCACACGCTATCGAAAGAGAAGCGCGAAAAGAAAGCCGCCGACCCCAGATTCAATAGAATCGGGAGGAGAATCGAGGGTGATGAGACATCTCACTCGCAACACTTGAGTGATAGTGATGGAGAAGAACGGCGCACCGCTGTCTATGCCAAATTGGGTAGCCGTAAAGTACATGACAGATTGGGACGAAAGCATTCCCAGTGAGAGCCCCTCGATCCGGACTACAAGTCGACTCGAGGACAGCCGCGCAAACGCCGTAGAAGGAAGCTCATCTTCGATAACTCCTCGGACAACAAGGATAGCGATACAGGACATTGGAAGTCTAGAAACAGACGCGACAGCCAAGAGGAAGACATGTCTCTCCCATGGCGTCGAAAGTGGATGCGTTCACCGACGCATTAGTGATTTCTCGAAAACAAGAAGAGGCATGCCTACAAATGTCAAGACCTATGATGGAACAGGTGATCCCGACGATCACCTAAAATCTTTGAATCACCGCGACCATTGAGAATTGGCCACAACCGGTGGTGCCACATGTTTAATTCCACGTTAGTGGGAAGCGCTGAATCGGTTCAACAAACTCCAACGAAGGAGCATAAATGGTTTTGAGGAGTTGAGAAAGGCGTTCCGCCTAAATTTTACTCAACGAAAAAAGTGCGCTAAAACCCCCGTCGAACTCGCCAGGGTAAAGCAGCACCAAGGAGAATCTACGAGCGCATTCATGGAACGCTTTAAGGATGAATGCATGCAAGTTAAAGCATGCCCTGAGGTTCTAAAGATCTCTGGCTTCATGAACGGGATCAATAATCCAGAACTCATCAAGAGATTGAATGACAAGATCCCTGAGACCTTTGATGAACTCATGAAGCGCTCTCGGTCTTTTGTCCAGGGAGAAGCCGCTGCGGCGGATAGCAAAAGGAACTACTCGAGTTACCGGTCACAGAACAACCGGGAGACAATCGAATCGACCGAGGTAGTAACCGCAACAGGAGCTATCGCAGCCAGAGGAGCGGCAGAGATAATGACAAGTACACTCCCCTGATCAAAACCCCAAAGGAAATACTCGCAACGGAAGGTGCGAATTTCCCAAGACCGCCGCAGATCGCGCATACACCGTAAGATCGGCGACCGGGAATGGATCTTGTGACTACCACGCGCAAAAGGGTCACACCACTAACGAATGTGTCCAGCTGCGCCAACTCATCGACAAGATGGTCAAAGAGGGTAGACTAGACCACTTGGTTAAAAACATTAAAGAGGGAAGAGATAAACAAAAGAATGGAAACAAGAAGGAGACACCCAAAGATAAGGCCGACACAATCTACATGATACAAACGTGGCAACGAATCACTAGACAAAAGGTCACCAGAGTTTTCCGAAGAAGCGAAATCTTTTTCCCTACTCTAACCGCGGACAACGCAGTAGCAGAGCCACTCACCATTGAAATAAATGCGGGGGGTCACGATATACACCGCATGTACATTGATAGTGGGGCATCGGCAAATATCATGTATGAGCATTGCTTTCAAAGAATGCGACCTGAAATACGCAGCCAGTTAAACCCGGTTAGCACAGCGCTCACTGGTTTCATGGGTGAAAAGATATGGCCCATGGGGCAACTGCGATTGCTAGTCAGCATTGGCAACGCAGAACACTCTACGACAACCTGGATGGACTTCATGGTGATTAAATCCCCCTCGCCATACAATGGCATTATTGGGAGACCCGGGATATCAGCCATGCGCGCGGTGCCATCAACAGCGCACGGGATGCTTAAATTCCCAGTAGAAGGGGGCATTGTTACTCTTTACAATGCCACGGTACCAAACAGAGAATGTAACACGGTTACATGCGAAACGGCACCGACCCCGAAACAATGCGCAGCCAAGGTCCCCAACTTGAAGGTCGCGATTCACCCAGAATACCCGAGCAGAAATAACCATCGGAGGGTCATTGTCGGACAACGGCAAAGCGGCTGTGTGCGCGCTCCTACAAAAGAACGTAGATATTTTCGCGTGGGAGCCAAAACACATGACGGGGTACCACGCCGATCACGAGCATAAACCGAGAATCCGACAAGGGTACTCACCGATACGCCAGAAGAAGCGTGGCCAAGCCCCGTGAGCGCACGCAGCAATCCCGGCAGAGGTACGTAAATTGGTAAATGCGGGAATTATGCGTGAAGTCTACTACCACGAGTGGCTTTCTAACCCAGTAATGGTCAAGAAAAGCGACGGTAGCTGGCGGATGTGTGTAGACTTCACCGACCTTAACAAAGCATGCCCACGGATGCTATCCATTACCGAGATAGATTGGAAAATAGAGTCCTTGTGCGGATACCCGTTAAAGTGTTTTCTCGACGCGTACAAGGGATATCACCAGATACAAATGGCTAAGGAAGACGAGGAAAAGCAGCCTTCCACACAAGCCAAGCGTTCTTGTTATACAAAAATGCCCTTTGGCTTGAAGAATGCGGGTGCCACCTATCATCGGTTAGTAGACAATGCCTTTGAAAAACAGGTGGGCCGCAACCTGGAAGTCTATGTGGATGACTTGGTCATAAAGCCATACCGAAGTCGAGCTTGTGCGCGACATCGAAGAGACATTCAAAACTCTACGAGAGATCAACATGAAGCTGAATCCTAAAAATGCACCTTCGGCGCCATGAAGGCATATTCCTAGGATACCTGATAGAACCTCGACGGCATAAAACCTTGTCCGAAAAGACAAAGGCAGAATTGAACTTCCTCACCGCACGCTAAAGGAAGTCCAATCTCTCAACGGAAAACTGGCCGGCCTAAACAGGTTCCTGTCTAAATTAGCAGAAAAGTCATTGCCTCTTTTCAAAACACTCAAGAAGTGTATAAAAAAGGGTGATTTCCGGTGGACGGTGGAGGCGGAAGAAGCCTTCACTACACTCAAACAGCACCTAGCAGCGCTCCCAACACTCGTTGCACCCCGACCAGGGGAAGAGCTGATCATGTATCTATCAAGAACTCATGGGTCACGCAGTGCTACTAACAGATAGGGACTCAGTGCAAACCCCTATCTACTTTGTCAGCAAAGCGCTCAAGAAGACGGAGATGAACTACAGTGCCATGGAGAAGTTAGTCTTGGCATTAGTGTTTGCCGCCAAGCGACTACGCCGATACTTCCAAGCGCACCCGATAGCGGTAATCACAGATCAACCCATCAAGCAGATCATCTCCAAACCCGATGCGTCGGGGAGACTCCAGAAGTGGAGTGTGTTGCTAGGCGAACACAACATCTCTTATAGACCACGTACCGCAATAAAAGGACAGGTTCTGGCAGACTTCATCATCGAGAAGCCGACACGATGCGGTACCCACACTAAGACAGAAGGAACTACAAGATCCATGGATTTTGTTTACAGATGGATCCGCATGCGTAGACGGATCAGGAGCTGGCCTCATTCTCACAAACCCAGAGGGAATGGAATTCACTTACGCACTGCGTTTGAATTTACCGCGACAAACAATGAGGCAGAATACGAAGCTCTAATCGCCGGACTACGCATTGCAGCTCGAATGGGTGTACGTAACTTGGAAGCAAATGTAGACTCCCGGCTAGTAGCCAACCACGTGTTGGGCGAATACGTGGCCAAAGAAGAGAATATGATTCAATATCTTGAGAAGACTAAGACACTGATCAAAGGCTTTGACAGATTTACTATCAAGCAAGTCCCTAGAGGAGAAAATCGCAAGGCAGACGCACTGAGCAAGATCGCCTCGACAAGCTTCGCACACTTATCAAAGCAAGTGCCGGTGGAAACACCGAAAAGCAAATCAATATCGGAGATAGAAGTCTCCGCTGTTATAGAGGAGGATGGCCCTACATGGATGACACCGATTACGGAATTCCTACGCAAGGGAACATTACCCCAAGAATGAAGCTCGCAGAATACGGCGCAGCAGCAGATTCGAATTGCGAGACAACATATTGTACCGACGTTCTTTCCTCCAACCATGGCTCCGCTGCGTTGGCCCTCTACAAGCAAATTACGTACTGCGAGAAATCCATGAAGGTTCATGCAAAGATGCACGCAGGACCACGATCCGTTGTAGCACGCGCATGCGATCGGATACTATGGCCAACCATGCATCGAGATGCGCGGGACCTAATAAGGAAGTGCAATGATTGCCAAGTTCATAGACCCATCCCGCCAACCACAAAGACGAAGTTAACGCCAATCACGGTGCCCTGGCCATTCTACAAATGGGGCATTGATATTGCAGGTCCTTTTCCAATAGCAGCAGGTGGTCTCAAGTTTCTCATAGTAGCCATAGACTACTTCACCAAGTGGATCGAGGCAAAAGCAGTGGCGACAATCACCGGCAACCGTGTGAAACGCTTTGTCGGGACAACATTGTATGCCGCTCGGATTACCCGGTGAAATCATCTCGGATAATGGGAAACAATTCTACGAAAACCCCTTCAAAGATTGGTGCGAGAAGTTAAACATCACCCAACACTTCGCGTCGGTTACGCACCCACAAACCAATGGCTTAGTAGAGCGCGCAAATCGAAGCCTGGGCGAAGGAATCAAAGCGCACCTGGATAGGCACAAAGGAAGGTGGGTCAAGAACTTTCACATGTACCGTGGGCGCACCGCACCTCCATAAAACCAGCACGGGGACACCCCTTCTCTAGTATACGGGACAGAAGCTGTTATACCAACTGAGATCGGCATGCCAACTATCCGCACTGCGGAGATCAATGTGACAACAAACAATGAGGAAAGACGTGTCGATTTGGACCTGCTGGAAGAAAGACGCGAACGCGCAGCCATACGGGAGGCAATGTCGAAGTCAAAAATGAAAGGATACTATGATGCCAAGGTACGCAGTGTTTCATTCAGACCAGGCGACTTTGTCTACCGTGCCAATGAGGCGAGCCACGCAGAAGATACAGGTAAGCTCGTACCAAAGTGGGAAGGACCTTATGAGGTTATGAAGCAACAGTGCACAGGCGCGTACAGGCTACGAGGCTTGGATGGTCGGACCTGCCACGCGACATGGAACATCGGCAACCTCAAGAGGTGCTACCTATAAGAATAGCTACGGCACATCGCAAGCAGATGCTCTGCACTCTCAGTGCTCAATAAACATTCATGTATTCTTTTTATTTTTCACATATACTGTTTTCTTTGTTATTTCTCAAAAAACTTGCAAGTATCAATAAAATGCCGCGGTTTCTAGCTAACTCCGCGACACCTTTTAAGTTGTTATCTTCATATACTGTATGTCTTAACAATTTTTTATTTCTTGCCCACGATGGCGTGCATGCACTACGAATAAACCCACGATGGAAAAAGGATAAGTTAACCTACTAAATAACTTGTTGAGTAAGAGGGTTGCAAACCCATCAACATCGGATCACGTATCCTTGTTAAACACCTTGTTCTCGAGACGTTGGGATAAGAGATGTGCGCAACCCACGATGGTTGCGCAACGGCGCACACGTGCACGTTTAACAACTTAGGAACCAAGACACTTGCTTCCTTAATGAGATATTTACAGCACGCTGAATATCCTACCATACACGATTATGATAAAGTACTTAGAATTATTTCTCAAGTATACTCTGATTTTCATACATGATTAGGGATTCCCTATATTTGCACTGATGTACACGGCAACAAATACATCTTTTACGCACAGACAGACAGATACGTTTACATTACAAATATCCACAAAGCAAAAACAAAATTGTTATTCATAACTACGAGTTATTACAAGAGATGGTTATCAACTACCAGCTGCTACAACGCTTAAGGGAAGAGGTGCCAACGTGACTCGTTGCATCTTTAGCTTCGCTAACACCCTTCAACACGTCTGCATCCTGACGCGACACAGTGGCCACACTGACCGGCACTCCATCGGTCCTGGCAAGTGCGCGCGCACCAACCCCGCACAAAATAGCTTTACCTGCAATACCTTCTTTTTTAGCAAGACGGGTCGCATGCGCTTCCAAGACCTCCTGTAAAGATACCTCCTTCTCCAAAGCAAAGGGATTCTGACTATCCCTAGGACGCGCAAAGATAGGTACTTGAAGCTGAGACTCATGGGGCTTCAAATAATAGTCCGGCTGTGTTTCGGCATCCTCGGTACGATGACGCCGGGTCAACCCCGCCATAATAACATTTATCGGATAATCTTGATCGCTCAAGCTCAAATCATTGGGAGCTCTAAGTCTTTCATTTTCTGCATGGCAGCGACCAAGTGATCATACGACTCAGCATCATAATTCGGTACCTTATCAATCGGCGCCTTCAACAGTTTTGCCTCGTGGAGCCTTTCAATTGCTTCTGATTTACCACGCTCCAGAGCGCACCGCACAACCTCCCCGAAGGCATTAACCACCTCTGGCGATTCCAGTGGTATGAGTGCAGATAGGCGGAGACCGTGGCCTATGAGCCACCTGCGCTCCGCTATCGTGGACATAAGCTGAGGATACAGCTCCTCGTCATACTCGATGCTAAGCTTACGCAGCTTCGCCTCCTGCACCTCCAAGGACCAGCTTACAGTATCCCCAAGCTCCCCCAACTGCGCAAACAAATTTTCCTTACCCTGCTCTAGATGTTTCAGTACCCAGCGGCACGCAGACTTGTACCTGGCAGCATCAGCACGCTCTTGATTTATTTGGCACATTAGCGCCATTTTGTCCTCGGCCTGTTTTTGAGCGTATGCGCTCAGATCCCTTGCCTCTGCATGAGCGCTATCCAGTTGCGCCCGGGTACTTGCCAGTTGCGCCTCCAACAAAGCTATTGTTTGGTCCTTTTGTGAATCTTGGTTCTCCCCACTAGATACTCGGTCTTTCAGCTTCACAATTAGCGAAGCCTGATGAGCGGAGACCTGCACCAATTCTTCAACCAATTGCTCCATGGGCGATCGCATCGGTGGTCTTCATTATCCGGCTCTGCGGCTCGAATGCCGAACGTGTAGGATTAGCCTTGGGGGTGATTCTATAACTTGCTCCACCTCGCGAATGATCACCAAATGTTAGATTCACAACAAGTACATCAACCAACACAAGGAAATTATACATATACGGCTTTGCTTACTGGGGCTCCGCGACATCAGCAGAAGGATGCGACGATGCTTCATCAGTGGAGGATAATTCCACAGTCTGGACCGCGGGGCGTTTTTTCCTTGATGTTCCTGCACCATCATCCCTTCGGGTCCTTTTACGACTAAGCCCAGCTTCTTCTTCTTCCTCTTCTTCCATAGCGTGAGCCACAGCTACGGGCGGTGGCTGCACCACCAGAGAAGTTACTTCGGGTTGGACGGCTTTGCGGGGTGTTGCTTCCACTGCGATGAGGAACTGGTCCTGTATCCCCGCATTCAGCTCTATGACGCGCCTGCGGTAGCAGGCTAGGATTAGCTCCTCATTTTCCTTTAAAGGCCGTGTCCCTGTCCTTACCTCTACTGGCTTTGCTAACTGTACCACGGTAAAGAGATCCATTTCTGCGCACCACAAAACAACATGTGTACACAGGTTATATAATGCGCAAAGTATAAGACAGATTGCTCTTACATTATTTACACACAGAGGTACGGAGGAATAAGTACCCACCACGGCCATGCGGCGTCCAAGAAGATTGGAATCTCATCTTCGGGACCAAAATAGTTACGGCTGATTCCCATATGCACTAAAAATCCCTCAGGATAGGCACTAATGGGAATGCGGTTAGCATTTATCAGTTCCGCATCCTCGGCGACATATGACCCAGGCAACGGGCACTCATCCCTCTCTAATGTACCCCGCGTATAAAACTCATAATTCCAGGGAAAGCATGTATCATCTACCCGTAAGAAATACTCCTCCAATTCCTAAGTGAATCTAATTTATCCGTATAACATTGCAATCTACCGGCGCGCTTCGCAAAAGACACCCACCCATGCGCCCATGTAGTGTGATAAAAGGCGCGGAATAGGTGGATGGTGGGGTTGATTGCCAACAAACGACAATTTACCTCAAAATTGGTAATTTTGGCCGCACCAATGCGGTCGCTGCGATATGTGTAGATTATAATAATTTAACACATCGCACAGAAAGCGTGAAAGGGGTACACGTTGATTCGCGAATTCGAATAAGCGTGTATATACACCCACCTTCCCTTCGGGGAAGTCCGCAATAGTTGCTCGTGCTCCCGGAACAACCGGATGCACGCCCAGCGGTATGAAGTACTCCGACGTGAATTCCATCAGGTCGCTCACGGTGAGGTCGGAGGTAAAGTCGACAACCGCTTAACCATCGTGTTATTATTTTAATAAAGCGCACTCGTGGTTACCTTTGTGATTGGCTACTTTCTGGATTGCAACTATCAAAAATGCTTTCGTAATGGTGGATAGATTTTTACTGTGAGGAAGACGGTGAAAATGGAAGGATAGGTTATATAGTTTTCTCAACCACCCGATATGTGCCACGTGGACCCCACTAACTTCCCTTGTGTGGTTGAGATTACTCGATGGGACGCGGGACGTCACTTTCCCCGAATAACGAGGCATTTGCAATTCACTTTAATGTCTAGATACAATGCACCTACGGGTATGTGTATGGCTTCTTAAATACGTTTCGTACGTTTTTCTGTTCTTTTGGACTACGGTCATTAGTCTAGCATCCGCAGTTACGCACTGCGCATACTAGACTGGGGGGACATGATGACGTATAGTCTGGAGTCGGGTCATAAACCCGACTACAGGCCAATACTCACAAGCCCGGCACGAATTGGGCCAATATCAATAAGCGTGTGGGCTCACGAAAGCCCAAGCCCAAATCTATTTACGAAATAGATATCCGATATCTTCTAAAATAAGAAGATAATCATTCTCAACCGACTTAGGCGGGATACGCCGAAGGTTGGGGAACACGGAACCAACAAGGATTCCGTGCGTATATAAAGGGAATCATATCCCTCGTTTAAGGTACGATCTGATAACCCTAAAACTCCTTAAACCCTAAACCGATTACTCACTCTCACGCCGGAGGATAATCGTGGGAGACAATCCCACGGTAAGCCTAACGGTGTCACTTGTCTCTTAGTGCGCAGGTCTTTAGCAGCAATTCTCAATTGGTACGAGAACCGGAGCTCCAAACCAGGAACGTCCAACTTTTGTATCAACAGTAGCATACGTATGCATCATATGTGCAACTAATATTATGTGAGGATTTGTAAGAGAATTTCCCAACGAGTTGAACGTGTCAAGGTCAAAGTTGTCGTAGATAAGATTGTCGATCTTTCTCAAGATGATGATAGACGATTGAAAAAGTTGAACAAAGAAAACAAAAATGAAACTGGATCTTGTCCCACATCGGTGGTTAAACAAACATTGGACGCGCTTTTATAGGTAAAACCATGAGATTATGCTGATTAGTTGAGTTTATCATGGGATGTTTCTACTCTCACTAGTAGAGAAAGACCATTTTATAATGTGCTTTCATGTAATCTATGCTTAATTTGAATTTAGGGTGCGTTTGGTATGGCCCTATCGAAATGAGTCTATGGATTTCATTCCGATTAAAGGTGTTTGTTTAGTCGGCCCGGGAATGAAATGAGTATATCATAGCCATAGACTCATTACACACCTATTTGGTGTCTATGAAATCCATTCCCGCGAGCCCCTCTCTTTTCCACTACAAAACTCAAATATCTATACACTTTTTCATTCCATATTTTGTCATCCAAACATAAACAATCGTAATGATACACTTTTTTATTACCATTGTCATTCTACCCCATACCAAATCCGATACCCATTGTGATTCCTAGCAACAAACCAAACGGGCCCTTAGTGTCCCCAACAAGAAGCTAGGGAATGTGGATATTACGTAGATATAGCTATATGTTTGAAGAACTTTTCTTTAAACTACAATCAACTTTTCCCATGTGAGTACTTGTAAATATTTATCTATTTTATTTTATACTAGATTTTGTTTTCTTGTAAAATGAGTAATTGACTTTTTATTTTGATTTGATTATAGGTTTGGAATGACATTAAACCAAGAAGTGCTAGGCACATTGATGAATAGGTTGAGAATTCAGTGTTACAATTTTACTCTACTTATTTCTCCAAAACTTGAGGTTTTTATTGTCTAATTGCATATGTATAACGCTTAGAGTTATGAACAACTTTGGATATGTAAGTTTGTTATCATGACAGTTGATGATATTTTTGTGTATGAGATTGTTATATCAGTTTATTAAAATTGTTAAGTAATGGTTCATTTGATTTGTTGTTGATACTAGATTCATATTCCTTTTCTACAAGAAAATATTTAGAATTGGTACAGAAAAATATTTCTATAGGAAAATATTTTGAATCAGGTACAGAAAATAAGAATACAGGAAAGAGAAAATATTTAGATTGGTATAGGAATATAATAAAATCTAGATTATACATAAAAAAAAAAAAAAAATTCTTGTATTGATTTTAAAGAACGGTTGTTTGGTATGGTTGTTTTTAAAGTAGCAAAAAGTAAATGATTTAGAACAACGGTTGGGTTTTCATGTAGTAAAAAAGAGATATATAATATTATATGTATGGTGGGATATTGCTCGGAGAATGTGTCTTTTACAACGGTTACAAACCATTCTAAATAGTCATCTCTATTATTTATTACCATCTACAATAGAACGGTTCAACACCGCTTTAAAAAATGCATTTTAACCGTGTTAACAAGCCATTTGTGTACTAGTGTCTTATCTTCTTCTTATGAACTTTTTTCAAAAAATATAGGAAGACTAATCTGAAAACCATATTGTTTCATATCTTGTTTACAGCCGACCAATTTTAGTGGGATATCTTCATCTTCGTATCGGTATAGAGCAAGGATTGAATAACATACACACAATATATGTCAATTAACGACGGCAGTCGATATGTACAAGTGAACCTGTCTTGAAAGTTTACGCTAAGTAAACTATACTAACAAAATGTACATATAACTAATTGCCTTTAAATTATGTTCGGACACGAGTTCGTTCATGGCAATTGACATAAAGATACGTTATCCGAATAACATTGTTACATGAGTTAGTCCTAAAACAGTTGTCAATCGACTCAAATGGAGCATTATGACCTTAATTCGTATGAAAATCGGCTCAATTGGTTCAATAATATCCAGTTATCAAAGAGACTTAAGGAGATTCTTGAAGGCACTTGTTACGTCATGTGGTGGGCTATTTGGAGATTTCGTAATCAAGTCTTGTTCAGGTTTAAACAGCTGCGCATAGAGTTACTTTTTGATGAAATTGTTCGGTTATCATTTTCTTGGTGTTCAAACCGTTTTAATCTCAACCTTGATTGGAACTCTTGGATGAAATGTACTAGTTCCATGACTTTCTAATTCTTTCTAACTTCTTGCTAGTTTTATTAATTTTTCGTTCTAAAAAAACTAATTAGTTTATAATCTTTTTGAAGTTTGTAATAATGACATTAAGTGGTGATAATATGGTAAAATTCTCTATCTATTTATAGTGATGGACAATTAATTTGGCACAACTTGAAAATGAAATGTGGACAATTAATTTATGACATAAGTAGTAACATTATTGATATGTGCAAAAACACATATCATTTCTTTATCAAATAAAACCCAAAATAACCAAGAAAGAGCCGTTTATTGCTAATATTTGTGGTTTTCTTGAGTTTGTGCTTGTGCAGGTACGGATATGTCAAAACACACAAAAAGGAACCAAATCAGACGAAAATCCGAGCACGAGAGATTATGAGAGTTTGAGCTGAGCCGGAAGGTCGAGATTGTGCATTTATGAAGATTTTATTCTCTGAGGATGATTTTTGGAAGTTATAATCAAGTTTGAAGAATTGTCAAATCAGTCCCTCATCTTTGAGAATTTGGCAAAAGTGATCCCTCAAGTTCAGAATTTACAAGTTTAGCCCTTGGATTATTTGTGAATGACAAGATTGGCCCTTGAAAGAGATTTTCAGAATTACAGATTTGGTCCCTGGAAAATCAGAATTAATACCTTTGGTCCTTGAAATGTTACTTGGATCACTAAACTAGTCCTAAATCCAAATAACAAAAGCCTTGGCCCAATCCACATCTAAAACCTGGTCCAATCCATCTCATAACCCAATACCCGGTTTTATATCTCAACCCGTTACCCACCTTTACCCCGGTCAACCCAACCCAAGACCCGGTCAAAACACTCAAACAAATATAAAAAATTACCCCCAAACCTGCTATTACATGAACCCTAAATTACCCCTTTGGTCAATTAGTCAAATTAACAGCAATTAAGGGCAAAACCGTACAATCACTGACACACACTGACACATGTGACTGCCAGGTCAGCTATCCGTGTGCTACATTCCAATCCCTTGTCTCTGATTGGTCGAAACAGCGTGGATGATCTAATCCAAGGGTTGAAATCATTTGGGATACGTGGGATTTGATCAAAGGGCTGATATCCACTCAAAGAAACACACAATTGCACATTCCAGAAGTTTCCAAGGCCTCTAGCTCAATTATATAAAGCCCCGGATTTTTCACAGCTGAATATATAGTTTTTAGAGAGAGAAAGTAGTGTAGTGAGAGAGTAGAGAGTAGTAGTAATCTTTGTATTTTAATTTCAATGTTTTAGTTAATTTCAATACTTGTATTTCACTTTTTGTAATCAAATTTCTCATTTATAAAAATTGCTCAGTTCTGTTTTCATTTAGTCTCTGGTTACTGTTTTATTGAATCTCAAATCACTTTGATATCCAGTTTACTTAGTTAATAATTTTCAGTTTATAAACTTCTCAAAACAAAAATCATAAAAAAAATTGAAAAATATTTGAAAAATAAAAAATAACTCTCCATCTCTTTATAAGCTTGTATAAAGCTCAGCTACTGTTTCTATAACCTTTTTAAGCTTCTTCATAGCTTATTGAAGGTTTATGTGTGTTTAATCTCATTTCACAAACAAAATTACAAAATCAGTCAACAAAAGTCAACTGAAGCAGATATGATCTGATTTGCTGGTTTGATCATGGATTTGGGTTGATATCAGTTGTTTTGGGTTGAGATCAGAGTTAGGTTATTGGTTAAGTGATCTCAGTTGAGCATGTCATTGTGACAGGACTCATGTAAGTGCATAACCTTTTTCACTTATCTGCTTGTTGCATAATTAGCTTTCCTTGTTATCTGTTAGCTAATAGTGTTGTGATTACATTCAGTTGCTCATTTATAATTGTTAGATCATAGTTAGTAGTCAAGTTATTGAGTTGTATTTAGTAATTGATAGTTTACATTTGCACATTAAGGACTGTTTGGATCAATTGATTCTAGTGAGTTTGTGGCTTAGTTTGTGTTTAAGATCTGTCACATAAGTATAAGTTAGGATAATTAGGCTTATATCAGTAGCTCATTTGCACATTTAATCAGTAAAAGTCAAAATTGCATTGTAACTGATCTAATTTGCATTTCTGTTGGAATCAGCTTTGCATATTAAGCATTTAGGTGTAGGCTTAGTTAATATAGCTTCTAATAGTCTTATTTCATCTTAATACATCAATTATTAACAGTTAAATTGGATTAAATCTCACAAAAGTCAAAGTTTCATATCTGTGATTAAAAGTCAAAGTTGTAAAATCTGGTTTTCATCAAACTTTGTGAATGTATCATTGATTCATTTTTGAGTAAGAGTGATTGAAATTTTGGTTAATCAAAGTTTAGTTGGTCTAGTATTGAAAACAGCTTTTTGTGAAATCTTCTCAAGTCTTTTAAATCTCTAAATAAGCTGCTCAATAAGCTGTTGTTTCCCCTGTTCACACTCAGCACATACTGAGTGTGAAACATGTTTGTTGCAAACCTTGCACTGAGTTCATTTCAGATAGTTAGGGCCTGAAAATTGGTCCAGTTGTAGTTTGTTTGGTGGTCTTGAGGACTACATATCTGGTTTTCACATAAGCTCTCCTGATTAGCCTATGCTTTAGCTTAAAGTAGGGCCTAGATAACTGTTTTGCTTTAGTAGCTTATTAGCTCAAATCATAGGTAGATTGCTTATTAGAGGTTAGGATTAGCAGTAATTAGTTGCTGGTATGTACTTTTAGTATACATTAGCTTCAGTAACTGTTTGGTAGCTTATTGCACTCTCTAGCTTATTTTCAATAGCTTATTTCAAATCAGTTTTCACATCAGCTCTCATTTCTAATACATAAGCCATAGTTTTTATAATTTTCCTAGAATTAGAATAATATTTTAGATTTTTACTGAATTTTTCATAAATTTTCATCACTGTTTAGTATTTTTCACAATTTAAAACAGTTTTTAGGTATTTTTAAATAGCTTTTATTGCAATTAAATCAGAAAAAGTTCCAAAAAATAATTTTTCAATTTTCATAGATTAAGATAAATACAAAAAGTAAAAAAATAATTTTTCTAGATTTTTCCTAGCTTATTTTGTAATTTTTAGCCATTTAATTAGTTTTAAATAGTTTTAAATTTGTAGAAAATAGAAAAATAATCAGAAAAATACAAAAATAGTTTTGAAAATTCTCTTAGGATATTTTAGATTTTATAAAAATAGTTTCATAATTTTCCCTTTAATTTTCATAATTTTTAGTATTTTAAATTAGTTTTAAAAGTTAAAAATTAGTTTTTAAAATCCAGAAAAATCCTAAAAAATAGTTTTAATTCATAAATAGTTTTCAACTTGCATTTCTAGAGTAAAAGTAATTTTAGACATTTTTAGGATATAGATTAGACATAGTTGCATTTTAATTACGTTTCGTTAATTACATTTTAGTTAATATTGCACTTAGAATTTCCCGTAGAATAGATTTCCCTTAATTGATTTCCCTTCTCCCGTAGTTTAATATAATCAGAATCAACAAATCAAAACATTGAGCATTAAATTCCAAACCAAAAACGACGTTGGCAATTCACGCCTCGTTGGGAAACGATTCGGGTTGACTAATCCGTATCAACGATCACACACGGGATTTGATTTAATATTCTTTTTCCTAAAGGAATTTTGAATCTATCTTCGTGATTATTTTTTATATCGATATTGAGGTTTTATCCATACACATACCCCTAAGCCTACATTACGGACATATCAAATATAAATGAAAATAGTAAAAAACATTGATGAAATGAAGAAAAAAATGAATACCAAGATTTATCAAAGTTCATGCCTGAATATCCGGAAAGCAAAAAAATCACCTTAAACTTCATCCACTTCATGGCTGATCCAATGCAACAAGCAACGTAAAGATTGAATGTGCCGTATTAGTGCCATTATGTGTTCGGATTCTTTGATATCATTATGCTGGCATTTTTAGTAAGGGATTGCCTACAATATTGTTTGAAGAACTTTGTATCAATTTGAGTGTTCATGGTCTTTTCGCTCCAACTGTGAAGGAGTATTAGTCGAGTGTTTTGTAAGCCATGTCGGCTTTATCAGTTTTATTAGGCCTAGCCCGTATTTATATTAGGTTCTTCTATTTTGTACTATATATTATTTTGGTTAATTAATGAGAAGGCAAGGAAAATTACAAATCCAATACATTATACATGTATGTTCAAAAAAAAATACATTATACATGCATCATATGTACAACTAGGGGTGTTAGTCGGGTTGACCCGGTCGGCTTCGGGTCAATTCAAGTTGAGGCTTAAAAAACATAACCAAACATGACTGTATTTAAAAAAATTGCTTACTTCAATATGTTTACATTGTAAAAGTGTTAGTTGAGTCGGGTTAGTAGGGTTTGGGGATTGTAAGTTTTGTAAGAGAATTTTACAACGAGCTAAAGTTTGTCTAGATAGAAGTTGTTGTAGATGAAATATTGTCTCTCTCAAAGTAAGACAAATGGAAAATCTAAAAAGAAAAAAAAAAAAAAAAAAAAAAAAAAAAAAATTGGAAGTATAACTTCTCCCACACAGGTGGATGTACAAAAATTGAACGTGTTTATTTTACATATTTTTTTATAATTTAAATATCTCCTAAACCGTTAATGCTTAAGCAAAAATAATACACCAACGCGACGAACATTTAATTATTTTTCTATAGACAGACACTCTCACATACTTTTGACAAAAAAAAATTATTTTTTTCACCTTTTTCTCGGTTTTTTTTTTATTTTCTTTTTTCTTCGTTGTTAAAACTTGCATGAGAAATCACATGTGATTAAACACTAATTTGAATATTCTAATATATCACATGTGATAATAGTGTTAAATCACATATGATATCATTAGTGTTACATCACATATGATATTACATATCATATATGATTTAACACTAATATCAAATACTATCATATGTGATTTAACACTAATATCACATGTGATATTATTAGAATATTCAAATTAGTGTTTAATCACATGTGATTTACTTATGCAAATTTCAAAAACAAAAAAAAAAACAAAAAAAAAAGTGAAAAATTGAAAACACGAAGAGAAAAATATTTTGTCGAAAGTATATCAAAGTGCCTATCTATAGAAAGATAACTAAATGATCATCGTAATGATATATATATATATATTTTTTTGCTTAACGATTAATGGTTTGAAAGATATTAATATTTGAAAAAAAAATGAAAAGAAAGTGAGTTTTTTAAATTGTTGGGATTAATCTCATCCATTTAATTAAATAAAGATGGAGTGAAGATGGAAGGTGGAAATTGATCCCTTGGTATGTAAGAAAAATTTTGTATGTTAATGATCTTTAATTAAAATGTATTTAATTTGTTCATTTTTGTTGTTCAATAAAGGGATTTTTTTTCCTTAAAACAAAAACTATTCATATATCGACATTAGTGTGAATTTTGTTCATGTACAAACACGTAAGGGTAAAATAGTCACAAAATGCACACAAAAGTTGAAATTTGAAAGGTTTGTGTTTTAAAAGTAAAAAAAATGCTACACTATACAACAAAAATGAACAAGTTAAATACAGTTTTTTGTTATTATCCCAAAAAGTTCTTTGGTCACCAAATGTGTGACGAGTCACTTGATCGATAGTAACTGTATCGACATTGATAGACTCATAAATTCTTCAAAGGATACACACTTTATATAAAAGTTTATAAAAATTGCTCAAAAGCCAAACGTTGTACACTACAGATGATGTTCAAAAGGTATACACGTGCATAGTTTGTGCCTTACGAATGCCCGCCCTTATGTATCGACATGTTACCTTGTTCGTCCATATCGTATCTCCGATTGTATCAAACCATGTCATTATGTCACTAATTGATGATTTACCCCTCTATTTGTTACCTCGAGAAAAATTGTCATTTTAACATACATATTATGGATTTTCTTGTAATCATTTACTTGAGGGAACTATAATGAACTAAACAAAAAACATAAAATGAAAATTTTTGTTAACTTGGACATCGGTATACATATGTACAACTAGTATTTTGTGAGGATTTGTAACTATTTAGACTTTTGCAAAGAGCTAGAATGTGCCAAAATATAAGTTGTTCAAGATGGAATGTAGTCTCTCTCAAAGTAAACAAATGGAAAATCTGAAAGAAAAAATGACAGTGGAGTTTGTCCCACATTGGATGATCTACAAAACTTTGATATGTTTTTATAGCTAAGACGGAAGTGATATGTGCTTGTTGTATATAAATATATAATATATGATACAAAAGCTACTTTAAGATTATATGCCCGTATCCTTCAAGTTTTTAGACAAATCTAACGAATAGTTTTCAAAACCATATCAGATTTTATTACCATTTGCAACTTATTTGATTGCACAGATTGTTTAAGCTAATAACATCATCTTGTCGGTTTAAATAAAAGTGCCACCTATTCGTTTAATGCAACTCAAATTCATCATGTAATGTAAACATAGTTTTGCTACATTTTTTTTATACTAACATGTTTATAATCGACCGGTTTCCATGAGAAATCTTCAAATTGGTATAAAACCATATCTCTTTGTTAATGACAGTGATCGACATGTACAAGTGAATCTATCTTGAAAGTTTACAACAAGTGTACTATCAACATATGTAGAGAACTAATTGCCTCAAATTATGTTTAAAAAAAGGCGATTAACTTATGTATGAACTACGTGAGTATATGCTATAACTACCCCAAATACCCAATTCCCAAAAAATCTCATTAAACTGATGGCCGTCAATACTTTGAATCATCTGAATTCAGTGCGTTATACCATCCATATAGTTCACTTGAGTTCATTAGTTATTACAATCCGAAAAAGTACCGCATATTCAATTTAACATTATATCCAAATCAGACATGAGTTCCTTCATGGCCATTGAAATCAAGATACGTAATCCTAGTATCATTGTTGAATTGTAGATAGTCTCTCTCTCAAAGCTAAGACAAATGGAAAAGCTAGGGAAAAAATAAAAAAATAAAAATTGAAAGTGAAACTTGTTCTACATCAGGTATTTACAAAAAAAGGATGTGTTTTTATAGCTAAATCCATGGGTGCTACATTGTCTTGTTTCATATGTCTCGGGATAAAAGCAATTTGAGATTTCGGGACAATTGTTACAAGCCTTTTTCCGAATCCGTATCCTGTTTTTATCAACTTATTTTAGAACAATGTACGAAACGACTTTAAAAACTGCAAGCAAAACATACTTCTGCTACAGGTTTCGTTTATAAAAATGTAGAGATCACTAATTGCCTTCAAATTATGATCGGACATGAGTCGTTCATGGCCATTGACATCAAGATACCTAATCCAAATATCAGTGTTACATGAATTTGACTTAAAAGTCATCTGACACCTTAAACATCATCCACTTTGTGGCTGATCAAATTCAATGAGCAACGTAAAGATTCAACTGTACGGGAAGAACATACTTTAACATAGAAATATATAAAGTCTGATCATATTATGCCTCTCGGGTTAAAATTGACTAACTATGAAGTTATCTATAATGATACACATCAATTGTTGCCTTGTTTAATTTGTTACATTCAAAATGGGTGCATAGAGTAGAAGTTGCTGATTACATGGTGTATGGACATGTTGTAACGTTTAGCTTTTTCTGTTGCGTAACTTTGTAGATAAAAAGATAGAAGTTTTGCAAAGATTCGCAACATCGTGAGGAACTTAACTCCACTTGTTACGAGACACCAATAACAACGTTCCTAATGGATTTTTAAGTAATCGTTTGTTTTAGGGAACTTTTGGAACAAACACAACAATAAAAGAAAGTTGTAAAAGAGTTTTTCGTTAACTTGGACATCATTATGTATCATAAGTACAACTAATATTTTGTGGGGGCTTGTAACTGTTTAGAAAATATTAAAGTGGAACTTGTCCCACATTGCTGGTTGCAGAAAAACTTGATATGTTTATAGCTAAATCAATGGAACCATCGTTATCATGTGATATATAACTAGGGGTACAATACTTACTTTGACATTCCTATTAGCATAACACGTGTTTTTAGAATCGGAATGATGTTTTTAGAAACCGTAGCCGAATCAGAAAGATGGTTTCCCCGTAGCCGAATCGAAAAGATGTTTTCACAAACGGTATCCAATTGTGCTACTGTTTTTAGAATCGGAATGATGTTTTTAGAAACCGTAGCCGAATCGGAAAGATGGTTTCCCCGTAGCCGAATCGAAAAGATGTTTTCACAAACGGTATCCGATTGTGCTACCGTTTTCAAATCCTATGTTTAATTAAGTAAACTTTTTAAGTTATTAATATCATCTTTTCGTTTGAATTAAAAGAAACAACTCGTTATTTTCTTCACACATAAATCGCAACTCCTTTTCTTCACACATAAGACGCAACTCAAATTTTTTACATAAGCAAAACAAACTTCTGCTACGGATTTTTTTATACTAAAAGACCAAATATTTCCAATGTTTCTTCACCCGCACAGGTAGGCAAGTAGAATTATATGAAAATTGACTTAGCTCTAAAATTTGTCAGTTATAAGCTAGTTTCAATTTTGCTTACCAACCAATGTGAGAGAAGTTCCACTTGTATTTCCTATACAGTAATAATATAAACAAGTATAGTACATTAAGATGAGCTAAATGAGGAAAACATCGAATACCAAGATTGGTCTAAGTTCAGGTGGCATAGTTGCTCTCGATATACTAAGATGTAAACAAAAGTCTCTTCTCGATTCATAATATTTTTTCGGTATGCATGGTTTCCACCATTTTGACCAACTAATTTATGGGGTCTGATCAAATCAGTCAAAACCTTCTTTTTTCAGGAGGTTGAACCTTAGTGTTGTTTTAAATTTCATTTTTGTTTTATATTCTTAGAAATATATGTTATGTTTTTAAGTTTCTACTTGTTTCATCACATGGTGAAAATGAAATTTTGTGACTGAATAGAATCATATTCCAATGAAATTGTGATCATAAACATTGCTTTCATTGTGAGATAAGCATTGGAAGCTCTGTTGTAAAAATCGGTCCAGGCGTCCGATTAATCCTCGCATAATCGCTGATCGGTCACTAAGCGTCCAGATTTATCATAATCGGCCTATTTAATTGGTTTGGTCAAAGATTGCTTAATAATCGGTCAACAAACAGATGAATCGGACAAAATCGGTCTAATCGGATTAATCAAACAAAATCGCTTAAAAATCGGTCAACAAATCGCTTAAAAATTGGACAAAATCGCTTAAAAATCGGTCAAAAAATCGATTAATCGGACAAAATCGGTCAAAGATCGCTTAAAACTGGTCAATAAACCGAGTAGTATCTATATTTGACTTTAAACTTTAACGAATTATGTATTATGTTTATATTTAAACACTTGAAATATTTGAACTTTGATGCACTATGCTTATCTTATAAATATAATATAATATAATATCTAAAATTACAATTTTGTGCATAGAAATTCCAATCCGATTAATCCCCGCCTAACCGATTAATCGCTAGGTCCTACCCGACCGTCTTACTAGCGCTTAACGATTTTTACAACCTTGATAGGAAGATATCCCCAATGCCTATTGAATATATAAACGAGTATTTGATTGTACCATCTAGTGCAACTTAACGCTTAAATAAGATACAAGCATTGAACCAAAATACCTTACTGATACTTATGAAGATAGAACCAACAACTTGAAAATGACTTAAAACTCATCTGAACACTTTCTAGACAGCAAGAAAAAAACAGCTTAAACTTCATCAAATTCATATTAGCATATGTATGCATCATATGTACAACTAATATTTTGTGAGGATTTGTAAGAGAATTTCGCAAACGTGTCAAGGTCAAAGTTGTTGTAGATACGATTATCTTTCTTAAGATAATAATAGACGATTTAAAATTTTCGACAAAGAAAACAAAAATGAAA
This sequence comes from Chrysanthemum makinoi, assembly GCA_910596185.1. Classification (NCBI taxonomy): domain Eukaryota; kingdom Viridiplantae; phylum Streptophyta; class Magnoliopsida; order Asterales; family Asteraceae; genus Chrysanthemum; species Chrysanthemum makinoi. Next base: position 6,054,060 of record OU343225.1, on the reverse strand, counting down.
GTGGATCTTGTCCCACATCGGTGGATGAACAAACATTGGACGTGTTTTTATAGGTAAATCCAAGGGATTATGTTATCTCGCTGGGTTGGTTTTGAGAAACAAATGTCACTTAGATTTCGTGATAAACTCCTTCTGGTCTTTTTCATGAATTCTACTCTTATCATCATCTTCTTATGAACTTTTTGAAGGATTGTCGGAGACTAATCTGAAAAGCGTATCACATATTATTGTTGTATTACTAGTTATAATACCCCGTGCACGCACGGGGTTTTGAAATAAAATTTTAATTATGTATTAATGTTGATTAAAAACAATCAATATTAACTGGTATTACCTATTCGACTAAACGTAGGAGATCTGTATATGTGTTTTTAGTACAATATTCAGTGTTTAATTCTACTCTTATCATCATCTTCTTATGAACTTTTTGAAGGATTGTCGGAGACTAATCTGAAAAGCGTATCACATATTATTGTTGTATTACTAGTTATAATACCCCGTGCACGCACGGGGTTTTGAAATAAAATTTTAATTATGTATTAATGTTGATTAAAAACAATCAATATTAACTGGTATTACCTATTCGACTAAACGTAGGAGATCTGTATATGTGTTTTTAGTACAATATTCAGTGTTTAATTCTTTACTTCATTTTGTTTTTGTATAATTATAGTTTTTAAACCCGTGTGATATAGTGGAATGCGTAATTGTTTTTAGTACAATATTCAACGAAAATGCATCTTGTTGTCTCATTATTTCTTATACCATGTGCACATTCTTTAATAACGATAGTTTGCCAAATCTTTAACATAAACATTGTGTACTACATTAAAGTTATAAACCAAATTCAAATCCTCCAAATGTTCCAATTCAGCGTATGGTAAAAACTAAAGAATAACTCAGTGTCCATCGTGACCTAATTGTACCAATATTTGTATCTCAAAGCATACATTTTAGAAACATTAACTGGTCCACTTGACCAATTTAATTGGCCTCCTTTTAGGCTAATAGTTTTATTTCACCAGTTGACCCATTTGAGATAAAACACAGCCCAAATCAACCCATATATAAGGAACTAAAATATGTAAAGGATGCTCCAAGTAACATACTTGCAATACTCCATTGTCAATGAATCTCCTAGCACCGAGGATATCTCTACGTCTAGCTTCATTCTCTATGACCAAGATGCCTTTGTACCATCTCATAATTGTGAAAATAGCAGCAAATTTGATTCCAATGCTAACAAAAAACCATTTCCTCTGGCGGTAAACCTTGTTTGATTCAATGTAATTGAAAACTGTTAGTTTTATGGATATAAATTAGTAGACGTGAGTTAGGATCGAACTCGAGACTACGGGATTGCACACTTTACGTATGAGAATTTAAAGTTAAATAATTAAATATAAATGTTGTATTTATTTATTTATTAAACGAAATAACTAACGGACGTTAAGTAATTAATGTAATGGACTAACAGGCGTTAAATGTATTTGGAAAAGGACTAAATTGTAAAAGATGGGAAGGTTCCGGAATCCCTTGTGGGATACATGAACCGATCGGCCACAAGGACCCAACCCAAACCCACTTTGACTCAAACTTGTTCACCAAGTTTGCATGAGTATATATACAAAACCTAGGGTGTTTGTAAAATCATCTCTTGTGCTCATTGCTAAACCCTAAATTGTTTGTGTGTGTTTTCTTTGTCCTCAAAACCGGTCGACACCCATTCATTGGGATCGATCCACTTCTTTTTCCACAATAAGTTATTTGGTTTAATAAAACTAGCATTACTTTAATTCGGTTTAGTACGTGTGTACAATAACGTAGTAATAACACACTATTGTTATTATCTTGGATTGAATTACAAAACGGTAAGGGGTAATTCATATAATCCTAATTTAATCAAATTAGGGTTCATCCGTTGCTAGTTTGTGGATTTGATTCTTGTTCGGCTAGAATCAAGAAAAGGTACGCATATTCTTTTATGTTAATTAATTATTCGTTAATAAATCCTATACGCTTCCGCTTGATTACTTTGATGTTTTGTGGTTATTTATTTGAATGTCATGTTATATAATTCTAACAGTGGCATCACGAGTCATTGGTTTTTAATGAGTAATTAATTACATAAACGCGTAATAAAACAAATACTTGTATGTTGTTTGATATATTTATCTAGGGTTTATGTTTATTATTGTTGGTCGATTTTTTTTAATTATTGGGGCGTACCCCTATTTTTTTTAGTCGACACATATAATATTTTTTAGGGTTTTGAAAATTGTTTGTTAACCTTATTAAAACCTAAAATTAATATATTACTTACGTGATTAATTCATGAATAATTTGTTATGTGTCATGGAATTTTGATATGCGATCTTGTGACTATTTGTATAATTGTTATGATGTATCCATGATTATACATGCATGTTAGTCATGGATGAGTTACTTTGATATTATTTAATTGTTAAGATGTATTTATTTACGATAAATCTTGAATTGGGGAAGACTCCAATTATATATTAATGAATCAATTATGTGCTAATTGGTATATTTTAATTATGGGTTTACGCGATCGATTCATCGATGTATGTGGCTTACTTTCTATCGCTGGAGTGAAAGCCCTAATTAATATATACATTAATTGTTGAATATGTGCGCATTGTTTTTTAGTAGTTTATTTTTTATTTGTTACTTGTTTGTTTATTATGTATGACAGTTTTAAGCAAAGGGTAATCTTGAATAGAAAAATAATACGGATGATGAGTGTGTAAATACTCATATTTTTTAGTCAAATCTGAACTGCAAAACGTTTAAAAATGCTCAGAAATGCATCAAAATACTGAAAATATCTCAAAATTGCATTTTATATGTTTCAGATGCAAAATGTTTAAAATCAGATGAAAAATGAGCAAATTTTGCATAATTGGCAGTTTCAGTCCCCCAAGTTTCTAAAGTTGTCAAAAACAGTCCCTGAGCACATAATTTCAAAAGAAAAATCACCAAAGGTCCTTTTTAAATCATAAGTTGTCAAATTTAGTCCTTTGGTGAAAAATATCAAAAGTTTGAGAAAATTACAAGTTTGGTCCTCCAACTTTGAAATTTGGCAAAAATGGTCCCTGGAAAATCTGAAAATGGAAACTTTGGTCCTTGTAATATTAACACTTGTCAATTTCAGTCCTTGGAGCAACTTTGAGACATTGACAGCCTAGGTCCCTACAGTTTCAGAAATTACAATTGAGTCCCTTGGTTATTTAGACCCCTTCACACCTTTTTGGACTTGTCAATTGCAAATGACCCCCTGCCTTAAAGCCTTTTGGACCCCCACTTTTGACCTCCCCCTATTATTAAATCCCAGTCAAACTCCAGTTGACTGCTTTTCCCTCTCCTTCACGGGTAACACCCTTCTTCATCATCACACCCTGCAACTCCTTCTGCTACACTCCACCATCATCCCTACTCTACCCTCCACCTCACTCCACTCCAAGGGGTGCATTAAATGCCTGTATACCAAACACTCATCCCCCAGCTGGCTTAAACACCTTTTGGCGCCAAAAAACCTTTAAACGGCCAAGATCAATTTGAGTAATCAAAAGGTCAGTTTTATTAGTGGGATTTGAAGAGAGAGGTGAGAGAAAGAGTTTGGGTGTATAAAAGAAGAGGAAGACTGAGAAGCAAAGGGGAGTTAGTTTATTTTTGTTTAAATGTATGTCGTTTTTAAGCTTTTAATGTCTTAAGTAGTTCTTCATTGTATTTTTCAGTTAATTTGTATCAAACAAAGTTATTCTAGTGTATTGCAACTTATTTTAAACATCAATTCAAGTTAATGTTCATTTTCCATAATTTGTGTCCACTGTTGAAATTTTAACTTTCAAACTCATTTGTTTAAGCTTTTAGCAACTCAGTTTCAATCTCCAACAAGCTTATATAAGCTTATAATAGCTTTTTGTAAGCTTGTAATCAAGTTTAAAGCATTTTAGTTACTGGTCAACAAAAGTCAACATAGGAGCAAAATTGATGCAGAAAGGGAAATGGTTGAAGCAGACATGGATTTGGGTTGATTTATAGTTAGTTGGGATGGATTTGATAGGTTAGTGGTTCTGGTCTCACTGGTTGCAAGCCATTGTGGCTTTGGACAATTTGTAAGTCATTTTCTAGTTTCTAAGCATAATCTGTTTCTGTGATTAATAATAGTTGAAACCTGTCCTAATAGTAGTATTTAGGTTAATTAGATTTAGTTTGATCAAATTTCATGTTCGATTAATAGTTAGATTGTTTAAATTTGCTAATCAGTTGAATCAGGAGTGTTTGGATTAACTGTTATACTGTCTTAGAGGTATATGCAGTGGTTTATTTCTATTGTTTTATGTTTGTTAAGCACATTTAAGCTCATTCAAGTCTTGGTTTGGTGCCTGCTAGTTCAAAAAGTCAAACATTAACAAATCTGTCTCAATGTCTCAACTGTTGTGAGTTTTGGATTGGCAATTTCTTGATTTGTGTTTAGAAATCATTAAGCTTGCTTGCATTGTGCTTGTTCTATCATATTACATCAATAACAGTCATAAAATTGGATTTAAAGTTCATGAAAGTCAAAATGTCTCAACTGCTTTCCAAAGTCAAAACTTGAAAAACTTGTTTTGGGTCCAACTGCAAGGATTTTTCATGGCCTCATTTTTGAGCCACATGAAGTGAGACTTGGCATTTTGAAAACTTCAGTTGGTGTTCTTTCTTATCACCATTTTAGTAGAATTTTACAAATTTTTTATAAGCTCTAAACAAGCTTCTCTTTTAAGTACATATTGCCCTGCTCACAGGGGTCATTCTAATCTGAGTTTTCTCAGATCTTGTGCAAGGCTGCACAGGGCTCATAAGAGCTAGTCATGGTCTGATTTTTGGTTTGATATGTCTCACCCAGGTCTGCTTTAGATTCCAATTGGTGTTTTTCATTTTGAGCTTATTTTAAAGCTTGTGCTTGTGTCCAAAGTAGGTACCCAGAACCTGTTTTGGCTTATAAGCTCTTATAGCCAAATCCTTGTAACTTGTAATCCAGTGGTTAAAAACAGTTAGGATTTGTTGCATTTTAGTTATTTTAGCAGTTTAGAACTTCTGTAATCAGCTGGTGTCTTATTTTGTTCATTTGGCTTATTTGGAGTGCTTAATAATAAGCACTTGCACATCAGTTCCTAATTCCTCCACATAAGCACTTGTTTTTCCATTTTTCCTAGCTTCCTTATATAATTTTAGAGTTTTCCTGAAATTTTCATATTTTTCTAAGTTGATTTGCTATTTTTCTTAATTTAAATTAGTTTTTAAGCATTTTTAAATAGCATTTAATATAAAAAATTAAGAAAAGTCTCAAAAAAATAATTTTTCATTTTTCTTAAGTTAAGATAAATATAAAAAGACAAAAAAATATTTTTCTAGATTTTTCTTAGTTAAATTTGTATTTTTGAATAATTTAATTATTTTTTAATAGTTTAAAATTCATAAAAAATACAAAAATAATCAGAAAAATATAAAAATAGTTTTGAAAATTCTATTTTGATATTTTAGACTTTTCCAATTCATAATTTTATTTTTCTAGCTTTATTTCCTAATTTCTTGTATTTTAGGTAATTATTAAATAGTTAAAAATAGTTTTTAATTAATAATAATTAGATAATTAGTTATAAAAATAGTTTTCTTTTTCTAAATATTTTCTTTCATCATTAGGTTTGTAAAAATATCATTTTCATATTTTTAGGGTTAATATTGATTAAGTTTCACTTTTTCTTTTGTACGTCACGTAGATTTTAATTTCAGTTTTATAAAAACATAAAAACAAAAACATCATATTAAATATAGTGATAGCGTTTATTTAATTGTTTTTATCTTTTTAATTTCCTTTAATTTGCATTTAAGCCGTTGTAATTTGTTGGCTTTTTCTGTAGTTATAATCATAATTCAAATCCCTTTTTCGTTCAAATTTCTCGATCACTTTACGTTTGATAATCCATTGCATAGCTCGCTGGGACATAACGACCCGGGGAGAGCCTATACTCCTCAGATCTTCATTGCATTCGTGCTTGGGCAGTTTTAAGCTTATTACGGTCGGCCATTCACAAGTGGCCGGCTTGAGTGATTTAGCTTGACTGTTTGGCACGCATCAACGGACTAAACAATGGTGAAATTTGATTTGTTTTGGAAGAGTTAAGTTTTCAATATTTTAATTGATTGGTGATTTTGGTACAAATGGTCTGAACGGCTCACCCAATAGAATGAACTATAAAGGGGTTAATTAAGAAGTGCGCACAGTCACACTGAAAGGATGTCTAAGGTTATGCTTTGCGCTTACCTGGTCCTCTGCCCCCTGTAAGTTCGAATGGAGCTACTTAGTAAGCCATAAAATGTGCAAACTCATCTTAAGGGCGAATTAGTTTTAATTCCATGCGCCACTTCGGTGGTAATTACCCGAAACACTAAGTGTTTACACTTATGCAAAAGTACGGTATATTGGACGATAATTAACACTAAATTCTTTGATTGGTGAACCCAATACCTCAGTCAAGACTTTGATAATTTGATCTTTATGAATTGGTAATAAAAAGTTTTTTTATTAAATTTATACTACAAGATGAATGCATGACATCTTTGTACATATTTGATTTGACCACATAAAATCAAAACTAGTACCCTTTTAAATTAAGTTATATGCCATCTAATTAAAAGGAACACTTGAAGTTGCAATTTACGTCATGACAGTACTTGGCTAGATTGTGATGGAGAGGTAAATCTCTATGTAAAGTCAGACCTTACATGGACATATTTGCAGTTCTTTAAGTTAGACACTTAAGTTGAGTAGGAAGTGAGACCTGGACTCACTGGCATAAGATGGGATGAAACATGTTTATATTTGCAATAGCGTTGGAAAATATAAATCCCATAATGATCTAGGAGTTGGAAATTGTTTGCCAATTAATGTTCGACAGATTAACTTATTATGTGCTTTCGTTACAAGCAGATCAACTGATGTAATGAATCCATGATAATTTGGATCCTAGTTTTCGAGAAAATTATATGGTTATATGTTTATATTACCGTTGGGTATATTTTATTTTCTTGAAAAGTGTATTATCGAAAATACTAATACTTGAACTTTTTCTGTAGAAATGGCTCAAAACAACGATAACACTAGCACTGCTCTAAATTCTGCGTTCAAAAACTTTTTTGATCGAGAAAAGTTGACTGGCTCTAAGAATTTCAATGATTGGCACCGCTCTTTGAGAATTGTCTGTAGAGTTGCTGACCGGTTGAAATATCTTTATGAACCTTGCCCTTCTGAACCAACTGGTCCTACAGCTACTCAAGCTGAAAAGGACGAGTGGAAACTGGAGTATAAGCGTCATAATGATGTGCCTTGTCTTATGTTGGGAACAATGGAATCTGCTCTTCAAAAGCAGTTCGAACATTATTTCCCATATAATATGCTCAATGAACTTCGAACTATGTTTGAGAAACCAGTTGCCGTCGAGATTTATGACTTGACCGACGCATTACACAACTGTAGGCAGGGAGAGGGTAAACCCGTAAGTGCTCATGTATTGGAAATGAAAGGATACATGGATCAACTAAAGGCACTTGGAAAAACTTATGATGATGACATGGCTGTGAATCTGATTAATATATCCCTTAAGAAGGATTTTAATGATTTTGTCAAAAAATTCAATATGCACTGCGTGGGGAAGACAGTTACTGACTTACACGCATTGCTTATTGATTATGAGAAAGGGTTGCCTCAAAAGGTTCCTACTGCCCAGGTACTTGCTATTCAGGGTGGAAGGATTAATAAGCCAAAACAGCAGCGTGCGAACAACAAGAAGGGTAAGGGAAAGGTTGACAAAGGCAAACAGGTTATGGCCTATCAACCTCAACCCAAGAAAAACCCTACTCCTAGGAAGGATAATCCTAAAAAGGATCAAGCATGCCACCATTGCAAGTCAGTTGGGCATTGGAAGAGAAACTGTGCTCTCTATCTTAATGTATTGCGGGCAAATAAAATAAAGTACGAAGGGTCCATGGGCGCCGGTTCTTCTGGTAATTTATTTGTCATTGAATTATTTACTCTAAATCATAAAAATTCCTGGGTATATGATACTGGTTGTGGTATTCACATTTGTAATACACTACAGGGATTTAGAGTGGAAAGGAAGCTTGCCTATGGAGAGCAATATTTGCACGTGGGAAATGGCGCACATTGCCTTCGGGCTTAGTACTGTTATTGAACAATTGTCATTACGCACCTTCTATAATTAGATGTGTTGTTTCCTTTTCAGTTTTGTTGGATGATGGTTTTACTCATACTATTTCACGTAATGGAATTGATGTTTCTTTAAATGGTGTATTTTATTTTAAAGCAATTACTGTGAATGGTGTGTTTGAAATTGATGTGATTGGAAATGAATCTAACAATAATAATAATTCGATGTTTAGCATTAACAAGAAGATAAAGTTAGACTTGAATTCTTCTTATCTTTGGCATTGTAGACTTGCTCATATAGGCAAGGCTCGCATGCATAAGCTGCAACAAGAAGGGCTTTTGCAAAATATCAATGATGAATCATTTGATAAATGTGAGTCATGCATATCTGGGAAGATGACGAAGAAACCTTTTCATAGCAATATGGAGAGGGCTTTTGATCTACTTGGTCTTATTCATACTGATGTGTGTGGACCACTTAGACATGTGTCAAAGAGAGGTGCTAGCTACTTCTTAACCTTTACTGATGATTTCAGCCGTTATGGTTATGTTTATTTACTTAAGCATAAACATGAGGTGTTTGAAACATTTAAGGTTTTCAAAGCTGAAGTAGAACTGCAATTGAGAAAGAAGATTAAAGCTCTTCGATCCGATAGAGGAGGCGAGTATCTAAGCCAAGAGTTTAAAGATTACTTAGCTGAGAATGGAATTGTCGAGAATCTCACTTCTCCATATACTCCACAACAAAATGGTGTATCTGAGAGAAGAAATCGTACATTGTTGGACATGATACGATCTATGTTTAATCTTACCACTCTACCTTTATCCTTTTGGGATTATGCTTTGGAATCAGCTGTTCGCATTCTTAATATGGTTCCCACAAAGAAGGTTGATAAGACACCATATGAAATATGGCATGGTAAAGCTCCTAACCTGTCTTATTTAAAGGTCTGGGGTTGCGAGGCGTATGTTAGACGTGACTCAGCAGATAAACTCCAACAAAGATCTGTAAAGTGTATCTTCGTAGGATACCCTAAGGAAACTATGGGTTACTACTTTTACTATCCAACTGAAAATAAAGTAATTGTTGCTAGGTATGGAGATTTTCTTGAAAGAGATCTCGTATCTCAAGAATTCAGTGGGAGAGTTTATGATCAGGAAGATGATCAAGAAGATGCATTACCTTTTGAAAACACTAACGTACTTCCGGTAGAACCTGATAGTCTAGGTCCTCCACCAGAAGTTGAAGTGATTCCCGTTCGTAGATCCGTAAGGTCTACACGTGCACCTGAACGTCTATGTCTTAACGTAGAGGTTGAGGAAACTATGTTAGGAGATCTTGGAGAGCCTACTAGTTATAAAGTTGCCATGGCAAGTCCTGATAAAGAAAAATGGCAAGTTGCAATGAATGGGGAAATGCAATTCATGAGAGAAAATAAAGTCTAGGTAGAGGTCGATTTACCTCCAAACGCCACGGTGGTTGGAAGTAAGTGGCTCTATAAGATTAAGACTGACATGGATGGCAATATACACGTCTATAAAGCTCGTCTAGTTGCGCAAGGTTTTACTCAAACTTATGGCATTGATTACGAGGAGACCTTTTCTCCTGTAGCGGACATTAGAGCTATTAGAATTCTCAAACTTATGACTATGAGATATGGCAAATGGATGTCAAAACTGCCTTCTTGAATGGTCGCTTAGATGAAGACATCTATATGAAGCAACCTGAGGGGTTCGTGAATCCACAATTTCCAAACCGTGTATGCAGACTTCAAAGGTCCATTTATGGATTGAAGCAAGCATCAAGGCAATGAAATAAAAGATTTGATGAAGAAATCAAAAGGTATGGATTTATTCAAAATCTTGATGAGCCATGTGTATATCACAAAGTTAGTGGGAGTGATGTAATTTTCCTAATTCTTTATGTCGATGACATATTAATTATAGGAAAAGACATTCCAAGTTTGCAAAATGTTAAGGCATATCTTGGGAAGTGTTTTTCCATGAAGGATTTAGGAGAAGCTGCATACATTCTGGGAATCAAGATCTACCGAGATAGGTCAAAGCGGTTAATTGGTTTAAGTCAAAGCGCTTACATTGATAAAATATTGAAGAGATTCAATATGCAAAATTCCAAGAAAGGATATTTGCCGATGGATGTAAAGCATGGCTTATGTAGCGAGATGTGTGCTTCAACACCTGCTGAAGTGGCACGCATGCAGAAAGTTCCTTATGCTTCGGCTGTAGGATCTATTATGTATGTTGTGAGATGCACAAGGCCAGATGTGGCATTCGCTCAAAACATGACCAGTTGATATCAACAGAATCCGTGAACTTCACTGGATTGTTGTTAAGCATATTCTAAAGTATCTTAGAAATACTAAAGATATGTTTTTAGTGTATGGTGGAAATCCAGACACAGAGCTTGGTGTTACAGGTTACTGTGATGCGTCCTGGCAGTGTGATAAAGATGATACGAAGTCTCGGACGGGTTATGTCTTTGTCATCAATGGAGGAGCAGTTGACTGGAAGAGCAAGAAGCAGAGTACGATTGCGATGTCTGCGACAGAAGCCGAATACATAGCTGCTTCGGAAGCTGCAATGGAGGCTGTTTGGATTAGGAAATTCATTTTAGGGCTTGGTGTTATGCCTTCAATTGAATAACCTATATATGTATCGTGACAATTCTGCTGCAATCATATTTGCCAATGAACCTGGAGTCATGAAGGACACCAGACATTTTCTACGGAAGTATCACTATGTTCGGGAACAAGTCCGCGAAGGTGAAATAAATCTACTGAAAGTTCACACAGATGATAACTTAGCTGATCCTTTCACTAAGGCTTTAGCTAAATACAAGCTTATTGGACTTGCCAATGGAATTGGACTTCGTTTAGCTAATAGTTTCATGCATAACTATGATTAGTATTTGGATAAAGGATATTGTAAAACATTTATTATTTTGATGAAATAAAGTTTGGATTATGTTTATTTTCATTTATAATATTGTTGTGTTATATTTGCATGTTTAATCCGTGAGTAACTAAGTTATTCTAAATGTCCGTTGTCGATTAATGATATGGGAGTATCATTAAATTAAGACAAATATGAGATATGTGGTAGAATATACTTGAAAGTATATTGATGAGAATGCATACCAATTTCAGATGATATTCAATGAATTGAATATAGGACTTATCCCAACTACATAATTTATTTTGTGGATATTGTTATAAGTAAATTATGAATAGTTATCCTCAGACTTGAGATACCAGATAAGTGTCATGAATGTAGTGCATTTCTGTGAAACAACTTAACGCTATACGTAACTGGTAGTTATAAGGGTTGTTTTCAGAAATGTTACAAAGTTTATGGGTTATTCTTGTAGTCGAGATAGAATTTGTTCCTTCAAATTTATTTGGAGTTTAATACTGTTGAGCCCCTCGTAGGGTTGACAAGATGTTTGTGCGGCCGCACCCAAATCTCCCCTAAATATGTTTAGATGATTCGGTAATCTTGGTCAATCACTTACAACGAGAAACATAATAGTTTTATAAAGAATGACTTAATTTCATATCTTTATTTAACGTGGTATTAGAAACAAAAGGGTAATAATAATGAGAAATCATTAAAAGGTTTTTCCAGGAGCCTTACTCGATTCGTACTAGAGGCATCGAAGTGTTGCTAGACGCTAACCGATGTGATCACTCTATTAAGATATATCCAAGTGGGAGCTGTTAGTTTTATGGATATAAATTAGTATACGTAAGTTAGGATCGAACTCGAGACTACGGGATTGCACACTTTACGTATGAGAATTTAAAGTTAAATAATTAAATATAAATGTTGTATTTATTTATTTATTAAACGAAATAACTAACGGACGTTAAGTAATTAATGTAATGGACTAACGGGCGTTAAATGTATTTGGAAAAGGACTAAATTGTAAAAGATGGGAAGGTTCCGGAATCCCTTGTGGGATACATGAACCGATCGGCCACAAGGACCCAACCCAAACCCACTTTGACTCAAACTTGTTCACCAAGTTTGCATGAGTATATATACAAAACCTAGGGTGTTTGTAAAATCATCTCTTGTGCTCATTGCTAAACCCTAAATTGTTTGTGTGTGTTTTCTTTGTCCTCAAAACCGGTCGACACCCATTCATTGGGATCGATCCACTTCTTTTTCCACAACAAGTTATTTGGTTTAATAAAACTAGCATTACTTTAATTTGGTTTAGTACGTGTGTACAAGAACGTAGTAATAACAAACTATTGTTATTATCTTGGATTGAATTACAAAACGGTAAGAGGTAATTCATATAATCCTAATTTAATCAAATTAGGGTTCATCCGTTGCTAGTTTGTGGATTTGATTCTTGTTCGGCTAGAATCAAGAAAAGGTACGCATATTCTTTTATGTTAATTAATTATTCGTTAATAAATCCTATACGCTTCCGCTTGATTACTTTGATGTTTTGTGGTTATTTATTTAAATGTCTGTTATATAATTCCAACAAAAACCGCATTACCATATGTAAATGAACTATTTTAATTTGAAAAAAACCGCGTGGTCTGCTATCCCACCAACAATTGCATTAGCTTAAAGTAGCTTCTCTTCATTTTCTGTTACAAGTTTTGCATTAACTACCCAATCAGGAAAAGCATAGCAGGGCGTGGACGAGTTTTTGACATAAGTTGCACTAATGGATTTTGACATAAGTATAATTTAGTGAATATAAATTGAATCAAGTAACGTAACCCATGCATAAGAATAGAACATTCTGCAAAAATAGTGAAACACATCACGACTATATATTGGATTAAAGTATAAAGTGGTTGCCGATTTAAGATTAAAAATATGTGTTCACCATCACCGAAATCCACAACAATTACAAAAACTAAAGTTGTTTCCATACTCAAATCCATAATATCATTTTTTTTAAAAGTATATGCAAGAAAATTTTTTAATAATTTTAAAAAAAAAATATAGGAAAAGATTTTAAGATTATTCTCAACTGTCACATCACTTTACCCCAATAGTTCACTATCTCACATTTTATTAAAATAATCACTTACCCCTTTAATGTGCCACATTCTACAAACCAAATAATTAATAATAAAAATAATTTATTAAAATACACACTTATATATAGACATATCTCACTAAATGTTCAACACTAACTCACAAACAAAATAATTAAGGGAGAATTTCTTATATAACCCTCTTTTGTATTAAAATTACATATATATATCAAACATAACATAAAAATTACATATATATCCAATCTAAAACTTAAAATTACATATGTATCCAAGTTAACTTACAAATTTCATATATATCCAATTTAAAACTCAAAATTATCATATATGTTCAAATACCCAATTTATATATAATTAAAACCATAAAATACATATTAAATATCATCTGATTTTAAAATGATCATCATACCTTTGTTTCTATTTTCATTATAATCACACATAGGGGTGTTAGTCTGGTCGAGTTGCTCGGGTTCGGGTCAATTCAGGTCGAGGCTAAAAAATATACCCGAACCCAACTCTATTTAGAACCCGACACGAATAGACCCAAAACCGACTAACTAAGATTCTAAATAGAGTCGGGTTCAGGTATTTTTTAGCCTCGAACCGAATTGATCCGAACTTGACCAACCTGACCCGACTAGCACACCTATGTGTGACTATAATGAAAAGGGAAACAAGGGTATAATGGTCATTTTAAAATTAAATTATATTTATATGGATTTTAAGGTTTTAATTATTGGACTTATATGTGAGTTTTAAGTTTTAAATTGGCTATATATGAAAATTTTATGTTAAGTTGGATATATATGTAATTTTAAAACTTAGATTGAATATATATGTAATAGTTAAGTTATGTTTGATATATATATATATAATTTAGATGCAAAAGAGGGATATATATAAAATTCTCCTAATAATTAATAATGAGAAATACTATAACCACATACAATTTACAAAAAGAAATCCACATAATGATGTGGCAAGTGAATTTGTGGATGAAAATAAGAGAGATAATTTAAATGTTAGAAAGAGAATGCCATTAATTGCTTGACAACTCATTGTGTGGGATTTTTTTTGTAAATTATATGTGGGTGTAGCATACCTCATTAATAATTAATAATTAAAACTCACAATGCTTGAGTGGTGAGAAGATCATCGTTCATCTATGTTTTTGTTTGGTCTCACGAAACACACAAACACCCCCCATGAGGCCTTACACGTGACTATAGTAAAAAATGGCTCCCTCACGCTCCATTGGGAGCAGTCTAAATACCATATGAGATTTTATTATTGTACCATAAGCAAGTGAACCTATCGAGCAAGTAAATTGTGCTACCATTATATACAATGAACTAATTGTCTTAAAGTTATGTTTTAAAAAACATATATATGAGAAAATTGAGCTTTGTGAATATGCTCTAAGAAAACCAATACACAATTCTCAAAAGGTCGTATTATTTTTTCTAAGCTGAACCAATTTGTTTAAAATAATTTGAATTTACATAGAGGTGGAAGGTAAACGAGCAACAAGCTGCGTCGATACTTTTTCGGATTGCAAAACTAATTCTTTTATAAACAACATTTGTGGCTACAAGTGTCATAACATTACTATGCATAACTCGTTTGACTCTCTTGAAGAGCTCAGATGCCAAAAAACCAAAAATATCAAAAGCGAAAGGAATAAAAATATGTTGATTAATAATTAAAAATGTTTACACATTGATGGCATATGTTGTCCATATTGTGGGTATGTTTGGTGAATATAGCAGTAGCAAAAAGCGATAGTCGAAAGCAGTAGCGGGGAATAGTAACTACAAGCAATAGCCGTTTGTTTGGATAAAGTGTTTGGTTACATAGTTGTATAGAATGCTACTAGAAATAACGTTTTGATTTGGAGCTTTTAGAAAAAGTAGGAATGCTAGTTGCTTTTTTCCTAACAAACATTTTGTTCAAAATAATAACCGTTAGTCACGAGTTGTTTCAAAATGCATACTACCAAATGTATTAGCCCAAAAAGTATAAATATTTTTCAGCTAGCACTTTGAATATAATTACCACTTCTTCATTGGTTATTAAATTACCGGGGGTAATTGAGCAAATGAACCATCAAAATTTGTATAGAAACTTGAAATAAAGGATGCATTTTCTCCATCTTTATCTAGTGTTTATACAATCCAAAACTATATGTATTCATAATTGACATTATAGCAAAATCAGACATGAGTTCCCTTGGTGAGTATATTTTATAAAAACCCGATATAGGTCAATTCCAAGTACCCCGATTACCCGGTTCTCAAATAGTCGGATTAAACAAATACGCGATAAATAATTTGAATCGTCTAAACTTGGTGGCTTTTACGATCCATAAAGTTCACATGAATTCTTTAGTTTAATAGAATCTAAAAACTACCATTTATTCATTTTTAACATTAAATCCGAATCAGATACGAGTTCCTTCAAGGCCATTGAAAACAAGATGCATAAAAACAAGATGCATAATCCATGTATCACTGTTAAATTGTATCGTATGTAAAGCTAATATTTTGTGGGGTAAAATTAATATTTTGTGGGGCTTGTAACTATTTTGAATTTCGCAACTAACTAAAATGTGTCAAGATTGGAGTTAGTTGTTGTTATAAAATATCGTCTCTTTCAAGGTAAAAACAAATGAAAACTTGAAGAAAGAAAAATGAAAGTATTAGATTATCCCACATTGGCGGATGTACAAATATTGAATGTGTTTATATAGTTAAAACCATGGACAATCAACATGTTGATTTATATCTTTTGAGATACAAAAGCAATTGCGAATTCCAACTAAGTATAAATCAACTTTTTAAAATAAATGTAGGAAACAAATTTAAATAGTTTTTAAAAACAAATGTAGTAAATGATTTTAAGACTACTTAATTGTAGGGGTGTGCAAAAAACCGAAAAACCGAACCTAAACCGAAAAAAACCAATAAAACCGAAACCGATTGAAAAACCGACGGTTCGGTTTTTATATTTTGAAAAAACCGAAGTTTTTGGTTCGGTTTGGTTTTAGCTTTAAAAACCGACCAATAGAAACCGAACCGACATTTAAAGTCAAAATAATATATCTTGCCTTGTTGTTCATAAATAATAGAGTAAATTACATCGTTCATCCCTGTGGTTTGGCCATAAAAACATTTCAAGTCCCGCGACTTTCATTTTTGCATGATCGGTCCTTATAATGAAGTTTTGTAACACCATTCATCTTTATCACTAACAGCCTAAGGACTTGCGATGTTATTAGCGCCAAACCACAGGGACGAACGATGTAATTGATAAGGACGAATGATGTTACAAAACTTCATTATAAGGATCGACCATGTAAAAATGAAAGTCGAGGGACTTGCGATGTTATTATGGCCAAACCACAGGGACGAATGGTGTAATTTACTCTAAATAATATAAGTACTTTATCTTGATATCTTCCTATTACAATATTACATTACCGTTGTCAATAATGCATTTCAAATGTGTGATAACTCTGCTAATATTTTATTTCATAACAATATACATAACATAAATGTGCTTTAAGGTAAAAAAAAATGGGTACACAAATGTCACAAGAACACATTAAGTTTGAATGTTAATGGTTGTTCCTGTTAAAGATGGTGCAATTACATCAAAAGATTGAAGAACTTGTTCCAACATCACTTTTTTTTTCGTTTACACACTCTTCAATTGTTTCGGTGTACCTTTCAAGTTCTAACAAGTCCTTGGAACTTTGGAGGCAACTTTGAGAATATTGGCACTTGATTTAAGACGGTTCTTTACCCGTTTTAGTACCGTTGTACCGGTACCGGTTTAAGATATGGTTCTATTTTATGATATATGTCAAATCTACTTTGAAAAAACAAAGCTCGATAAATCGTATAGAAACCGAAAAAACCAAAAAACCAAACCGAAAAAAAACCGATAACCGAAAAACCAAACCGACACAAAACCGAAACCGAATGGTTTCTAAAAATCAAAAACCGAAATTTTTCGGTTCGGTTTCGGTTTTATACAAAAACCGAGCCAAACCGACCCCTACTTAATTGTCACATCACTTTACCCTAATAGCCATCACTCTCTCATATTTTGTTAATGGGAAAATGGTCTAAAAAGGGATCGAACTTGTCACTTTTTTCTTTTGTAGGCATTCAATTTTTTTTTCTCCCTAAAGTAGTCAAATACTTTCTTAATCTTCCTATTGTAGCCTCAAATCAAAAGTTAGTTACATAAATTTACATAAATCGTCCCTGTGGCTCTAAACAATTACACCATTCATCCTTGAGTCAATTACATAAAAGGTCCCTGTGACACTAATAATTTATACATTTCGTCCTTGTAGCTATAAACTTAAACTAATCCAGGAAGCCACCATCGGCCGCCTGCCACCACCATCCGCTGCCTGGGTTTCATATAACCCATGAAACTATATACTACAAAATAGAGAAAACATGTATACTTTGAGTCGAAGTGTCTGGTTGGACTCGTAAAGGTGGTGTTCCTGAAGAAGAAGAAGAAGAAGAAGAAGAAGAAGAAGAAGAAAGAATTTATAGCAATTCCAACTATAAATACAGTGAAAGCAAAATTGCTGAATCCAAAAACTAGTTCATACCATCTTTTGTTGTTCATAAAGCCTATCAACTAGCGATTGAGTCTGTGTCAACAAGATAAAAGCCAATTAGACAAAAACACAAAAGCTAACACTTTTATGCTACAGTATTTGTTACAAAAAGAAACATGGGTTATATCCAGAAATATGATTCGGGTACGGGTTTTTGTTGATTTCACAAATAGTCAAGGTGTTGAATTTCAAAGATCAAATAAAACATATGAGATAGTACACATAGTAGCCAAATACAAGTAACACAAATAAAGGTAACATTTTTTGTGCTATTTGATAATACAGAAACATGGGTTATATCCAAATATGATTCGGTACTGGTTTTTGTTGACTTTATTAGAGGTCAAGCTATTGACTTTCAAGAGTTAACTGTAACATTAATATAACTTGAACACAAACAAAAATAGCATATGAACTAGTATTGTCCGTGATTAATAGTAGCGAAGTCCGTGATTAATAGTAGCGAATTGTAGCTTATTCACAGGTAGTCACGGGTCATTTACTTAAATAATATTGGGCATGTTACCTCTACCTCTAGTCCTCTAAGCAATTCCAGAATAATGACACCCCATTACATGAACAAATTACAGAAGAAAACAACAATCCAGACACATATCTATTGTTAACATGGAAAGTCATGTTCAATAATATGTATGAAATTGTAAGTTCATTAGATGTTAATTTATAATTATGGAAAGTTAGAAATTGCCTTTTATAAATAAAATCACGGTAACTTGGTAAGTTAGACTATAGTTAGAACTATGTTGTGGTTAACCCATAAAACAGCTTGAAGACCTAAAGCGAACACGTTCTTACACACAAAAAACTAATTTAAAAACAAAAGCAGCAATCAATTTTCGAATACAAACTTTAACGGCGTGCCACAGTTAGCAAAAATCGGCCACTTGCTTACTTTCATCATAGAGTGAAAGTTTCGGGTGTAAGCGTTTACTTGCTATCACAACTTATTATAAGTTATGTCCCAAAAAGAAAACATTTCAGAAGAACAAACAGAACCCGTATGCATAAATGTCAAAATTACAGAAAAACTATCAATGCTAAGCAACATATAAAGCAAACATGTTTGAAAACATAAACCGGTGGTAAGATGGGGGCGTACCTTCAAATTTCACGGTGGACGACATGAGTACGATATTTACCCTGTTGAGGAAACATAATGTAAGACCAACTTTTGTTACTGATAGGTTTGTTTGTGTTATATATGAGAGGTAAAGCTACAATTAACTGAAAACAACAAGCTAAATTTCCAAAAAAGTGGAGTAAATGAATGGAACAGTGCAAATGGGATAAATATTGAATGGCTCGATCAAATGTTTTTTGTAAGATAATGGACAAATAGGTAGGTAATCAGTTCATATGTTTTGTGCAGTGTACCAGACTAGCTACACAAGTACTTAACGTAAAATGCTAAAATTATAATAACAATAATATATCATTTGATGCCCCTGCTTAAGAGAATCGGTACATTAAATGCCAACTAAACCGATCAAACCTTTGAAATAAAGCTTCAGATAGAAGAACTAAGGTTTCAAAACAGATAGCAAATGTGCGTGAAACATGTCAGAAAACAGTGAATCTGTTTGCGTTGTGCTTTCTACTTAGAGCTTTAACTCCCTAAGATTGAACTAAACGTAAGGAACAATCAACATCATCCTGTTCAGTTGCAATACTCTCGAAATCATGATCAATAAGCTTCTGGACAAAAAAAAGAAAACAAACATGTAACCATATCATGCTACAAACTAAAACTATGTTTCTCGACCACTCATTAGTAGCTATATGAGAGTACTATGCTTAAGAATGCAAGAGGGCATGATGAATTCTCAGTCAATTTCCAAAACATAGAGGGTAAATAAAAGAACAAGAGTTGAAATGCCAACAGTGTACAAAAAAGCAAATAAAAAAACCTTGTGTGAGAAAGCATCCCAAATACAAGGACCCCTGCCACCCTCATTGGCTGCACCTTCAACCTGCAATACAACAACAAACAAGAGAACATGCTATTAAAATTAGCATACAACATCTTATCCAAACTATAGATGTTGAAAACTACCTAAATTCCAAACTACAGCATTTTATAACATATTAGTTCGTTTACATCATGAGTCATTGATGTGAAATCTCCCACTCAAGGATGTCAACAAATCAATATACAATGCTTAGCAAGCTAATAATCATAAACAAACTCATCCTACAACTCATCTAACGGTTAAATGGAATGTGAAATCAGAAACATATATCATATAACAAGAGGCAATGACCATCTTATCGTCACTGTGATCAGTACTCTTCGACATATAACAATTCGGTCAAAACTAAACGTAAATGCGAAGAAGGGCATCCTATGTGGTGAGTGACGTAGCATACCATACACACACTTCCAAATATCTCCATCCTTCCAAGAAGTAAACAAACAATAGATTTACACAACTAGCCTCTAAACTAATGCAACATTTCCATGATTATGGAGACAACTATTGAATAAACACATTATGCCCCTTGTATATGCCCATTATTATCCAATTATTTGTGCTATTTGCTAGACTAAAGTGACTAAAGAGCAACTTACTTATCTCAATCTGCCAATTGGGTGATTATACTATTCTTTGCGCCATATTGGTGATTATACTATTTTCAAGACATAATTTTAACCACACATACAATGCATCACTACAAACCACATTTCATCAGTTGATACAAATAATATTCATGAAAAGTAAATACAAATAATATTCATACTTTTAAAGTCAGAACTTTCTGAAATAGTTACATTATACTAATCGCAAAATCCCCAGTTTTTATAAACCCTAATCGCAAAATCAGATCAAACCACATCACGTATCTAACCTTCACTCTTCCCTTCAATAGAATCAAACCATTTGGGCGCTCAATCCACGATCTAAAGTTAGAATCAAACCAAGAGAGGGAGAGGGAGAGGGAGAGGCAGTAAGAGCATGTGAGAGAGAGTAGAAGATAGATTTTATGATATAAAGTTACTCACGGATGAATGGGGATGAATGGTGTAATTGTTTAGAGCTATAGAGACGATTTATGTAAATTTATGTAATTAACTTTTGATTTGAGGCTACAATAGGAAGATTAAGAAAATGTTTGACTACTTTAAGAAAGAAAAAAAAGTTGAATGCCTACAAAAAGAAAAAGTGGCAAGTTCGATGCCTTTTTAGACCATTTTCCTTTTATTAAAATACAGTTTTTTATATAAACGTAAGTACGTAACCACTAAATGTCACACTTACTCACAAACCAAACAATTAATAATAAAAACATTTATGGAGGTTCACTTTTACACAATACCAGAGTGGTAAGAAGATCATCGTTCGTCAATGTTTTTGTTTGGTCGTACACAACACACAAACTCCCCCGATGAGACCTTACGCGTGACTATGGTAAAAAAGTGGCTCCCTCACGCTCTATGGGTGTAGTCTAAATACCATATAATATTTTATTATTGTATCATAAGCAAGTGAACCTATTGAGCAAGTAAATTGTGACACAATGAACTAATCTATATTATATTATAAAATATTTAGGACTTTTTATAAAAAAAAAAAAGAGAAATGATACATAGAGCTAAACTTGGACCAAAAAATAGATCTAAAAACACTTGGCAAAATCTTGACGGCTGCAGATAAAGACCCGCTTATTTTACAACCCGTCAGGATCTTGCCAAGTGTTTTTAGGTCTATTTTTAGGTCCAAGTTTAGACCTATGTATCATTTCTCATAAAAAAAATCTTAAAACTTTAAGACAAAAAACATTACTATAAGAAGAAAATTAATGTAAAATTTGAGAATTTAAGTTTCATAAAACCATATAATAACCCCTCCAATAATGATATATTTTAATACAATTGTTTATAAGAAACGCTCACTAAATTTATAACCACCAATTTAAAGCTACAGTTTGAAAAATATGAGTGCTAACTATTTACACTATTAATAATTTAGACGTTCTACTTTTGAAAAACATATATTTACTACGTTACAAAATATTGGGACATGCTAACTAAGAAAGGTTTAAAATGAAAAACATTTGTTCGCCACAAAAATAATCATAAGTACCCGCCGCCGCATTGCGCGAGTACCTTTCTAGTTGTCTTAAAGTTAGTGTTGTTTTTTTTTTTTTTTTTTTTTTTAGGGGTTGTACCTAGTGAATATATTAATCAAAAATAAATTAACTACTAGATAAATAGAAGGATGAGCCTCTCTTTGCTCACTCTTAAACAGCAGAAACTAAATGACTTAAACACACTTAAGTCATGACTACTACTTGACCTAATAAACAAGAACTATAATGAAATATATAAACTTGAGGACTAGTAGTCGTTCTTGTTTTCAATACCTTTGCTACGTTGAGTTAACTTCGAATCCATGAATCTTCCAAATCTTCCGCATCCTCTCCACTCGAGGATTATTCTTGAAAAGAATTGTGGTTAACTTCAACCGAACTACTTCAACAATAGTTTCACACATCTTGTTTACACTTCTATCACCTTTAGCATATAAACTGTTATTACGCTCTTGCCAAATAAATTAAGATGACGCTGCAATTACCAGCCTACCAACAATACTCGTCACTGATTTTGAATTTGAAATGGGTTCGATCCATGCCATAATATCATCCCATCTTGGCGCCACTGATGGGATACCAGCTACACGAAGCATATTTAACCAAACCTGAGACGAGAAGGAGCATTCAAAAAACAAATGCTCGTGAGTATCAGGTTGCAACTTACATAATGGACAGCGAAGCATGTTTAAGTCGACAGAATTGCCCACATCCCATTTCTTCACTTTGTCTTGAGTCTTCAATTTCCTCCCAACGACCAACCACAAATGAAAGGCGTGACGAGGAATACTAAAAGAGGACCACACAATTCGAAACCAAGGCACAACAGGTCGCCTGATCCTAATAGTATCCCATAATGTCCGAACAGCAAACTCACATAAAGATCCATCAGTAGCCTTCCAAAACAGTTTGCCTTGCTTGTTTTCATCAGTATTAAGCGACATGATCTGATTAAGAACAAGAAAGGAATCATACCATGCAACATGCCATTTCCACATGTCGTTTTCCACAATATCCACCACCTTTTCGTCACGAGAAAAATCTGCATTCATAATATTCCTATTTGACATGTAAAGTCAAAGGAGTATGCATTGCCCAAGTATCTAACCAAGCCGAGGCACTCTTACCATTTCCAATCGCATAGTATATGTGAGGACGTAAATATTTACGTATTTGGAGAATTTTCCGCTACCCCCAACTGATATTAGCTTGCATACTAATATCCCAAAAATTACGACCTTTTAACTTGTATGAATGAATCCACTTTACCCACATGGACTCTTTGCAAGTAATAATATTCCAAACATGAGGGGACATTAGAGAAATATTAAACGACTCAAGTTTTCTAACACAAAAACCACCTTCTTGTTTAGGCACACATAGTGATTCCCAAGAAACTTTCGCCTTTCCTCTCTTCATCTCACCTTGACACCACAAGAAACCACACAATAATTGTTCAATGTCCTGAATAATTTCAGCGGGAAGAATAAAAAATGAATCCCAATACCCATGCATAGAGAAAAGAATAGAGATAACCAATAAAGATAAACATTTATTTTTCCAATCTCCTATTTTATTTTGAACCATTTCCACAAGAACCTTGCAATCCTTATAAAGAAGCCTCGATGAAATAAGAGGAACACCCAAATATTTAATTGGAAGGACACCCTCTTCGAATGGAATTAGTTGAAGAATAGCGGTCTTAACATGGTTAACAACATTACAAAAGATAGCCGTGCTCTTAGGAATGCTTAGAACTAACCCCGAAGCATTTTTAAACTCTTCCAACAATTCCATAAGAACTTTAGCAGAATTGAAATCACCAAGCGCAAACATAATCAAGTCATCTGCAAAATAAACATTAAATATGTTTTAAAAAAACGTGATCGACTTTATATATATGAGCAAATTCAGCTATGCCATATGCTGTAAGAAACCCAATAAACAATTCTCAAAAGGTCGTATTATTTCTTTTAGAGTCGAACCAATTTATTTATATTAATTTGACTTTACATAGATGCGGAAACAAACGAGTAAAAGGCAGCATTGTTAGCTCTTTTTTGATTGCAAAACTAATCTTTTAGAAACAACATTTAGCTCTAGGTGTCATAACATTATTATTCATATCTCGTTTGACTCTCTTAAGAAGCTCCATTGCCTCAAGTGTAAGGAAGTCAAAAGTATCAAACGTGAAAGGAATAAAAATATGTTGACTAATAATTTAAATTGTTTACATTGATGGCATATACAGTCCATATTATGGGTATGTTTTGTGAATATAGCGATAGCAAAAAGTAGTAGTTGAATAGCGGGAAACAGTAGTTATAAGCATTAGCCGTTTATTTTGATAAAATGTTTGGTAACATAAATGTATAGTCATAATTAGTAAGTAGGAACACTAGTTACTCGTGAATGCTGTTAAAAGTAAAGTTTTGATTTAAAGTTTTTAAAAAAAGTAGAAATGCTAGTTACTTCTTTCCAAACACATTTTGTTCAAAACGCAAAACGCTTACTACCATAAATTATTAATAAATATTCTGCTAACACTTTGAATATAATTACTACTTCCTTGTTGGTTATTAAATTGCTAGGGGTAATCGAGCAAATGAACCATTCAAGTTTGTATAGAAACATGAACTTAGAGTATACATTTTCTCCATATTTATCTAATGTTCTTATCTTCACATGAGTACATTAGTTTATACTTTATACAATCCAAAAGTATCGAGATTCACATTTAACATTATATCGAAATGGGACACGAGTTCCTTCATGGCCATTGACATCAAGTTAATAACGCGTGTAAACAATATCTTGTTGCCTTTCAAAAAAAAAAAAAGTGTGTTAAGTCTGGTCATATTATACCTCTTAAACATGAATATAAACTTATCTATAATGATATTATGTCAAATGTTGCCTAGTGAAATTTGTTACATCAATGGATTAATGTTATCGGGTCACCAAATTTCTCGTTGCCGAGCCCATCTTGATCGGCAGTTGTTGTATTTACGTTTTACCTAGCTCTTTCATTTCGTATCTAGATTAAAGTTGTCGTAAATAAGATATTGTTTCTCTCTAATAAAAAACTGAAAAGCCAAAATGATAGAAGAGTTTGTCCTGGTGGCTGGACAAAAGTTTGATGTGTTTTTATAGCTAAAATCACCAAAATATAATTGTCTTGTTGTGTATGACCGATAATACAAAATGTTGATTTGGTTTTAGATCATCGATTCATATGCAATCAAGTTTTTCTTTTTTTTCCCCTCCATATTCCAGGCTTAAATTCCGAATTTGCTTTCCATGTCCTATTTACTCAAACTTTTTTCTTATGTACCGAGTCTAGTACTTGGGATATGTCTTTGCAAGAAGCCATCAACAAAAAACGATTATGATGTATGTGTTCCCGAAACGGTAAAAAAATTGAGATATATATAAAGGTGAGGATTAATAGAACAAGAAACACCATTTACAGGTAGGTCGATCGATTTATGTATTGTACTAACATAATATATAAAGAACCAATTGCCTTCAAATTATGTTTAAAAAACGTGATCAACTTAAATATATGAATTATGTGAGTACATCCTATAAGAAAACCAATATAAGCCAATTCCATGTACCCCAAATACCCAATTATCAAAAGTCGCATTAAACTGATAATCGATCTATAATTTGAATAATTTAAACTTGGTGCCTTATACCATCCATAAAATTCACATGAGTTGTTTAGTTTAATGCAATCCAAAAACCATCGCTTATTCATTTTTAATATTGGAAAATGATAGAGATACCTAAAACCAAGTGGCATCATCCTGATGGCTACAGACATGGACCCACTTATATTACAACCCATCAGGATGATGTCATTTAGTTTTAGGTCTAAGTTTAAGCCTAACTTTATGTCTCTCTATTATTTCCCTTCATTATATCTAAATCGGATATGAGTTCCTTCATGGCCATTGACACTAAGAAACGTAAACTAAAAAAAAATGAAAAGCTAAGAGAAATGAAAGCTTGAAAGAAAAATGAAATCTTCAAATTGGTACAAAGAAAAGAATGAACAACAACTACATGCCTTCAAATAAAGAACTAAAGCAAAACACATTTTTGTTACTGGTTACATGGGCAGAGACGGAGCCAAGAATTTCAATTAAGGGGGCCGTAAATTATTACAGTATATAATACGAGTAGTAACATAAATCAATAGATCGCCAAAACACTAACTATTTATTAAAAAGAAAAAAAAAAAAAAAAAAGGTTGAGTTTTATTTGATTATACATTGAGTTCCTAGATATGTTACATCAGCAATGACAACTTGTGCATTTTTTCATTTTTTACTTTTAAAAAAAAAAGAAAAAAAATGGGGGGGCCTTTTAGCTAGAAACTATTTAGACAAAATCTCTAGAATTCAAACAATTTTATGACACTAAAAGATATTTAGTACATTTTCTTTAATTTATAAATATAAAGAGAATAAAAATAAAATAAGCCTCTGGTACTTCATCAAATTCTATATAGATTGTAGCTTTTTGTGATTTTTCTTGTCAACTTTTTTATTTTATCTTCAACCAACCTAAGATTTTGAAGAATGTATGTAAGATTGGGGTTCAATTCGTCAATAATTAAATGTAAGAGGGGTTAGACTATAACTTTACATCTAACTAGGGATACAAAGTAAAAATCTTTTCTTGGGCCCACAAGTAAATACATATCCAGGTTGTCTTCTTCCTCATCAGATTAAACGCAAACAGAGTCTGTTTTTCCATGGCTATAATATCAAGCTCATTTTCTAGAATGGAAGTTCTTCACCATAAACACAACCTTCAGAAGTGGGTTAGTTGGCCGGTTGGGGACCCTCCAGCCCCCCACTGGCTCCGTCCCTGTATGGGTAATCTTCATATTATGCAAAAAATTGAGCAACTACAGTATGTCATATCTTTGAATCAGTGGTTGATATATAAGTTATACTAACATTATTTACAAAGAACTGATTGTCTTAAAGTAATGTTTTAAACTTAAAGTACATAAAGTAGTATTAAGGGATTGTTTGGAACATGAAGATTACCCATGAGGCTAGATTGATAAGGGATTGTTTGGAACATGAACTGATTGTCTTAAAGTAATGTTTTAAACTTAAACTTAAGGTAATGTGTCAATCACTTTTTTTAAACCATACTTTCTCTAGAAAAGTACTAATCATTTTCAACAACTTTGCATTGCTAAACCTTGTGACCCATTGATAATATACATAAATACATACATAGTTTGTATCTATAACCAACGTCATTTAACCCATCAACGAGATAAAATGTGTCGAGATTGAAGTTTTTTTAGATAACAATATTCTCTCTCAAAGCTAAGGCAATTAGAAAATTCTAAAGCGGAACTTATCCCACATTGCTTGTTGGAGAAAAACTTGATGTGTTTATAGCTAAATCAATGGAACCATTATCATCCTGTGTTATGCTATTAGGGGTACGTTACTTACTTTGGTATTCCGATTAGCATTGCATGCTTTTGTAGAAACCGTATTAGATTCTGCCACCGTTTGCAAATCCTATGTTTGATTATGTAAATCATTTAAGTTATTAATATCATTTTTTTTCCAAGCATAAATATGACGTTAGATTAGTTTAAGCATTTAACGTCAATACGTTTTAACTAGAGTGCAGTCCTTTTATTCCATTGAACATATCTTGATCAATCGAGGATTGAATTGTAACTGATGGGTTGTGAAGGTCATCCAAGATAATGTAGGAATTGGAACAATCATTTTTTTAAGTTGCACATACGAAATGATTTGTGAACATAATGCCCTCACCTAGTCTTGGCAAAGGTGAGCATCATGCGGTTTATGTAACGGTCAAACACTCGCACAAAGAACATGTCAGCCCAGGTACCATAATACCCAATTTTCAAAAATCTGCATTATTAAACTGATAATCCATCAATAATTCGAATCGTCTAAACTTGGTGGCTTATGCCATCATATAGTTCAAATGAGTTGTTTTAAATTTCATCATTGTTCTATATTGTTATAAATATATGATATGTTTTAAAGTTTCTATCGGTTTCATCACATGTTGGCAATGGCATTTTTGTAGCTGTGTGGAATCGTATTCCAATGAACAGTTGATCATAAACATTGCTTTCATTGTTCGATAAGCATAGGAAGATATCCTGTTAAACATATAAACAAGTATTTGACTGCACCATCTAGTGCAATATTAGATAAAATACTGATTACAATCATAATAAGTGATGTACCTTACTGATACTTATGAAGATAGAACCAGCAACATGAAAATGACTTAAAAGTCATCTAAACACTTTCTGGACAGCAAGAAAGTGAGCCAAAAAGCACCAGCAAAAAAAAAAAAAAAGGAAAAAAAAAAAAAAAGACATTAAACTTCATCAAATTCATAATAGCATATGTATGCATCATATGTACAACTAATATTTTGTGACGAATTGTAAGATAATATCGCAACGAATTAAATGTGTCAAGATTAAAGTTGTCGTAGATAAGTTTTTCTCAAGATAATAATAGACGATTTAAAAAAGTAGAACAAAGAAAACAAAATGAAAGTAGATCTTTTCCCACATCGGTAGATCAACAAACATTGGAACTGTTTTTATAGGTAAAACCAACAAATTATTTTGTCCGGGTGAGTTGGTTTTAGGATATAAAAGTCACTTTACATTCTAAAAGCCAACTTTACCCGTCTTTTTCATGAATTCTACTCTTATCTTCAGTGGTGTTCTTTTCTAGCCTTTTTCGTGAATTCTACTCTTTTCTTCTTCTTATGAACTTTTTCACAAAATGTAGGAAGACTAATCTGAAAACCATATGGTTTCGTATCCTGTTTACAGCCGACCAAT
Source organism: Chrysanthemum makinoi (assembly GCA_910596185.1). Classification (NCBI taxonomy): domain Eukaryota; kingdom Viridiplantae; phylum Streptophyta; class Magnoliopsida; order Asterales; family Asteraceae; genus Chrysanthemum; species Chrysanthemum makinoi. Next base: position 6,025,147 of record OU343225.1, on the reverse strand, counting down.
TTTCCGGGTGAGTTGGTTTTAGGATATAAAAGTCACTTTACATTCTAAAAGCCAACTTTACCCGTCTTTTTCATGAATTCTACTCTTATCTTCAGTGGTGTTCTTTTCTAGCCTTTTTCGTGAATTCTACTCTTTTCTTCTTCTTATGAACTTTTTCACAAAATGTAGGAAGACTAATCTGAAAACCATATGGTTTCGTATCCTGTTTACAGCCGACCAATTTTCCGGGTGAGTTGGTTTTAGGATATAAAAGTCACTTTACATTCTAAAAGCCAACTTTACCCGTCTTTTTCATGAATTCTACTCTTATCTTCAGTGGTGTTCTTTTCTAGCCTTTTTCGTGAATTCTACTCTTTTCTTCTTCTTATGAACTTTTTCACAAAATGTAGGAAGACTAATCTGAAAACCATATGGTTTCGTATCCTGTTTACAGCCGACCAATTTTCGTGGGATTGAATAACATACACACGTTATTTTGTCCGGGTGAGTTGGTTTTAGGATATAAAAGTCACTTTACATTCTAAAAGCCAACTTTACCCGTCTTTTTCATGAATTCTACTCTTATCTTCAGTGGTGTTCTTTTCTAGCCTTTTTCGTGAATTCTACTCTTTTCTTCTTCTTATGAACTTTTTCACAAAATGTAGGAAGACTAATCTGAAAACCATATGGTTTCGTATCTTGTTTACAGCCGACCAATTTTCGTGGGATTGAAAAACATACACACGTTATTTTGTCCGGGTGAGTTGGTTTTAGGATATAAAAGTCACTTTACATTCTAAAAGCCAACTTTACCCGTCTTTTTCATGAATTCTACTCTTATCTTCAGTGGTGTTCTTTTCTAGCCTTTTTCATGAATTCTACTCTTTTCTTCTTCTTATGAACTTTTTCACAAAATGTAGGAAGACTAATCTGAAAACCATATGGTTTCGTATCCTGTTTACAGCCGACCAATTTTCGTGGGATTGAATAACATACACACGTTATTTTGTCCGGGTGAGTTGGTTTTAGGATATAAAAGTCACTTTACATTCTAAAAGCCAACTTTACCCGTCTTTTTCATGAATTCTACTCTTATCTTCAGTGGTGTTCTTTTCTAGCCTTTTTCGTGAATTCTACTCTTTTCTTCTTCTTATGAACTTTTTCACAAAATGTAGGAAGACTAATCTGAAAACCATATGGTTTCATATCCTGTTTACAGCCGACCAATTTTCGTGGGATTGAATAACATACACACGTTATCTGTCAATTAACGACGGCGGTCGACATGTAAAGTGAACCTGTCTTGAAAGTTTACGCTAAGTAAACTATACTAACAAAATGTACAGATAACTAATTGCCTTCAATTATGTTCAGAGACGAGTTTGTTCGTGACTTCAAGATACGTAATCCGAATATCATTATTACACGAGATCGTCCTTAAACATCATCCACTTCCTGACTGATCAAATGCAACAAGCGATGTAAAGATTCAACCGTACGGGAGGTAGATACTTTAACATAGACAACAATATATTAAGTCTGATCATATTATATACCTCGGGTTACAAGACAACAGTAGAGAAGCTTCTAATAAACTTTCATGTAATCATTTGCTTGAGGGAACTTTTGGAACTAAAACAACTTAAAATGTGCTAAGATAAAAGTTAGTCGTTGTAGGTGAAATATTTTCTCTCAAGGTAAATGGAAAATCTTGAATAAGAAAATGGCAGTACTCGACTCGACTCGGCTCGTTTACACTCCTACCCGTGGGTGCCCGGGCACCCCATGGATTTTTTTGATATAATGTTAATTTTTGAAAAAAACATTGATTTTTCTTAAAGTTATCTTAAATTCACCCGGTTCATCGAAATGTGTTTCTATTATTACTGTTCAAATTTTTTTGTACACCCGATCATATTTGGTCCTGGTTATGTCCCTGCTTATATGTGTTATTGTATAATCAGTTGAGTGCGTAATTGGCAAAGGTCATGTTTGGCGACATTTTTTCCTACATAAATATGATGTTACTGATATATGTCAAGTACAAGTAGCCCAATACCCAATTCTCAAAAATTCACTTTATTAAACTGATAATCCATCAATAATTCAAATCGTCTAAATTTGGTGGCGTATGCCATCCAGGCATCCTATAGTTCACATGCGTTCTTTAGTTTATCAAAATCGGATACGAGTTCGTTCATAGGCATTGACATAAAGATACGTAATCCTAATATCATTGTTACTATTGAGCCTTAAGATAAAAGGACCACAAAAAAGGGTTACGTTCTAGCGTTCCATTATTTTCATATTACGGAGTATAAGTAATCCTAATATCATTGTTACTATTGGGCCTTGGACTATTTAGAACTTCGTAACTAACTAAAATGTGCCAAGATTAAGGTTAGTTGTTGTAGATGAATTATATCGTCTCTCAAGCTAAAGACAAATGGAAATTTTGGAAAAAGAAAATGAGAGTATAGCTCATCCCACATCGGTGGATGTACAAATATTACATCTGTTTAAATAGCTAAAACCACAAGTTTACTGTTGTATTATTGGATATGCATTTGGATACAAAAGCCAATCCTGATTCAGGACAATTGTAATTCTGACAAAAGTTTAATATAGAACCAAAATTTACCATAGATCCAATCAACCAATAACAGTCATTCATTTTTTTATTATGATAAACTTTCACTCTTTTTTAAAAAATTAAATATCTCGCAAACCGTTAATCGTTAATGATAAAATTATACCATCGTGATGAGAATTAAATTATCTTTCTATAGATATGCACTACTATATATTTTTAACAATTTTTTTTTTCAAAATTTCGGTCAACAAAAATCATATATGATTTGTGAAAATCATATATGATTCGATTTTACGAATCACATATGATTTTTGAGAATCATATATGATTGTAAAAATCATATATGATTCATAAAAATCGAATCATACATGATTTTTTAAAATCATATATGATTCGTAAAAATCATATATGATTTTTTCGAACGGAATTTTTGAAAAAAAATGTTTGTCGAAAATATGTAAAAGTGCATATTTATAAAAAGATAATTTAATTCTCGTTACGATAGTGTATTTTTTATATTTTGAAGATTTACCGTTTGTAAGATATGTTGTTTTAAAAAAAATGTGGAAAATGATTTTGTATTAATTTAGATAAAAAATGAAGGGTTATGATTGGTTCATTTGTTCTATGACAAATATGAGTTCTATATTGATCTCAACTCTTGTAATTCAAGTGTCTATTTTACAATCCAACTTTTTTAAAAAGAATGTAGGAAATGAAAAATAACGTAGGAAATGATTTTAAAAACGGAATTGTATTTTACAGTTGTATATATTCTTGTATCATAAGCAAAACTCACTTGTTCTTAGTTTTTCTGTGTTAAGGGATGGTATAATAAAATTTGAAGCTGCTTTATAAATTTAAAGATAAATACATGTCGAGTGTGGCCTACACTTTATTTTGTCAAAACAAAGTTCTTGGGTCACCAAATTTGTGGTCACTGAACGTATCTTGTTTCATTGTAATTATATCCACTCTGGCGAACTAAAAAATTTGTCAGAGGAAATGCACTTAATAGTGAAATCTAAGAAAATGTTAAAACGTCAAACGTTTAAACAACAAATGATGTTGAAAAGGTATACACGTGTAGACTTTTTGCCTTAAGTATGTCCGCCCATGTGTATCAACACGTTACATTGAACGTCCATATCGTATCCCCGATTCCTATATATCAAGATCAATTTTTAACACAAACATAAATAAACTTGTACCAAACCATGTCATTATGTCACTGATTGATGATTTGTTCCTTTATTTGTTACCTCAGATAAAAATCATCATTTTAACGTACATAAAATGTTTATAAGAAGTCGTTAAATAAACCTTTTGTTAACTTGGACATTGGTATAGATATGTACAACTAGTATTTTGTGAGGATTTGGAACTATTTGGTATTTTGCAACGAGCTTGAATGTGCCAATATTGAAGTTGTTGTAGTTGCAGTTGAAAATTGTCTCTCTCAAGGTAAAGACAAACGGAAGATATGGAGAAAAAAATAAAAGAGGAGTTTGTCCCACATTGGATGATGTACAAACATTTAATTTGTTTTTATAGCTACAAAATATGCAGGTTATAATGACGTGATGTGTATGACTTCTTATACAAAAGTTACCATAGATTAGAGGTTTGTATGCATCAACTCATTTTTCATCCTATTTTTTTATGAAGTTTTTAGATAAATGGAGCAAACGGTTTTTTTCTCTCTTTCCGGATTTCCTCTTATTTTCTTATGAAAACCATGTCATATCTAATTAGTAATTACAATTTGCAACATATTCAATTTAGTAGATTGTTCAAGTTAACAACATCATTTTTTCGGTTTATTTAATAGCGACGCCATTTCTTTCCAGATTCCATCCTATTTCCTTATGAAGTTTTTAGACGAATGTAGCAAACGGCTTTAAGAACCATATCAAATTTGATTACCATTTGCAACATATTTGATTTCTTAGATTATTTAAGTTGATAACATCAAATTTTCGGTTTAAATAAAAGTGCCACCTCACTCGTTTATTCACACATAAAGCGCAACTCAAATTCATTATGTAATCTAAATACAGTTCGGGTTTTTTTTATACTAGAAGTGTTTATAGTCGACCAATTTTCATTAGGAATCTTCAAATTGGTATAAAGCGAATATTCCACAATTACACACCAAATCTCAGTTAATAACGGTGGTTGATATATATAAGTTAAAGTTAACAGCAACTCAAATGTACTAACATAATATATAAAGAACTAATTGCCTTCAAATTATGTTTAAAAAAATGTGATCAACTTAAATATATGAACTATGCGAGTATGTGCTACAAGAAAACCAATATAGGCCAATTCCAAGTATCCCAAATACCCAATTATCAAAAAGTTGCATTAAACTGATAATCGATAAATAATTCACATGAGTTCTTTGGTTTAATACAATCCAAAAAGCACCGTTTATTCATTTTTAACATTATATCAAAAGCATATACGAGTTCCTTCATGCCAATTGACACCAAGTTACGTAATCATAGTATCATTTTTGAATTGTAGGCAAGATAGTCTTTCTTTCAAAGCTAAGACAAATAGGAAAACTATAAAGAAAAAAATGAAAGTGAAAGTTTTCCCACATTGATGGATTTACAAAAAGTGGATGCGTTTTTAAAGCTAAATCCATGGATGCAATATTATTTTGTTGTATATGTCTCGAGATACAAAAGCAACTTGAGATTTCATGACATCTTAAACAAGATTTTTTTCGAAGTCCATATCCTATTTTTATCTACCTTTTTAGAAGTATGTAAACGACTTTAAAAACCGCGAGCAAAACATACTTCTACTACGGGTTTCATTTATAAGAAATAACATGTTCATAGCCGATCATCTTTATCTATTGTTTATCTATCTCTTCACATGAGTTCATTAGTTTATACAATCCAATACTATCCTTATTTATATTTAACATTATTTCAAAATCGCACACATGTTCCTTCATGACCATTTACATCAAAATAATATAATGCGTAAAAAACTAAACATTGAAAAATTATTTACACATAAGTATGGTGAGTCGACAAGAAAATGTTATCGGGTCACCAAACTTATTGTGACCGATCCCATCTTGATCGATAGTACTTGTATCGACATGTTATCCAGTTCGTCCATTTCGTATCTCCAATTCTCACATATTAAGATCATATTGTAACAGAAACACATAAATAAAGCTTGTATCAAACCAATGTCATTATGTCACTAATTTATTTGTTACCTCGGAGAAAAGTTATCATTTTAAGGTATAATTATTTAACGTTTTTAAGAAGTCATTAGAAAACAACAATTACCTATAATGGATGTGATCGTTTGCTTGAATAAAACTTTTGGGAACTAAAACTACAATAAAAGAAAGTTGTGAATGAGTTGTTCGTTAACTTGGACATCATTATAAATGTGTATGCACCATATGTATAACTAATATTTTGTTACGCTTGAAACTTTTGTAAGAGAATGTCGCAAAGGTAAAAAATGTGCCAAGATCGAAGTTGTTGTAGATGATATATTGTATATCACTAGGTAAGACAAATGAAATAACTGAAAGAAAAAGAAAACTGAATGTGAAACTTATCCTACATAGGTGGATGTAAAAATGGTGGATGTGTTTTTATAGCTAAGACCATGGAAGTTATATAATCTAGTTGTTTATATGATTGGTGATAAAAAGGTTACTTTGATATTACTGATCATGTCTGCAACAGATTTTTTGCCCCTCCGGTACACTATACAAAAAAGTATACAACATGACTCGTAATCCTTTCTTAATACTTACATGTTTTGAAATCGACATATCTCTTTTGTATCTAGTTGTTTATATGACTGGTGATAAAAAGGTTACTTTGATATTACTCATCATGTCTGCAACAGAATTTTTGCCCCTCAGGTACACTATACAAAAAAGTATACAACATGACTCGTATCCTTTCTTAATAGTTATAAAGTGGACCTGCGGGGTGGGGTGGGGAGATTCTATGGAGTTCACAATAACGCGATGGATGTTTGTCGTTTAGTGTAAATTGCCGTTTAATGTCATGATTTCTCATAAATGAACCTAGTCCCGAAATTTTTATGTCGTGCTTAGTTAGTGGACTAATATGTCAATATAAGAGTATATGTCCTTTTAATTTGTTTACAAGTTATAATGAAATGGCACAATTTTGTTTGTTTTTCTTTACCTTATTCTCGGAAAAAAAATTGTGCACCAAACTCAAAGTTATGGATCCACCCAAGTATATAAGTGAATCTGACCTGAAAGTCAACCGCAAGTAAATTGTACAAACAAAATACTATGTACATAGAGAACTAATTGCCTTCAAATCACGTTTAAAATTTAACTATGTGAGTATCTTCTCGATTCATAGTTATTTTTCGGTAACCATGGTTTCCACCATTTTGGTCAACGTCCCGGGAAAAACATTTTCTTTTCAACTTGAAGTGTTGTTTTAAATACTATTTTTGTTTTATAATGTTAAAAATATATGTTAGGTTTTAAAGTTTCTATTGGTTTCATCACATGGTTACAATGGTATATTTTCAACTAAATAGAATCATATTCCAATGGAATTATTATCATAGACATTACTTTCATTGTCAGATAAGCATACGAAGATACCCCAATCTCTACTGTATATATAAACGAGTATTCGATTGCACCATCCAATGCAATGCTTAAATAAGATACAAGTATTGAACCAAATACCTTACTGATACGTTTGAAGATAGAAGAACCAACGACATGAAAATGACTTAAAAGTCATGTGAACACTTTCTGGATAGCAAGAAAGTGAGCCAAAAGCATTAAAAAAACACCTTAAACTTCATCAAATTCATAATAGCATATGTATACATCATATGTACAACTAGTTTTTTTGGGAGAATTGTAAGAGAATTTCACAACAAATTAAATGTGTCAAGATTGAAGTTGTTGTAGATAAGATTGTCTTTCTCAAGATAATAATAGATGATTGACAAAGTTGAACAAAGAAAACAAAAATGAAAGTGGATGTTTTCCCACATCGGTGGATGAACAAACATCGAACATGTTTTTATAGGTAAATCGAAGGGATTATGTTACATGGCTGAGTTAGCCTTGAGAAACAAATGTTACTAAGATTTCCTGACGAACTGCAGTCTTTTTCATGAATTCTACTCTTACCATCATCATCTTATGAACTTTTTGAGGGAATGTCGGAGACTAATCTGAAAACCATATCACATATTGTTCATGAATTCTGCTCTTATCTTCTTCTCATGAACTTTCTAAAAGAGTGTCGGAGACTAATCTGAAAACCGTATCACATATTATTGTTGTATCATATAAGCACAACACACATATTGTATCATATTGTTGTATCATATGTTACATGGCTGAGTTAGCCTTGAGAAACAAATGTTACTAAGATTTCCTGACGAACTGCAGTCTTTTTCATGAATTCTACTCTTACCATCATCATCTTATGAACTTTTTGAGGGAATGTCGGAGACTAATCTGAAAACCATATCACATATTGTTCATGAATTCTGCTCTTATCTTCTTCTCATGAACTTTCTAAAAGAGTGTCGGAGACTAATCTGAAAACCGTATCACATATTATTGTTGTATCATATAAGCACAACACACATATTGTATCATATTGTTGTATCATATGTTACATGGCTGAGTTAGCCTTGAGAAACAAATGTTACTAAGATTTCCTGACGAACTGCAGTCTTTTTCATGAATTCTACTCTTACCATCATCATCTTATGAACTTTTTGAGGGAATGTCGGAGACTAATCTGAAAACCATATCACATATTGTTCATGAATTCTGCTCTTATCTTCTTCTCATGAACTTTCTAAAAGAGTGTCGGAGACTAATCTGAAAACCGTATCACATATTATTGTTGTATCATATAAGCACAACACACATATTGTTATCATATCAGGAAACGATTTTTATAAACCATATCATATTTTAGTAATGGGTCATAAGCATAACACACTTCTGCTACGGGTTTCATATCTTGTTTATAGCCGACGAATTTATGTGAGATATATTCATCTTCATACTGGTATATATCAAGGATCGAATAACAAATGTTACTAAGATTTCCTGACGAACTGCAGTCTTTTTCATGAATTCTACTCTTACCATCATCATCTTATGAACTTTTTGAGGGAATGTCGGAGACTAATCTGAAAACCATATCACATATTGTTCATGAATTCTGCTCTTATCTTCTTCTCATGAACTTTCTAAAAGAGTGTCGGAGACTAATCTGAAAACCGTATCACATATTATTGTTGTATCATATAAGCACAACACACATATTGTTATCATATCATGAAACGATTTTTATAAACCATATCATATTTTAGTAATGGGTCATAAGCATAACACACTTCTGCTACGGGTTTCATATCTTGTTTATAGCCGACGAATTTATGTGAGATATATTCATCTTCATACTGGTATATATCAAGGATCGAATAACATACACATCATATGTCTCAATTAATAACGGTGGTCGATATGTACAAGTGAACTTGTCTTTAAATTTTACACTAAGTAAACTACACTAACAAATTATATAGAGAACTAATTACCTTCAAATTATGTTCGGACACGATTCATTCATGGCCATTGACATCTAGATACGTAATTCGAATATCATTGTTACATGAATTTGACTTAAAAGTCATCCGATACCTTAAACATCATCCACTTCGTGGCTGATCAAATGCAACAAGCAACGTAAAGATTTCAACATTAAGGGAGGAACATACTTTAACATAGAAAGTTATCTATAATGATACACGTCAATTGATTATATACATACGTACATACATACACAATGTGTCAAGATTGAACTTTTTGTAAATAAGAATATAATATTATCTCTCAAAGTTGAGGCAGTTAGAAAAATTTAGGGTGGAACTTGTCCCACATTGCTGGTTGGAGAAAAACTTGATGTGTTTATAGCTAAATCAATGGAACCGTTATCATCATGTGGAATATGATTTGGGGTACATTATACTTTGTGATTCCTTTCAAATTTCACATGTTTTTAGAGACACGTTTGCAAATCCTATATCTGATTACTTAAAACGACAACTCATTCCTTTCTTCACACATAAAAACCAACTCAAATTTCTTACATAAGCAAAACACACTTCTGAGTTTTTTCATAATGATCAAAAAATTACAATATTTCTCTTATTTGTCATGTATAAGCTACCTTACGTTTTGCTTACCGACCAATGTGGGAGAAGTTCCACTTGTGTTTCCTTTTTCAAGCTTTTTGCATCAAGCATGGCTCATTTGCTCGTTTTGAGAATCGATGTTTAACTTAGAACTTTATATTTTACGTATCTCAACTTGTAAGGGAAGCTGTCATAGACGAAATTGCACTTCTGAGTTTTTTCATAATGATCAAAAAATTACAATATTTCTCTTATTTGTCATGTATAAGCTACCTTACGTTTTGCTTACCGACCAATGTGGGAGAAGTTCCACTTGTGTTTCCTTTTTCAAGCTTTTTGCATCAAGCATGGCTCATTTGCTCGTTTTGAGAATCGATGTTTAACTTAGAACTTTATATTTTACGTATCTCAACTTGTAAGGGAAGCTGTCATAGACGAAAATGCAAACTCACAAACTAATGCTTATATAAATAACATGTATGTGTTATCATGAACGGAACTAGAGCTAAAACTGACATGGTGCACAATTTTTGTTTACTTTAGTATAAAGAAAAAATTAACAAAAGAATGTACGATTTCAGCTAAAATGATTAAGTTTAATGAAAACTAAGTTCACTATTCACGTATAGAAAGACTAACTAAGCAATAACTAAATACCCAATACATGTGGACCTGATGCAAAATCTGCTACGGGTTTCGTTCATAAGAAATAACATGTTCATAGCCGACCATCATTATCTAGTGTTTATTTATCTTCACATAATCACATGAGTTCATTAGTTTATACAATCCAATACTATCCTAATTCATAACATTATCTCAAAATCGCACACGAGTTCCTTCATGACCATTGACATCAAGATAATATATTATAGCGTGTAAAAAACTAAACATTGAACAATTATTTACACATAAGTATGTTAAGTAGACAAGAAAATGTTGTCAGGTCACCAAACTTGCTGTGACCGATCCCATCTTGATCGATAGTACTTGTATTGACATGTTATCTAGTTCGACCATTTCGTATCTCCAATTCTCATATATTAAGATCGTATTGTAAGGGAAACACATAAAGAAAGCTATGTTATCTAGTTCGACCATTTCGTATCTCCAATTCTCATATATCGACATGTTATCTAGTTCAAATCAATGTCATTATGTCACTAATTCATTTGTTACTTCGGAGAAAAGTTGTCGACTTATCGTATAATTTAATGTTTTTAAGAAGTCATTAGAAAACAACAATTAAAAACACCTATAATGGATTTCAATGTGGTCATTTGCTTGTGAGAACTTTTGGGAACTAAAACAACAATAAAAGAAAGTTGTGAATGAGTTTTTCGTTAACTTGGACATTACTATACATCTGTATGCACCATATGTATAACTAATATTTTGTTAAGTTTGTAGCTTTTGTAAGAGAATTTCGTATCGGTAAAAAATGTGCCAAGATTGAAGTTGTAGACGAAATATTGTAGTATCTTTCAAGGTAAGTCAAATAGAATAGCTGAAAGAAAAAAAACGTAGAAGGTGAAACTTATCCCACATAGGGTGATGTACGAAAAGTTGATGTGTTTTTATAGCTTAAACAATGATAGTTATCTTGTCTTGTTACATATATAATCGATAATTGAAGTGTTACTTTGAGATTACCGATTATGTCTCTAACTAGATTTTTGTACCTTTTTTTTTATACCTACATGTTTTGAAATAGACATATCTCTTGTATTTTAGAACCTATTATTCATCTAAACATTTAATATTTTGGTTAGAATTCCAAATGTAATAGTGTTGAAATGTTAGAATAAAAGCTCTTAACATTAAAATCTTCTTTGATTAAATGTTAAAAAAAAATTGATTTATATTCATCCTTAACATACATATGCCAAAACGGACCACACAAAACATTTGAGTTTTGTGGTTGTACTATTATAATCCAGGAGGTTATTTGTATTTGTAATTTTTGAAAGCCTAAATCAAATAGAAAGCAAAATAATTTGGGCCATATTGGAACTCGGGGAAGTTTGGCCGACAACTCTTTGGATCAAGGTTTTCAAGATCGCGGGTATTTTTTTTTTTTTTGCAAGATCGAGATCTTAAAATAGTAATATAATATCATTTTCTTAATAATATTGGTAGTATTATACAAATCTACGAATTAGTATGTCAACAAATAATTATATTAATGTTTCATCGGAATGTTGTCGTAGTTTATGATTATTGAATGTTTAAGAAAATTAACATGTTGTTTTATAAATTTTATAAAACATAATTACTTACTCTGTAAGGATTTAGTTTGTGGTACGAAAAAATTAACTATTTAGAATATCGCAACTAACTAAAATGTGGCAAGATTGAAGTTAGTTGTTGTAGATGAAACATTGTTTCTTTGAAGGTAAAGACAAATGGAAATTTTATAAAAAGGAATTGAAAGTAGTAGATTATCCCACGTAGGTGAATGTACAAACATGGAATGTGTTTATACAGCTAGAACCAACGAAACATCATTGTCTTGATATGTTTTGGAATACAAAAGCAACTAGAGATTCTTATGATATGTCCATCAAGCTTTTTAAGAGAATGTAGGAAACGATTTTGAAAAACAACATATATTGTCGAACCATAAGCAAAACACACCTCTACGTACTATGGTTTTCCTTATAAAAAATAATCTTTACTCTTTTTGGGTTTCTTATCCTGTTTTTAGGAACTTTTTTAAACAAATAATTAGTTATAATAACCGCGCATGCGCGGGTTTTATATATTGTGTTTTTTTTTAATCGATTACTAATTTATTTCTTTACATTAGACATAAATATTTTTAAAATCACTTCCGCTTTTTACTAAGTTTTTTTCTTTGTACTTTTGACACTTAAACTTTTATATTTATTTTTTTTCTTGACTACATATAAAAATGTTTTTTAATTATTGCCAAATCCGAATTATTTGAGTTTTTTTAGTAAATATTTCAAATTAAAAATAATAATAAATAAATAAAAAATATTACTAAATAAGGTATGAATTGATTTTTTTAAATGAAAATTTTCCATTAGCGGTTTTGCTTTATTACATAAATAAAAGATGTATGAAACGAATTTAACTACCATTTCAGATTTATTATTGTACCATAAGCAAAACACACTTTTGTTACGGGTTACATGGGAAAGCTTTCATATTAAGCAAAGATTGAACAACTCCAGTACGCCATATCCTTCAATAAAGGATTGATATATATACAAGTGAACCTATCGTGCAACTGTGCAAGTAAATTGTACTAACATCATTTACATTTGTTTTAAAGTAATGTTTTAAACTTAAAGTACAGAAAGTAGTATTAAGGGATTATTTGGGTTACCTAAAAATATGAAAATGACATGCACCTACCCCTACCATAAAAAGCAATTAAATGAATTCAATTCTTTGCCTAACCATGAAGATTGACTAGAAGGATACTCGCGCAATGCGGCGGCGGGTATCTGATAACTATTTTTATAGTGAACAAATGCTTTTCATGTGACCTTTTAAGCACAGTAAGATGACCAACATCTTCTGTTTTTATGTTATTTTTGACAATAAATTTACTGATATCAAAAATTTCCTTTAGCCCATGCCCGTTCGGGCTCAAGCCCATTTGGCCCGTTGCCCGTTCAAGATTGAATATTTGTATAATGTGCTTTATTATTTGTATTAGTGACATTTAATGCAGGATTTGTGTTTAATTTGGTTGTACAATATGCTTGATAATTTGTATTTCTTATGTAAGGGGTGTTTTAATAACTGTATTAATTGTAATTATTGACCAGTAAATTAATTGATTATATTAAATATCATTAATGTGGTGTTTTGTTTTTTAATATGTGCATTAAAGTGGTGTACAATATTCTTTTTTGTTTTGTACGTCTGAAAATTATGTGCATTGAATAATGTGATGTATTGAATTTTAAGTCTTCCTCTTATAGTAAGTGTGTAGGTTTATTTTTTTAAGACTTCCTTTTGAAGAAAGTCCCAAACACTTTATATAGTAGTATAGATATAGATAAGCTAAACATAAAGTTTAGCAAGATTAACAAGATTAACAAGATTCACGTAGCAAACCCGAGGAGCGTCAAATGCTAGCTGCGAAAACTATTTCCTAATTTGCTTAAAAAGTAGCTCGTCAACCATCTCTAACTATGGTTTTGAGTTATCTCAAATCCAACTTACATTTAAACTTGTATCATACTAGCACATGGCCGGTTTATATTGTTGTAACATCTTGATTTTTTATATTAAAGTTGGCATGTCATGGGGAGATGATTTGCGCATTTCAATTTCTTATTTGCACACTAATATACAAGCAGTTAAAACAAAATATTAATATTGTACAAGTATTTAACGCATAAAGTGGAGTGTCCAAATCAATACTCAAATTGTGGAAGGGGGTGTTTGGGATTGCTTATTGAAAATAGATTATTCGTTTTAAAAATGAATAATCCGATAATCAGCGGTTGGAAAATATGATTTTGAAATATAGTGTTTGGATTTGATTAATGTTGTTTGATAACGCAATAATCAGATAATCACTTTTGAGTGTTTGGCAAATCAAGTTATTTATTAGATTAGTAGGTAAAATGACATAAATGGGCATCCTTTATCTTATTGATTTATTTAAATGTAGGGTGTTTTTGTAATTAGACAATAAAACCAAAATGACGTTTTGAAAAAGTAACACATATGTGGATTCTTCAAAACCACGTTTTGGACCATTGGAAACGCAATTAATCACTTTTCCATTTTGATTTGCCAAACACCAATTTGAGATTATTCACGTTTTGATATCGTGATAAGCAAATAATCCACTTCCAAACGCAAACACAAACACCCCCAAAATCAATTGTGCAAATCAATTCTAGGTCTCATGGGTTGGAGTTTTAGTGGTTGTTGTTGTATAGTCATGATTAGATTGATTGCAAAAATTAAAAGGCAATGTAATGGGAATATGAATGTGTGTCAACACTCCCTCCTTCTTAGGATTTGGAAGTAGTTTTCAATCACTCTTTCAATTCATGCTTTCACTAGAACAATATTAATCAATTCAACTACTTTGTATGTATTGCCAAACCTTGTGACCCATTGATACATACATACATACATACATACATATACAATCTATCTCTATCCAAAGTCATTTGACCATCAACGAGCTAAAATGTGTCAAGATTGAAGTTTTTGTATTAGATAGTAATATATTGGGTATGTTTGGCAAAAATAGATGTTGTTGGTGTTGGTGTTGTAATTGTTTCTGTTGATGTTGGTGCTAGTCGTGGTACTGGTGCTGAAAAAAATTAAAATTGTAGGGTTTTTTTTTTTTTTTTTTTAATGGTGCTGGTGCTGTTGCTGAAAAATATTAAAATTTGTTAATTTTTGAAAACTAATCTCCATAATCTTTTAAAAACTTATATTTTAAGAACTTATTTTTCTAAAATAATTCACAATCTTAAGCTTATATTTTAAGAACTTATTTTTCTAAAATAATTCACAATCTTAGTTTGCTAAACAAAACTTATTTTCATAAAAAAATAATCTTAAGCCTCTATAATATTTCGCGCCAAACATGCCCATTACATCTCAAATTAAATTTGAGGCAACAAGAAAAATTTAAAGCATAACTCGATACTTGTTTCGTGCTTACTTCGGGATTCTGAGTCGCATACGACACATTTTTAGATTATTATTATTATTATTGATTACGTAAATTATTTGAACAATTAACACACAGAACGCAACTCAAAAGAATCCAATGCTGCTCCGCCTGCACACCTATGTGAAGAAAAAGTAGCATGGATCTTGTTTAGACCTCAAATTTATAAGTTATAAACTACTTTACGCTTTGCTTAACCACAAATGTGGGAGAAGTTCCACTCGTATTCCCTTTTCAAGCTATTTGCATCAAGTGTGGCTCACTTCGTCAGTTTGAGAATCGGTGTTTAATTTAGAACTTCATATTCGACATATCTCAGCTTGTCGCAAAGCTCTTTCCGAGGAAAATGCAAACTCAGAAACTAATATTGCGTACTTATATAGTTAACATAACCGTGTTATTGTATAATTAAATAAGATGTAATCATATGTATTGATCAACCAAATGATGTGATGTACCTTACTGATACGTATGTCCTTAAAAGTCATATGAACATTTTCTAGACAACACAAAAGTGAGCCAAAGCGCATCAACGTGCAAAAAAAACCACTTTAAACTTCATCCTCTTTGTGTCTCATCAAATGCAACAAGCAACGTAAAGATTGAATCGTACTGTTGGAACATACTTTTGTAGAAACAAGAGGAATACTGAAAAATATAATATTCAAATTCAATGAATTACAGAGATTACATTAATTAAATAAAAATGGATTAACTTAATCTAAATACTAAACGGGTCTAAACGAACGAACCGGGGCCGATAGGGCCTTTATTATCTAACAGCTTTAACATAGAAATATCTTAAGTTTGGTCATATTGCACTTGTCACCTCCGAAACTCTAACAGGTTAAACATGAATAACGAAAAGCTTATCTATAATGATACATGGTAAATGTTGTCTTCTTTAATTCCTTATATTCAATACGGGTACATATAGTAGATATTGAGATTTTGCTTTTTCTATAACGCAATTTTGTAGATAAAAAGATACAAGTTTTGCATATATAGATTTGCAACAACGTGCTAACCTTAACTCTACTCGTTACACGACAACAATGAATAATCTCCTTATGGACTTTCGTGTAATCCTTTGCTTTAGGGAACTTTTGGAACTATAACAACGAAAAAAAATTTGCCAATGAGATTTTTGTTCACCTGGACATTGTTATACTGATGTGTGTAGAACCAAAATTTTGTGGGGGCTTGCAACGATTGATAATATGATAACTATTTAAAATGTGCCAAGACTGAAGTTGACCGAGCATATATTTGAAAACTAATATTTGTCTCTCAACTAAGACAAATGAAAAATCTGGAAAAAGAAAATGAAAGTATTAGATTATCCTACATAGGAGTGGAAATGAGCCTAGCCGCTCGTGAAAAACTCGGGATTGAATCGGTAAAAAGCTCGAACAAGCCGAGCTTAAACGAGCTCGAGCTCGAGCCTAGGTTGCAGCTCATTTATTAATCGAGCTTGAGCCCGAGCTTTACATACAAAACTCGTTTGGGCTCACGAGCCTAAACGTGCCTAAACTATATTATGATATTTTAAGTATTAAAATTTTTTATACGAGCCGAGCTCGAGCTTTTAAATGAGCTCAAAAAAGATATACTACGAGCCGAGCTCGAGCTCGAGCCAAAATTAACTTTTTATTTTTAAATCATATAAACGAGCTGAGCTCGAGCCGAGCCCAAGCCTACATAACACACCACGAGCTGAGCTCGAGCTTAACTTTTTAAGCTCGAAACGAGCCGAGCTCGAGTTCGAGCTTTTTAAAACTTAAACGAGCCAAGCTCGGGCTCGGCTCGGCTCGTTCCGTTCACACATAGGTGGATGTACAAATATTGAATGTGTTCATATAGCTAAAACCATGGGAGTATCATTGTCTACTAGATATATATATGTCTCGGAATAAAAAACCAATTCCGCTGTCATACATATCATGTCTTTTTAAAACAATGTATATCATTCTTTTTCAAAAGAATGTAGGAAACGATTTTATGTGTTTTTAAAAGAATGTGTATCCTTCTTTTTTAATAGAATGTACGAAACAATTTTAGAAACAGCATAGAACTTAACATACTTCTACTATAAAAGCTTATGATTTATGATTTCATAGAACTTAACAAGAACTTTCGTAAACATTTGTTAATAGACAAACACACGAATATACTCAGTCGGGAATAAACATTTGGTGATTAGAGTCAAATAGATGTCACTCGTAGTTTTAATTGGTGTCATTAACTTCATAAGCATTAAGTTTGGTAATAAATTTTCATGACTAGAGCCTAATAGACGTCACTTGTAGTCTTTTTTAGAGCGCTAACTAAAACTAGATTGTCGTTTTGAGTTAACAAGACCTAAAGACGAAATCAAGTACTAATGCAAAGTACATAAAGTAGTATTAAGGGATTATTTGGGTTGCCTAAACATGAGGATTGAGGAGAGTTATTTTACATACCAAACTTTTCTTACATACCAAGGGACTCATCTTTACCATCCATTTAAAAAGAAATCAATGGCTGAGATTAAAAGCATTTTATTATTTCACCTATTTTTTATAATTTAAATATCTCTTAAACCGTTAATCGTTAAGTGAAAATATTTACACCATCGCGTCGAGCATTTAATTATCTTTCTATAGACGGTCACTTTGATATACTTTCGAAAAAAGAAAAAAAAAACTCGTTTTTTTCACGTTTCTTCGTTATTTTTTTCGTTTTTTTACGTTACTGAAATTTACATAAAAAAATCATATATGATAAAACACTAAATTGAATATCATATGTGATATTAGTGTTAAATCATATATGATATGTAATATCACATGTGATATTATATGTAATACTAATATCACATGTGATATTACATATCATATATGATATTACACTAATATCACATATGATATTCAAATTAGTGTTTTATCATATATGATTTTTCAATGCAAATTTCAGTAACGTAAAAAAACGAAAAAACTTCAAAAAAAAAGTGAAAAATACGAAAAAAAAATTTTTTTGTCGAAAGTATATCAAAGTGCCTATATATATAAAGATAATTAAATGCTCGTCGCAATGATATATATTTTTTTCGCTTAACGATTAACGGTTTGAAAGATATTAATATTTAAAAAAAATGATGAAAGTGGGTTTTTAAAATTGTTGGGATTAATCTCATCAATTAGATCAAATAAAAATGGAATGTGAAGATTGATCCCTTGGTATGTAAATAATCTTTTGTCCTCAAATGATCTTTTATCCCTAAACATATGAAAATGATATGCCCCTACTCCTACTAAAAGCAATAAAATGAATTCAATGCTCTTCATAACCATGAAGATTGATAAGCTAAACTTAAAGTTTAGCAAGATGATTCACGAAGCAAACTCGAGGAGCATCAAATGCTAGCTGCGAAAACTATTTCCTAATTTACTTGAATCGTAGCTCGTCAACCTCTCTCTAACTAAGGTTTATATCCAACTTATTTCAAAACTTGTATCATACTATGATACACAATCTATCTATAGCCAAAGTCATTTGACATATCAATGAGCTAAAATGTTTCAAGATTGAAGTCTTTGTAAACAAGAATATTATCTGTCAAAGTTGAGGCAATTAGAAAAATTCAAGTGGGAGTTGTCCCACACTGCTGGTTGGAGAAAACCTTTATGTGTTTATAGCTAAATCAATGGAGTAATTATTGACTTGTATACGAGTGGGGGTACAATACTTACTTTAGTATTCCTATTAGCATTCCATTTGTTTTTAGTTAAATTGTTGAAGTTACTAAATAGAGTATCATCTTTTGGTTTGAATTAAAAGCCACAACTCATTCCTTTCTTCACACATAAAACGTAACTCAAGTTTGTTACATAAGAAAACACACTTCTGCCACGGAGGTTTTTATACTAATTAATTTGAGCAAAAACTTCCAATGTTTCTCCACCCGTAGGTGGACACACAAAGAAATTTACTTTAATCACCAATTTGTCAATTATAAGCTACTTTACATTTTGCTTACCCACCAATATGGGAGAAGTTCCATTTGTATTTCCTTTTCAAGCTATTTGCATCAATTGTGGCTCACCTGGTCATTCTAAGAATCGATGGTTAATTTAGAACTTCACATTCGACATCTCAGTTTGTTGCAAAGCTCTCACCGAGGAATGGGATGCACATTGACCGGTAATGCCTCATATTACTAATAGAGCCGTTTGTAGTGCCGGTTTCATGACTTTTGAATTTGTTTCTGATATTGTGCATGGCACGGATTGGAGGTGGCCTCAAAGTTGGTTTCATAGGTTTCCTTCCCTATATAACTTTACTGTTCCTATTCTACATGTGAACCATGAAGATAATCTCTTGTGGAAATCTAATGATCAGGCATTGCATGATTTCTCGGTTAGTTCTGCTTGGAAATCTGTCCGACAAACAGGTAATGAAGTGGAATGGTATCGATTGGTATGGTCGAAGTATGGCATTCCAAGATATTCTATTCATCTTTGGCTTATTTTGAGAAGGCGCCTTAAAACGCAAGATAGGCTCACACAATGGAACGTCGGTAATGAAGTTGATTTAACTTTGCTTAGATGCCCTCTTTGCAAACTCCAACACGATTCCCACGAACACCTATTCTTTGAGTGCCCATTTTCGTCTAGAGTATGGAGTAGTGTGATGACTATAGCTGACATGCCTAGTATGAGCCCTATATGGAACGACATATTAGGCTGGTTAATGCCGTTTTCTAAAAAGGACAGTGCCAATAGCATTGTTGGTCATTTAATTTTGGCTTCGTCTTCATATTTTATATGGCAAGAACGCAACAATCGTATTCATGCTAAGCCGAGTAGGACTGCAGATCAAGTTACCAAGATTATTGTGGAGATGATTCGTTCGAAGCTAGCCTCAATTAAATTCAAGAACAAAGCTAGCTTGCGAAAGTTGAAGACTACGTGGAAGATAACGTGAGTCTCATGTGGTTCTTCATTGCAAGTGTTATGGAATTCATTTAAATGTTTTTCTTGTAGTGTTTAGTTGGTTGTTTCGTGTTTGAGTTTGTTTTCAAGCTCGGATGCTTTTTATTTTTCAGAGAGTGGCTCATCACCATTCTTTCATGTATGCAACTTTCTTATTTTTAATATATTTCACTTGGTTTCATCCCTTTACCCAAATAAAGCTCTCACCGAGGAAAATGCAAACTCATGAACTAAGATGACGTGCTTATCTATACTACTTATAATAGAGGAATGAATCTTTCTCCTCATGGTCTTAAAATTAAAACTTACAAAATACAAAGCCTATTGTACAATACACAATGCACTATTCATGATCTTTCTCATCAATTTTAATTTTAATAGTTACAAGTCTTAAAGTTTAATGTACAAAATACAAAACACTATTAATGTTGTCAAGATATTTAATGTAGTCAATTAATTAACTGATCAATAAATACAATTAATGCAGTTATTAAAAAACTCCTTACACAAAAAATACAAATTATCAAGCATATTGTACAACGAGCTTAAACACAATTTCTGCATTAAATGTCACTAATACAAATAATAAAGCATATTATACAAATATTCAAGCCCGAACGGGCAATGGGCCAAATGGGCCCGGGCCCGAACGGGTATAGTCCAAACGGGGTCGAGCTCGAACAAGAACGGGCCAAACGGGCTCGAGTCCAAACGGGCACGGGCTAAACAAAATTCTTGATACCCGTAAATTTATTGTCAAAAAATAACATAATACGGAGTAAACTAAAATACATGATTCACCGGAAAATTTTATTTCAGGGTACCCGCCGCCGCAACGTGCGGGTACCCTGCTAGTATAAATAACATAAATATGATGTTAATTAGATTAATATAAGCATTTAATGTCAACATGTATTAACTAGAGTGCAGTATTCGAATCGGGTATACATTAGGTTTTTAAAGAAATGTAGGAAGAGCCTTTAAAAACCATATCACTATATATCAAACTAGCTTCATAACCAGCCCAATGGGCGGGTTAGCTTCATAATATTATTTGAAAAATTCTAAATGGATGTACATAAATAAAGAATAACTGCATACATATATTCTATGAAGATAATAATAATAATGAATGCATAAAAAGTATGAGCCAGCAGTAATTATGTTCTACACGTTTAGTTATTTTATACAAAAGCAATACTTCATGAGTATGAAACTTTTAGTTAAACTGGACTATGATCAATTACAACATATATTAAGTTAAATCAAAGAAATGCCTTCAAAAAAGTCATTTCAAGGCAATAAAACGCATTACTACCCATTATATTAAGCTTTTTCCATTGCAATTTTCCAACGATCATAATTTTAAATAACCTTTGAACATATTAAATAACATTATACTTTGCAGGATATCCATACTCAAGATTTGGCAACAAATATTTAGCATGTATATGATAATGAAATAAACGGCTATATAATAAACAACATGACTTCCTTAACGTGAACATAAATTTATCAAACAACATATTATTATTAGGTCAACAGAAAAAAATAGACATCAAGTTACAATGCCTTGACCACTTCCAGAAATATAGAATTTTACAATTTTGCAAAAACAAAAAAGAGGCCCATACAATGGTCACAAATGGCTATAACAAATTGAGGTTAATCATTTTTTCACGTACTCGTCTCAAGTTGGTTACCTTTTACCATGTCAAGGGATGGTTTTTAGACCACTCTGAATCCGAAGTCCATATCACAGTTTTTTGAAGCATCCGCGTCATATAGACTAAGGTGATCGCCTTCTATCCCAATCTGCAAAAATTGTGAGTTACCCACTTTGGCACAAACTTTTGTGTGGACGATCATCTGAGCCATTAATTTACTGCTTATGATTCTCAAATGACCTCGGGTTGGCTGTCAGCTCCACCTTTGCCCGAACAAATCTATTGGAACATTATATGTTGTTATATATATCTAATCATTTGGAAATAAAAAGGTAAGCTTACAAAAGTTTGTACAACAATCAAGCTAAAAAAAACACATATATAGGTAACTGCAGCTACCTTTAGCTCTACTTGAGAACACATCAGCAAAGATGGTATAAAAACCTCAGTCTCTTCTTCAAGTGTCGCAAAAAACAATGATAAACCGAACCATCCCAAATGCCTAATCTAGATGCATACCAGTTAACTACTGCAAAACTACAACTACAACTGTTCCAAATTTAATTTCATCATATTTTTTGTCTAATTGTTATACAATTTCCAATCGAAACATGCGGGTTCTAGAGGCAATCTTGTAAGTGTGGTATGAGCTACCTGTTAAGCATGACCAAACTCTACGATGTGTTTTAACATAAATTATAAGTGCTTCTAGATAACCAAATACACCATTTTGACATCATAACCAAACACTCGGTGCTGTGATAACAAAAATCAATCCATATATTATATACCATAGTTTATCCAAAGAGGAATTACATATAGTAAACTAATGTGAGTTATTGGTTTAGTATCATATTGTTAACTTTGGTTTTATATTGGTGACCACATATAACCTATACAGGGAGTATCCTAAACTATATACTAAGATAATCCCAACGAAAGTTAAAGATACAATACCAATCATGTCACTAAAATAGCTAAGTAAATGAGAAATTGCTCTGTAGGAAATATGTGACCTTTATTCATTGAGCTACATACCTTATCAAGTGAATCATAAAGATTAGAGTGGCTTTTAAGCTGAAAGAACAGATAAACTGCGTATGCCACCAACATTATAGAGCTACTAAATCTTGAAAGTGCCAATTTTGACTTCTAGAAATGGACTTCTGTGTGTGTAAAGTGAAGCACAGCTGGGAATAGTAGACCTATTACAGCTATTAACAGCAGTCCCGAATTAATAATTGCAGTTGTCTACATATAAAAACACACTATTTACAATAATGTCAACTGAACCTTATTTACACCACATAATAGCATAAAGAAAAGAATCGAAATCATAAACTTCCTGATTGAACACCTTTATTTTTAGATAATGCACAATGCCACCGGTGAAAAAGGCACAACCAAAAACGCAATGCACATTCAATTATAAGCCATACACAAAATCTAAAAATAAGAAATCCAAACACCCTCCAAGAAAATCTTCTAATTACTTGCTCAATCACATGTACAAAATAATAGTACGATTAAAACTGGAAAAACGAAATGCCACATTGTTATTGTGTGCAAATGAGCCTTATTTGAAATCACATAGTAAATTTAACGACAGACATCCAAACACCACTAAGATTATGAGTTCTTATGAGTATAGCAAGTATGCAAATCAATTACCTTTTGAACGTTCTCGATCTCTAGAAGCATGTAATTTTTTAGTTTCTTCTCGAATGGACTTCTTTTTTGTTTATTCTAAATAGCTTCTCCTGGAGATCACAAAAAAATGTGACGATAGTAATTTTTTTAAGTTTTTTAGGTTTTTGTTTCAACAATTATTTTTAATGTAGGTATTTCAGGTGTAAAAAATAAATTAATAGCTCTTACAGAAACATCTTGAAACTCATTTAAATTAGTAGCAACCGTTTTCAAATGGTAAGTGGAATGTTAACCTTATTAGCATGTTTTATAATTTATGCATAAATTTGACGACTTTTATCTTAATAACAGTAGATTTTAAACGTGTTTGGTACTGAGTTTCGTGATGACTTACTGCTGCAGCAAGAGTTGTTTGGTTCTGAGTTTAGTGTCGCAACAAAGGCCGTTTGGTATTGAGTTTAGTGCTGCAGCATTGGCTGTTTGGTACTGAGTTTAGAGCGGCAGTCGGGCTGTTTGGTACACATTGCAGTGATTTGATGGTACAATTGCTGCTAAGATAAAATAGTTTAGCTTTCTTAAGTAACTCAAAAAAAGAAAAAATCTATCGCACACTGATAATAAGAAAGTAAATGAAAATCTTTTAAGGGATTAGGGTTTTGTATAATATTGTAGGATTTGTGAAACGTATGGTGGAAGAAAGAAGACATTAAACCAATATTATCTCCATATGGTAAGGATTGATACGGGTTATTGATTGAGAAGAAATGCCATATTTGTAGGAGAGGAAGGTTATTGATTGCCAATATTGTAGCTAATTTACTGAAGAAAGACGTTTTTTCATAGTGTTTGACCATTTCAAAGCCGGTAATGGTTTTGGTTGAATATCAATTAGGGATGAAGATTTGTATCACAATTTGAGGATTGCTCCACTGGTTAAGGAGCTTATATGTGGACTTCGAGACGTGAGTTCGAACCTTGCAAGTTACAAATTTTTTTCTTATTTAACCAGGAATGGCGCCATGTCACCATTTCCACCTCATCATAATGCTCCATGTCATCATTAATGTGTCTAGTAAGCATTAGTGATGTGTCAATGTAGTCCCATATATATGTATAGATTTTATTTAACCGTAAAATGTACTAACATAATTCTTAACCGAATAGTCAGCTTGTGTTTTTTTTTCTCTTACTTTAAACACATCCTATGAAAGGAAATAGTAGAGAAAACCAATTACTTTAAACTCTTCATGTGATGTACCCACTGTGGGCGACCACTCAAGGCTCAAACTTTTCTAGGCCCCCAAATTTGTGTTCGATGCATAAAACTTTTAATATGTTATAATATCCCAAAAAAAAAAGAAAAAAACACTGTCGGGCCTCGATTCAAAGGTTTAATTTCTAGCCAAAAAATGGACTAACTTTTGTATACAATGATGCTTAAGGTTTGACATTTAGCGTAAAAACTATCATTGTATTATTTAAAAAGATACTCATTTTTTTCATTTGAACTTTATTCTGAGGCCTAAAATCCATGTGTTAAATTTCATTTGTAATACCATATATATAGTAATCTGTGTGGGTTAGGATAAACTCGTAAATGGGTTCAATTGAACCTGCACAAAAGCAAACAATTTTTAGTACAAACGAGTGTGGAAACCCGCGCGTTGCAGCGGGATTGGTTTTGTAGCCGTGAATTTGGATAGGGACTATTTTTGCTAAATTGCTATAAAGGACTTACTTTGCAGCGACACTGAAACCTTAGGGACTATTTTTGCCAACTTGGACTTACTTTGCAACGACACCTAAACCTCAGGGACTATTTTTGCCAACTTGCGAAAGTTGGCATTAAATGTGTTCACACTTGTTTGGGACACGTGGCGTGTGGAGAATCATTCCCCGCCTTTTAGTTAATATATATAATAAATCAAGTGAACATGGGCAAATAAGTAGTCGGTGGCCAGCTACGGTATGCAGCAATACCATCACTTGGAACAATCATCAAGTCCGGAACAAATTCCTGACAATAAAGAAGTAAATCACTCGTAAAGGATCCGTTTGACGATATATTTGGTGATTTCTTCATAGCGGTCATGATAATAAAATCTATACCCAAATAACATAAGCATAATCTGTATACCATTGCATCAAAGAAATTAATTAATGTGACTTCAGTCGACAACCACCCCCCCCCCCCCCCCCCCCCCCCCCCCCCAAAAAAAAAAAAAAAATAAGTATCACGCCTATAACCTGACAGTGAAACTAGGAACTGTAAATAATAAACATGGAGAACAAAAAACACCATTTCATAATGTTGAAACCAAAAGTAGAAATCGATGAAAATACCTAGGTAGTGTATGCGCACAGTTCATCCATAGTTTTTGAGAGATCAACTGTTTAGCTTAAGCAAGTTGAATGGCCTGATATAGGTGAATGCTTGTAACTATTTAGAGCATCGTAACTAACTAAAATGTGTTAAGATTGAAGTCAGTTGTTGTAGATGAAACATTGTATGTCTCAACTTAAAACAAATCGAAACTTTGAAAAAACAAAATGAGAGTATAGCTTATCCCACATAGGTGGATGTATAAAAACTGAATGTGTTTTTATAGCTAACACAATGGGAGTAATATTGATCTGATCTATGTCTTGTTAACAACTAGAGATTCCTACAGGATGCAGATTTTTTTTTTTAAAGAATATAGCTTTAAGAGCAAGAAACGATTTTAGAGACATCTCTTTTCGGGTTTCTTATCCTGTTTTTAGGAACTTTTTTAAGCAAATAATGTACGAAACGAATTTAACTACCATATCAGATTTATTATTGTACCACAAGCAAAACACACATTTGTTACTATTTACATGGGTAATCTTCATATTACACAATAACTGAAAAACTACGGTACGTCATATCTTTTAATCAGTGGTTGATATATAAAAGTTAACCTACCGAGAAATTAAATTGTACTAACATTAGATACGAAGAACTGATTGTCCTAAAGTTATGTTTTAAACTTAAAGTACAGAAAGTAGTATTAAGGGATTGTTTGGGTTACCTAAAAACATATGAAAATGATATGCACCTACTCCTACCATAAAAAGCAGAGGAGCATCATATGCTAGCTCATGCCAAAACTATTTCCTAAGTTACTTGAATCATAGCTCTTCAACCTCTCTCTAACCAACTAAGGCTTATATCCAACTTGTATCGTTATGATTAGATCGATTGCAAAAATGAAAAGGCAAATTTAGGCTTGGAAGTGTTTTTCATCCACTTTTTCAGTTCATACTTTCTCTAAAACAATATTAATCATTGTCATCTACTTTTTATATATTGCTAAACCTTGTGACCCATTGATTATATGCATACGTACATACATACATAATGTGTTAAGATTGAAGTTTTTGTAAATAAGGATATAATATTATCTCTCAAAGTTTAGGCAATTAGAAAATTTTAGTGTGGAACTTGTCCCACATTGCTGCTTGGAAAAAAACTTGATGTGTTTATAGCTAAATCAATGGAGCCATTATCAACTTGTGGAATACGATTAGGGGTACACTATACTTTGTGATTCCTATCGGAATTCCACATTTTTTATAGACACGTTTGCAAATCCAATAACTGATTACTTAAAACGACAACTCATTCCTTTCTTCACACATAAAAAGCAACTCAAATTTGTTACATAAGCGAAACACACTTCTGCCGTGAGTTTTTTCGTAATGAACAAAAAATTACAATATTTCTTCACCAGCACAAGTAGGAGGGATAAAGGAATACTTAAATTGCTTACCGACCAATGTGAGAGAAATTCCACTTGTATTTCCTATTTCAAGCTTTTTGCATCAAGCGTGGCTCATTTGCTCATTTTGAGAATCGATGTTTAACTTACAACTTTATATTTAACGTATCCCAACTTGTTAGGGAAGCTGTCATAGACGAAAATGCAAACTCACAAACTAATGCTTATAAAAATAACATGTACGTGTTATCATGAACGGAACTAGAGCTAAAACTGACAGGGTGCGCAATTTTTGTTTACTTTAGTATAAAGAAAAAATTAACAAAAAAATGTACGATTTCAGCTAAAATGATTAAGTTTAAAGAAAACTAAGTTCACTATTCACGTATAGAAAGACTAACTAAGCAATAACTGAATACCCAAAGGTGCAAAATCTGCTACGGGTTTTGTTCATAAGAAATAACATGTTCATAGTCGACCATCATTATGTTAGTTTTATGGATATAAATTAGTAGACGTGAGTTAGGATCGAACTTGAGACCACGGGATTGCACACTTTACGTATGAGAATTAAAAGTTAATAATTAAATATAAATGTTATATTTATTTATTGATTAAACGAAATAACTAACGGACGTTAAGTAATTAATGTAATGGACTAACGGGCGTTAAATGTATTTGGAAAAGGACTTAATTGCAAAAGTTGGGAAGGTTTCAGAATCCCTTTGGGATGCCCAAAACCGATCGGCCAAGGGAAGGCAACCCAACCCAATTGCAACTTAAACTTGTTCACCAAGTTTGCTTGAGTATATATACAAAACCTAGGGTGTTTGTAAATCATCTCTTGTGCTCATTAGCTAAACCCTAAAACAGTTTTGTGTGTGTTTTGTTCTCCAAACCGATCGGCCACTCCTTTGGGTGATCGATCATCACTTTTCCAATAAACCAAGTTATTTGTTTTATCAAAACTAGCATTACTTTAATTCGGTTTAGTACGTGTGTACAAGAACGTGGTAATACATTATTGTTATTATTCTTGGATTGAATTACAAAAGGGTAAGGGGCAATTCATATAATCCTAATTAAATCAAATTAGGGTTCTTCCATTGATAGTTTGTGGATTTGATTCTTGTTCGGCTAGAATCAAGGAAAGGTACGCATATTCTTTTATGTTAATTAATTATTCGTTAATACATCTTATATGCTTCCGCTTGAATACTTTGATGTTTTGTGGTTATTTATTTGATTGTCATGTTATCTAATTCCAACACATTATCTAGTGTTTATTTATCTTCACATAATCACATGAGTTCATTAGTTTATACAATCCAATACTTGTTGGTTTTATGGACAATAAATTAATAGACGTGTGTTAGGATCGAACTCGAGATCACGGGATTGCACACTTTACGTATGAGAATTAAAGTTAATAATTAAATATAAATGTTGTATTTATTTATTAATTAAACGAAATAATTATAACGAACGTTATGTAATTAAGTGTAATAGACTAACGGTCGTTAAATGTAATTGGAAAGGACTAGAATGAAAATCAATATTTGGAAGGTTTCGGAATACCTTGTGGGATACTCCATCCGATCGGCCACAAGGAAACCCAACCCATATCCAACTCAACTTGTTCTCCAAGTTTTGCTAAATATATATACAAGGCTAGGGGTCTTGTGTTTTGCATCTCTTGTACTCATAACCTAAAACCAAAAGGTGTTTGTGTGTTTTTGTATTAGAAACCGATCGTACAACCCTTATGGGTGTCGATCATCATCTTTTCCAAAACATAATTATTTTGTTTAATTAAAACTAGCATTACTTTAATTTGTTTTAGTACGTGTGTACAAGAACGTGGTAATAACATACTTTTGTTATTATTCTTGGATTGAATTACAAAACGGTAAGGGGTAATTTTTATAATCCTATAAACCCTAATTAGGGTTCATCCTTATTGATAGTTTGTGGATTTCATTCTTGTTCGGCTAGAATCAAGAAAGGTACGCATACTTTATTCTTTAGTTAATTAATTATTCATTATATGTTTCTATACGCTTCCGCACTTGCTTTGATGTTTTGTGTTTTATTTTTGAATGTCATGTTATATAATTCCAACAGTGGCATCACGAGACATTGGTTTTAATGAGTAATTAATTACTAAACGCGTAAATAACGAATATTGTATGTTGTTAGATAGGGTTATTCTAGGGTTTGTTTTATTTTTTATATGGGTCGATTAGATTTTTTTATATGGGGCGTACCTCTTAAATTTTTGGTCGATCACATGTTAAAAAAAATTTAGGGTTTTGAAAATTGTTTGCTAAGCTTATCGAAATCTAGAATTAATATATTAGTTACGTGATTAATTCATGAATACTTGTTATGTGTCATAGAATTTTGATATACGATCTTGTGACTATTTGTATAATTGTCATGATATATCCATGATTATACATGCATGTTAGTCATGGATAAGTTACTTTGATATTGTTTAATTGTTAAGATATATTTATTTACCATAAATCTTGAATTGGGGAAGACTCTTATTATATATATTAATGAATCAATTATGTGCAATTTGGTATATTATTAATTATGGGTTTACGCAATCGATTCTTCGATGTATGTGGCTCACTTTCAATTGGGAGAGTGAAAGCCCTAAATTAATATATACATTAATTTAACCTAGACATTGATTATTAATAGGGTTTTATCGAATAAATTGCATGTGGCTACTTGTTTACACGTATAAATTGTTTATTATGTGCACATTGTTTTTTTTGTAGTTTATTTTTTATTTGTTACTTGTTTGTTTATTATGTTAGACAGTTTTAAGCAAAGGGTAATTTTGAATAGAAAAATAATACGGACTAAACAATGGCGAAATTTGATTTGTTTTGGAAGAGTTAAGTTTTCAATAGTTTAATTGATTGGTGACTTTGGTACAAATGACTGAACGGCTCACCCATTAGAATGAACTATAAAGGGGTTAATAAACAAGTGCGCACAGTCACACTGAAAGGATGTCTTAGGTTATGCTTTGCGCTTACCTGGTCCTCTGCCCCCTGTAAGTTCGAATGAAGCTACTTAGTAAGCCATAAATGTGCAAACTCATCTTAAGGGCGAATTAGTTTTAATTCCATGCGCCACTTCGGTGGTAATTACCAGAAACACTAAGTGTTTACACTTATACAAAAGTACGGTATAATTGACGATAATTAACACTAAATTTCTTAATTGGTGAACCCAATACCTCAATCAAAACTTTGATAATTTGATCTTTATGAATTGGTAATAAAAAGTTTTTTTTTATTAAATTTATGCTACAAGATGAATGCATGACATCTTTGTACATATTTGATTTGACCACATAAAATCAAAACTAGTACCCTTTTAAATTAAGTTATATGCCATCTAATTAAAAGGAACACTTGAAGTTGCAATTTATGTCATGAGAGTACTTGGTTAGATTGTGATGGAGAGGTAAATCTCTATGTAAAGCCAGACCTTACATGGACATATTTGCAGTTCTTTAAGTTAGACACTTAAGTTGAGTAGGAAGTGAGACCTGGACTCAAGGCATAAGATGGGATGAAACATGTTTATATTTGTAATAGCGTTGGAAAATATAAATCCCATAATGATCTAGGAATTGGAAATTGTTTGCCACTTATTGTTCGACAGATTACCCTATTATGCGCTTTCGTTACTAGCAGATCAACTGATGTAATGGAACTACGATAATTTGGATCCTAGTTTTCGAGAAAATTCTATGGTTATATGAATATTACCTTGGGTATTTTATTTTCTTGAAAAGTTTAATTATCGAAAATACTAAAATTGAATTTTGCTAATTCTTTAAATGTATTAATGCAACATTAAACCGTAAACGTAGGTTATTCCTGTATTGGTAAATTGATCTACACCTGTAAGGGTTTTTAGTAGAGTCAACCTTACTAAAAGAATAAACCTAGTCCTCTTTTCATAAGAAAGAGTGAGATTCAATCCTATTCCTTTTCATGAATGAAGAAAGGTATGATAGGACAATTAGAATTGTCTAAATTCTAAATACGTAACTCGTAAGCAAATTTTAATAGTTAAGAAAATTGCATATTTTGTGAGTTATTAAATTAGAAGCTAGACTAATTACTGTATAATTGGTAAAAGAAAAACTAGCATGTTTTATCTAGTTGTTTTGTTTTGACCATTTAAAAGTACTACTTACAATTGTTGGAATAGTAGACCTATTAAGAAATAAATTGCATGCCCAATTTTTCAAGTTAATAGCATTGATGGATAGTTCATCATCTACATAATAGAATACACTCTTTAAGTACATAAGTAATTGTTATGTATGGACTTTTTCAAAGGTGTAGGGAAGTAAATAGAACACTATTTTCTTTCACTGGTTAATGCAATACTTACAATGTTGTCAAATCCAGTGGGAGTATTTTGTTCTTATTACTGAAAAAGGAATTAATGTAATAATCTCTAATTCAGTGGGAGTTACAAGCTTTGTCATCTTGGTAGTAACCCAGATTATCTCTAGAATGTCTTAAGATAATTACTTTCCACTTGTAGACACTTATGTTTTCAAGGATAGTCATGTACGTTTCCTTATTAGACAATGAAGTGGTTCTACATCTACTAGTTATGCTAATATCAATGACACAATCATATTGATCACATAAACAAACATATGTCGTGTTGTTTATCTGCTATATGATGTTGTTCCATGCACAAGTGGGAGAAATCTATATTGTGTACAAGGTACAACATATAGGTATATGATTTAATGGATTCTCTTGACTGCAAGGTAAGAGACTAACATTCTAATATAACTTGTACATATCTAATTCAAGAAACACTTGGTGTTGCAATTTACGTCATGTCAGAACTTGATGAGATTGCAACAACAAAGTAAATCTCCATGTGAAGTCAGACCTTGCATGTACATATTTGTAGTTTCTAAATTAGACAAGTATTTAGAATATGTGTCAAAATGATATATAAGACTACTTCAAATTAAATATTTATGTATTATTAGAATGACATAAATAAATGAAGTAATCTAATACTACTTCAATTTGTTTATTTATGTATTTTGGAATGACATAAATGAAAAATAATGTAGTCCTACATTGTTGTGAAGTAAATAAATTAACTTGAAATTACTATTGAAACCAAAAGTTGTGTTCATAATTACTTTAGTTAAACATGTTTATGATTCATTGTAAAGACATAAACATAAAGTCTTTTTAGACTTATAATAAAGTAAGGTGTTAACTTGTTAAGTTTTTTTTAAGACATATACAAGAAGTCATTGAGTTGATCAATGATTTATAACGTATAATGGGATTATAACAGTTTATGTTTTCTTGATGAGACATGGATATGAAGTGACTTGGGTAAAAAGTACTTGTGTTATAAAGCATGGAATTGGCTTCAAAAGTCTATTATACCATTAAGTTGACTTAGTTGGTAAATAGGTAAGCCAAAAGGAATATGTTTATCTTATATATTGTTAGATTGTCTTACAATATTAAATTCTAATGAATACCACAAGTTGATGGTATGTTCAGTTAGGAGAATCAAACTCTATTTGATTTGTTTGATTCAAGATAACCATAACTTCTTTCTTAAAAAGTAACAAGGTTAGAAAATTGAGTATGGATTAAATATACTCAATATGACTCCAACCTAGAAGATTGTTAAAACACCATTTCATTATGGAATGTGATGAATCACATTAAGTTTTTAAATTGAAGATTCTGAATTTGTTAAACTACTTATGAATAGGTTATTAACAAACTAAAGTCAGGAATTGTCAATGTGTATTTGTAATGTCCCAAAATGAGAACAATGTAGTCTTGCTCCAATTGCTAAGTATATATAGATAGTCTATATATTACAAAAGGCAAGTGGGAGTTTTTTTTTTTTTTTTTTTTTATATTGAAAGATAAAATTACAAGATACATAATCTTCTAAAACACTAGTAAATATCATGATGAGGTTAGACATGTAAATGATAGACCTCATGATGATGGAATTTTCATTCATAGATCTGCAAGGATATCTCAGATATTTGACTTATATGATGAGAAATATGAGTTACAGGATTATAGTAAACCTGATAATCATTATGATGGATTACCAAATAATGAATTGGGAAAATTACTCATACTATGAATGTTAAAGATGCTGTCCATAAAGATAATCAATTTTAGAAATTTGGTTTATCTTAATAGTTTGACTAGAGAATGTAAATGAGTTTCTTCAAAGAGATGAAAAACCCTAGTGGTTTGAATTTCTATGTAGAAATCATATGGACAATATTGTACACATATTTAATGCATGTCTTATGACAAGATTATTAATCATACTTAAGCAATTAATTGTGATTGAACATTTTTTTCTAGACACATTAAATATATAAAGATAATAATGGTTATACTTGTTTTCATTAATATGAAATATGACAATGAAATATCAAAACTCTTTCTTGAAAAATTACTTGAGCGAGAACGGTAAGTAATTGAAAGGTTTTTTTTTGAATTCATATAATATTTGGTAGTGTACGAAGTGCAATAATTCATGAATGAATAAATGCATGCATCTATGAAATTATTCTTATGTTTAATTATTAAATCCTAGTTTCGATTTATAATTGAAATAAGATAAATTTTAAGTATTCCTAAAAGCTAGTGGGAGTATTATGTTAAGGTTTTAAATCTTATATGTTGTATAACATATAGGAAGTAACATTCCTTGTAAGCTAAATGTTAAGTCTTAGTTTGGAATAATACTTCACTTGTAAGATTTAACAATTAAAACATACAACCTTGGAATATATGTTTAATAAACATGTGCAGTAAAAATAAATGATTCTAATCAAACATGATATATCATTTGGGAAGTGGATAAATATCTTTTGACAAGATAGAACATGAATGAAATCTAAGTTTGACCTGTAGATTCATCATGTACGTCATGTTGTGTATTAAAATTGTTGTATCATTCTTTAATAAGAAGTGATTTGACAACATTGATATCTAACTAAAAGTTATTAGATAACTTGTGTAATGAATATTCTAAAAGAATTACATCCTCAGCCTGTAATTGCTCCTAGATTCTATGGATGAACAATGTCAAATGTTGTGCAAATTGTCATCAGCTTTAAACTTGAAAGTTAGGAAAGCATCAAACATTACACAACAAGATATTAAAGTTTACGGAGTTTTAATGAGCACATTGTTGTTTGTATACAATGATGCTGGTTTAATTGAGATAACACTCAATACTAGTCATGGTAGGATTTCATCCTTGTTAATAGCCATGTGAACTAGTTGTGCTAATAAGAGCACAGTTGCATTATACATTAAAAGAATAAGAATACTTTAAACTTTAAAATGTTTGAAAGTTTAAATTGTCATAAATTGGTGATAGAGGATGTCACACACTTTATGAATTATTATGTGAATTGTTGAATGCACACATACAAGGACTTCATTAATTGAATTCTTGAAATAAGTATTCTCAAAATTACGATAGATCAAGTTGGTTGATTTATGCTTTGTCAACAAGTACGATTGTCATTACTTGAGTCATAATTCATCAACTGGAATTTTCATGCATTGATCTATTTGGTATTTGGATAAAGGATGTTAAACAATTATTATAATAAATCAAATACTTGGTATGTTTGATTTTATAATATATTGTATCCTATATTTGCATGTTTAATCCGTGAATAAATTTATTTATTCTAAATCGTCTGTTGTCAATTAATGATATGGGAGTATCATTAAACTAAGACAAATCTGAGAGATATGATAGAATGTACTTGAAAGTATATTGATGAGAATGCATACCAATTTTAGATGATATTCAATGAATTGAATATAGGACTTATCTCAACTACATAATTTACTTTATGGATATTGTTGTTAAGTAAATTATGAATAGTTATCCTCAGACTTGAGATACCAGATAAGTGTCATGAATGTAGTGCATTTTTGTGGGGCAACTTAACGCTATACGTAACTGGTAGTCATAAGGGTTGTTTCCTGAAGTGTTGCAAAGTTCATGAGTTATTCTCGTAGTCAAAATAGAATTTGTTCCTTCAAAGTTATTTGGAGTTTAATACTGCTGGGCCCCTCGTAGGGTTGACAAGATGTTTGCATGGCCATGCCCAAAGTTCTCCTCTGAATATGTTCAGAAGATTTGGTAATCTTGCTCAATCACTAATAACGAGAAACAGAATGGTTGAATAAAGAATGACTTAATTCCATATCTTTATTTAACATGGTATTAGAAACAAAAGGATAATAATAATGAGAAATCATTAAAAGGTTTTCCAGGAGCCTTGCTCGAGTTGTACTAGAGGCATCGAAGTGTTGCTAGACGCTAACCGATGTGATCACTCTATTAAGATATGTCCAAGTGGGAGCTGTTGGTTTTATGGACAATAAATTAATAGACGTGTGTTAGGATCGAACTCGAGACCACGGGATTGCACACTTTACGTATGAGAATTAAAGTTAATAATTAAATATAAATGTTGTATTTATTTATTAATTAAACCAAATAATTATAACGAATGTTATGTAATTAAGTGTAATGGACTAACGGTCGTTAAATGTAATTGGAAAGGACTAGAATGCAAATCAATATTTGGAAGGTTTCGGAATACCTTGTGGGATACTCCATCCGATCGGCCACAAGGAAACCCAACCCATATCCAACTCAACTTGTTCTCCAAGTTTTGCTAAGTATATATACAAGGCTAGGGGTCTTGTGTTTTGCATCTCTTGTACTCATAACCTAAAACCAAAAGGTGTTTGTGTGTTTTTGTATTTGAAACCGATCGTACAACCCTTATGGGTGTCGATCATCATCTTTTCCAAAACATAATTATTTTGTTTAATTAAAACTAGCATTACTTTAATTTGTTTTAGTACGTGTGTACAAGAACGTGGTAATAACATACTTTTGTTATTATTCTTGGATTGAATTACAAAACGGTAAGGGGTAATTCTTATAATCCTATAAACCCTAATTAGGGTTCATCCTTATTGCTAGTTTGTGGATTTGATTCTTGTTCGGCTAGAATCAAGAAAGGTACGCATACTTTATTCTTTAGTTAATTAATTATTCATTATATGTTCCAATACGCTTCCGCACTTGCTTTGATGTTTTATGTTTTATTTTTGAATGTCATGTTATATAATTCCAACAATACTATCCTAATTCATAACATTATCTCAAAATCGCACACGAGTTCCTTCATGACCATTGACATCAAGATAATACATTATAGCTTGTAAAAAACTAAAACATTGAACAATTTACACATAAGTATGTTGAGTCGATAAGAAAATGTTGTCAGGTCACCAAACTTGCTGTGACCGATCCCATCTTTATCGATAGTACTTGTATCGACATGTTATCTAGTTCGACCATTTCGTATCTCCAATTCTCATATATTAACATCGCATTGTAAGGGAAACAAATAAAGAAAGCTATGTTATCTAGTTCGAACATTTCATATCTCCAATTCTCATATATTAAGATCGTATTGTAAGGGAAACACATAAAGAAAGCTATGTTATCTAGTTCGACCATTTC
Organism: Chrysanthemum makinoi; assembly: GCA_910596185.1. Lineage (NCBI taxonomy): Eukaryota > Viridiplantae > Streptophyta > Magnoliopsida > Asterales > Asteraceae > Chrysanthemum > Chrysanthemum makinoi. The sequence goes on along the minus strand of OU343225.1, from coordinate 5,988,014 downwards.
GTATCTCCAATTCTCATATATCGACATGTTATCTAGTTCAAACCAATGTCATTATGTCACAAATTCATTTGTTACTTCAGAGAAAAGTTGTCGACTTAACGTATAATTTAATGTTTTTAAAAAGTTATTAGAAAACAACAATTAAAAACACTTATAATGGAACTTTTGGGAACTAAAACAACAATAAAAGAAAGTTGTGAATGAGTTTTTCGTTAACTTGGACATTACTATACATCCGTATGCACTATATGTATAATTAATATTTTGTTAAGTTTGTAGCTTTTGTAAGAGAATTTCGTATTGGTAAAAAATGTGCTAATATTGAAGTTATTGTAGACGAAATATTGTATATTTCAAGGTAAGGCAAAAAGAATAGCTGCAAGAAAGAAAAAAACTAGAAGGTGAAACTTGTCCCACATAGGTTGATGTACGAAAGGTGATGTGTTTTTATGGCTTAAACCATGGTAACTGTATTGTTTGGTAATATATATAATCAGTGATTGAAGTGTTACTTTGAGATTACTGATCATTTTCTTAATAATCTTTGTAATATTATACAAATCTACGAATTAGTATGTCAACACAAAATGATATTAATGTTTCATAGAAATGTTGTTATAATCTATAGGGGTAACCCTTTACCCAAAAAAAATTATAATCATAAAATGTTTAAGAAAATTAACATGTTGTTTTATAAATTCTATCAAACATAATTCTTTACTTTGCGGTCAACCTATAAATAAGCAAAACACACTTTTGTTACGGGTTACATGGGAAATCTTCATATACAAGTGAACCTATTGGCTATCGGCCAATACTAACATTATATACAAAGAACTAATTGTCTTGAAGTAATGTTTCGAAAAATCGTGATCGAATTATATATATATGAGCAAATTGAGCTATGCAAATGCAAGTATGCTATAGGAAAACTTCGATCAATAATTTGAATCGTTTACATTGATGGCTTATACCATCCATATTGTATGTTAGCTCAAAAATCATAAATAGTTTAGTGCTAACACTTTGATCGAGCAAATGAACCACTAAATTTTTTATAGAAACTTGAAATAAAGGGTGCATTTTCTCCATCTGTATTCATTTTTTTTGTATTTGTTTATCTAGACGTGAGTTCATTAGTTTATACAAGCCAAAATCGTGCACGAGGTTCTTAATGACCATTTACATCAAGATAATATAGCGCTTAAAAACTTTACATTGAACAATTTACACACAAGTATCTTAAGTAGACAAGTAAATGTTATCAGGTCACCAAACTTGCTGTGACCGATCCCATCTTGATCGATAGTACTTGTATCGACATGTTACCTGGTTCGTCCATTTCGTATCTCTAGTTCTTATATATTAAGTTCATATTGTAACGTAAACACATAAAGAAAGCTTGCATCAAACCAATGTCGTTATGTCACTAATTTGTTTGATACGTCAGAGAAAAGTTGTCATTTTAACGTATATTTATTTAACGTTTTTAAAAAGTCATTAGAAAACAATTGAATTAAAAACACCTATAATGGATTCTTCATGTGGTCATTTGCTTGAGGCAAATACTAAAACAAAAATAAAAGAAGACTTTGTCTAACGGGTGTCCATGTGACATTGGTTTAGCTCTCTAAAAAGGGAAATATTGAGTTCATTAAAATGAAAATCATATGTAATTATGGTAATTTGTATGTTTAACTAATGTGTTTTAAATGCATTTTCTTATTTAAAAGAAATGTTAGTTCAATTAATTAGATAAGATCGGTGCCTTATGGACAGCCGTTAGACAAACCAATAAGTTATGATTTGTAACATATGCATGCATGGTATGTACAACTAATATTTTGTTATGATTTGTAACTTTTGCAAGAGAAATTCACTATGAGTTAAATGTGTCACAATTGAAGTTGTGTTAGATAAGATAGTGACCTACAATTTAATCTTTTATATAATAAAGGAATTACATCATTTAAGAGTGATTTTGACAATTCATTCTTATTAAAAAAACAATTGGGCCAATAGGAGAGCTCGATTTCGCCACGTAAGCAAAATCATGTGATGTGATTGGTTAATAAAAGTCAAAATTAAATTGATTTTTGTCATACTTTAATAAATTCGGTAGCAAATTTTGGTTGATAAAAAAAAACACATAAAAATATAGGTGTTAAATTTGTGAAAACAAAAACTTAAAAAAAGAGGAGGTAATTAATAAAACTTTAGTTGTTGAATGTTTAAAAATTATACAGAGTTAAGTGTAATATTACCTGATTTAATACATGATGATGCATGCCAGTGGCCCAACGAATGGTTCACAAAATATCCTTTTTTGCTTAACATTAATGTTCCTTTACTCAATTCTGATCATATGGATTCATTAGTGTAGCAAACAAGATTTAGTATTGATAAAAGATTCTCGATTGGCACTGTTTGGGAAGACGCTCATCCGTGTGGTAACAGACTACTTGGTCGAGTGTGATTTGGCTTGCCCATTGTATTCCTCGTCATGCATTTCACGTGTGGCTTGTTCTCCAAAGGAAGTTGAAGACTCAAGACGTATTGAGACAATGGGATGTCGGTCCATTGATCGACTTAAACCTGTCTCGATGCTCTATATGTGAATTGGTTCCGGATTCTCGCACCCAATTTATTTTTGAATGTCATTTTTCCTCACAAGTTTGGACTCGAGTAATGGTGAAAATTGGTATGTCGGCCACTTTTTTATCTTTGGATCATATCAAAGCTTGGTTACTCTCGTATGTAAAGTCTCAATCAGCCAACAACATCATTTCCAGGTTAGTGTTTGCAGTGTCTTCCTATTAGATTTGGCAAGAGTGGAACGCGAGGTTATTTAAGCAAAAGAAGAGATCCATTGAACAAGTGACTGATGTAATTATTTCTACGGTTCGCCTTAAGCTTTTAACGTTTCATTTCAAGCGGACAATTCGTGTAGCGCCGGAGTTAGCATGGTGGAAGCTTCCAACGTATTTAACTAGGGACAGCACATCATAATGTTTGTTGTGTAGTCTAGTCTTGTGTTTGATGTTTATGTTTTTGTTCGATTAGACTGTTTCTTTCTATGAGATTGGCATGTCAATCTTATGAGTAGTAGTTTGAACTTTGAAGCACAAATGTTGCGCTGATTGTAATAGTTAATATGGTGCTTTACCATATCGTCTGAACGTTATTGATTATTAATATACTTTACAAAAGTTAATATATTGGCTTGGCGTTTAGCTTCGAATAAGCTTCCGACAAGGTTCAATATGTCATTGAGAGGGTTGGAAGTGTCGTCTATTGAGTGCCCGGTTTGTCACGAAGGGGTCGAAACCTCAGATCATCTTTTCTTTTCATGTTCGGTATCCTCTGCCATCGTCTCAAGTTTTCTAGGGTGGTGGGGGCTTCCGGATATAAGTATTTCTTCGTACCTAGGCTGGTTAAATTGGTTCGATGGTTTGAGGTTAAGGAAGGAGGTGAAAGACTTCTTGCAAGGTACGATGTTCATTTTATGGTGGATCATTTGGAGCTATCGAAATAAGTTGATATTCTCTTCAGATGTCCCAACAAAGGCGTCTTTATTTGATCTTATTGTGTATCATTCTTATGTTTGGTGTAATGCTAGAACTAAGAGAAATCTAGATTGGTTAGGATGGCTAAAAAGCCCTATGTCATCTCTTTTGTAATTGTCTCATTTTGAGCTTTAGCGTCTTGCTAGGCTCGTTAATAAAATCGCCGTTCAAAAAAAAAGAATATACTTTACAAAAGTAAAACCCTTTATCCAGAAAAGTAAACCTTGTGACCCATTGATAACATACATAGACTGTCTGTATCTATAACCAAAGTCAAAAAAATGTGTCAAGATTGAAAGTTGAGTCAACTAGAAAGATTTAAAGCGGAACTCGTTACTTATCCAATGCTTACTTTGGGATTCTGAGTAGCATAGACACATTTTTAGATTATTATTATCTATATTTATAAAACAAAAATGTTCAAATTGAAAAGTCAAAAAAAGTGAAATGTTAAAAAAAAAAAATTGAAGTAATTAATTATGAGCAATTTCAACTATTACTACACATATGTTTCAAAAAAAAGTTATTAATACACATCGAAAACCGGATTGACACAGGTCAAACCCAGCGGGTTGAACTAGTTTAATTTGACCCGTTTTTTGGACACAACCTCTCAGGCTGACCCGGTTTAAGTTGACCTGTTTTTCAACTGGGTGAACCTCTCGGGTCGAACCGGGTTTCAAAACACTATATTTAATCGCAAATCTTAAAACTATTTGCCGCTATAAAAACCCGTTGCTATGCACGGATTCTCGTCTAGTTATTATTGATTACGTAAGTTATTTAACTAATTATTTAAGTACCCGGGTTTCAAAACATTATATTTAATCCCAAATCTTAAAACTATTTGCCGCTATAAAAACCCGTTGCTATGCACAGATTCTAGTTATTATTGAATACGTAAAAAAAAAAGAAATTGTTGCTCCAACCACACACATATGTGTGGGAAAAACAATAATATCTTTATTTAAACCTCAAATTTATCACTTATAAACTACTTTACATTTTGCATACCCACCGATGTGGGAGAAGTTCCACTCGTATTCTCTTTTTAAGCTATTTGCATCAAGTGTGGCTCACTTGGTTATTTTGAGAATCAATGTTTAATTTAGAACTTCATATTCGGCATATCTCAGCTTGTCGCAAAGCTCTTTCCTAGGAAAATGCAAACTCAAACTAATATTGTGTACTTATATAGATAACATATACGTGTTATTGTATAATTAAATAAGATGTAATCATATGTATTGATCAACCAAATGATGTGATGTACCTTACTGATACATATGTCCTTAAAAGTCATATGAACATTTTCTAGATAGCACGAAAGCGAGCCAAAACACAGCAGCGCACAAAAAAACCACTTTAAACTTCATCCTCTTCGTGTCTCATCAAATGCAACAAGCAACGTAAAGATTGAATCGTACTGTTGGAACATACTTTTGTAGAAACAAGAGGAATACTGAAAAATATAATATTCAAATTCAATGAATTACATAGATTACATTACATTAAATAAAAATGGATTAACTTAATCTTAATACTAAACGAGTCTAAACCAACGAACCGAGCCGATAGGGCCTTTATTATCTAACAACTTTAACATAGAAATATCTTAAGTTTGCTCATATTGCACTTGTCACCTCCAAAACTCTAACAGGTTAAACATGAATAACTAAAAGCTTATCTATAATGATACATGTTAAATGTTGTCTTGTTTAATTCCTTATATTCAATACGGGTACATATAGTAGATGTTGAGATTTAGCTTTTTCTATAACGCAATTTTGTAGATAAAAAGATAAAAGTTTTGCATATATAGATTCGCAACAACGTGCTAACCTTAACTCTACTCGTTACACGACAACAATAAATAAGCTCCTTGTGGGCTTTCGTGTAATCCTTTGCTTTAAGGAACTTTTGGGACTATAATAACGAAAAAAAATTTGCCAATGAGATTTTTGTTCACCTGGACATTGTCATACTGATGTGTGTAGAACTAATATTTTGCGAGGGCTTGTAACTATTGAGAATATGATAACTAATTAAAATGTGCCAAGACTGAAGTTGACCGAGCATATAATTGAAAACTAATATTTGTCTCTCAACTAATACAAATGGAAAATTTGGAAAAAGAAAATTAAAGTATTAGATTATCCCACATAGGTGGATGTACAAATATTGAATGTATTTATATAGCTAAAACCATGGGAGTATAATTGTCTTGATATGTATGTCTTGGAATACAAAACAAATTCCGGTATCATACATATCATGTCTTTTTAAGACAATGTATATCATCCTTTTTTAAAAGAATGTAGGAAACGATTTTATGTGTTTTTAAAAGAATGTGTTTCATTCTTTTTTAATAGAATGTACGAAACAATTTTAGAAACAGCATAGAACTTAACACACTTCAACATTAATAGAGACAAATACGCATCATATACTCAGTCACGAATAAACATTTGGTGATTAGAGTCAAATAGATGTCACTCGTAGTTTTAATCGGTGCCGTTAACTTGATAAGCATTAAGTTTGGTAATAAAGTTATGATGATTAGAGCCAAATAGACGTTACTAGTAGTCTTTCTTAAAGCGTTAACTTAAACTAGATTGTCGTTTTGAGTTAACAAGACCTAAAGACGAAATCAGGTACTAATGCAAAGTACATAAGGTAGCATTAAGGGATTATTTAGGTTACCTAAACATATGAAAATGATATGCACCTACTCCTACTAAAAGCAATAATATGAATTCAATGGTATTCATAACCATGCAGATTGATAAGCTAAACTTAAAGTGTATGCATCATTATACATGTGTATGCATCATATCTACAACTAATATTTTGTAAGAATTTTTAACTTTTGTAAAAGAAATTCGCAGCGAGCTAAGTGTGTCAGGATTAAAGTTGTCGAGGATAAGATATTGTCTCTCTCAAAGTAAGGCAATCAAAAAACATCAAAGACAAAATGAAAGTAGAAGTTGTCCCACATTGATGCGTGTACAAAAGTTTAAAGTGCTTTTATAGCTAAAACTAGAGAAATGCTATTGTCTTGTTGTATATGCTAGTAATACAAAGGCTAATTTGAGTACCAACCGCAAATTCATAAAGTTTTTACAAAAGCTGCTTTGACTACCAGTCACAAGTTCAACAAGTCTTTTTCTCCGAACGAATGTACTAAACGATTTCTAAAACCATATCATCTTTCATTATCATTTTCAATTCGTATCATATTTGGTTAAATAGATTGTTTAACTTAACAATATCATCTTTTCGATTAGAGTAAAAGCGCTAACTTATTCATTTCTCTACACAGTAAACGCAATTTAAATTTGTCGCATAAGCTAAACACAGTTCTGCCATGATTTTTTAAATACCAACCTGTCCAATTTTCATGGGAAATCTTCAAATTGGTATATAGCAAAGAATGAACAACAACTACATGTATGCCATATCTCTGAGTTAATGACGCGTCATATATAAAGAACTAATTGCCTTCAAATAGTCACATTAAGGCTTAAACTGATAATTGGTAAATATTTTGAATCATCTAAACTTGGTGGCTTTTACCATCCATAAAGTTCACAATAAAGTATGTACAACTAATATTTTGTGGGAGCTTGTAACCATTTAGAGCATCATAACTAACTAAAATGTGCCAAGATTGAAGTCAGTTGTTGTAGTTGAAATATTGTCTGCCTCAACTTAAAACAAATCAAAACTTTGAAAAAAGAAAATGAAAGTATAGCTTATCCCACATAGGTGGATGTACAAAAACTGAATGTGTTTTTATAGCTAACACAATAGGAGTAATATTAAATTGATTTATATGTTATTGGAATACAAAAACAACAAGAGATTTCAACAACATACAGGTCAATATTTTTTAAAGAATATAGCTTTAAAAGCAAGAAACGATTTTATAGACAACATCTCTTTTCGGGTTTCACTAGTACAATCGACACTTCTACTTACGACATTTTTTACACATTCCCGATGTCATGGCGTCGGCGTCGTTCGTTCCCGACGCCAAGGCGTAGCCAACAGTTAGTCGGCTGAGCCTCGTAGCGAAAGTCCTTTCGGACGCCAAAAAATTAACATTTCCGACGCCAAAAAATTAACCTTCTCGACGCCAAAAAATTAACCTTCTCGACGCCAACGTGGGACCCACATTGTTTTCTGGTCAAATTTTTTTGTGGTAGAAAACCAATGATGCCGACGCCCCGTCGTCAGCACCATATTACTAATCACGTAATTAGTTAGCGAAATTAAAACATAATTAACTTAACCCAATTATTCCGGACGCCATGTCGTCGGTAACGTGACAAAAAAATAACATTTTTCAATACGGTCCCGACGCCACGTCGGGACCGTATTAAACTTGCATTAAGTCACGTACTATCCCGACGACATGGCGTAGGGATAGTACATAAGGTTAATGAAATTGGTCATGTATTGTCGACGACGTGTCGTCAGCAATATATGTCACATAAGCCACAATATTGCAGCATTGCAGCAATTTCTCATAAATTTTTTCGGTAAAATTCTACATAACCTGCATCTGCTATTTTCAACCAAAACCTCTAAACCAATATGCCGATATCCTAAAAAAACTCATAACGATTAAATCGCATATATAATCGCTAAAAAGTTAAAAATTATACAAAATGGGTGATATTAACTACGCATCTAGCTTAAACATACACAAAAGTTGCTAAATCACCAATGTTCAAGTCACCAAAATGTTCAAAGTGTACAATGGCCAACATAAGGATGAGATGATCAAAAGCATAGTCTAAACGGGTTTATACATCTACACAAAATAGCCTGTAAATATACCTCCATCGATCTACTCGTCAGCATCATCATGATCCGAGCCCTCCTCGTCAAGATCAACACTACCGCCTCCGCCACTACCGCCAGCGCCACTCCCCGACCCGACGTCAGATATCGAAGGAATCTGGCTCATAAGCTCGGACCACCGATCAGGAGGTTGAGTTTGTACAACCTGGAAGAACTCTCTGAGCTGTTGCTGAACGGCCTTCGACTCTTTTACCTGTTCCTCTGTCTTCTTTTGGAGGTCTGTGATCTTCTCGTCTTTGGCGGCCATCATCTCATCAATCTTTTCTTTGTCGTACGAAGATGAAGGCGGAGACACAGAGGGTAAAATCATCTTCCCGCTCAAAACCCTTCCCACACCGGCGACTTTTCCCCGCTGCTTGCCCTTGAGAACCATGGCAAGTATCTCTTCCTCCGTGTAAGGTTTGTACATTATGTAAATCAATAAACAGGTTAAAATGACTTAAACAAACAAGAAAGTTACTTATTAGTGCATGTTTCGGCTAAAATGGGTGAAACGTGTGTAATATAAAATACAAAGTTACTTATCAGCCCAAACGTGTGCTAATAAGTAACTATGCCATTTATATTACACCCGTTTCACCCAATTTGACCCATTTTAGCATAACGTGTACATGTTTGGGCAAAAATAGGTCAAAACTTCTTAAATGACTTAAACAAACAAGAAAGGTACTTATTAGTGCATGTTTCGGCTAAATTAGGTGAAACGTGTGTAATATAAAATACAAAGTTACTTATTAGCCCAAACGTGCGCTAATAAGTAACTTTGCCGTTTATATTACACCCGTTTCACCCATTTTGACTCATTTTAGCATAACGTGTACTTGTTTGGGCAAAAATGGGTCTAAACAAGTTAAATGACATAAACAAACAAGAAAATTACTTATTAGTGCATGTTTCAGCTAAAATGGGTGAAACGTTTGTAATATAAATTACAAAGTTACTTATCAGCCCAAACGTGTGCTAATAAGTAACTTTGCCGTTTCTATTACACCCGTTTCACCCATTTTGACCCATTTTAGCATAACGTGCTTGTTTCGGCAAAAATGGGTCAAAACAAGTTAAATGACTTAAACAAACAAGAAAATTACTTTTTTGCATAACGCAAGGGCTTTTTATTCCATTAACATTACATGTTTTAGAGATAATTTTTCACTCTTTTTTTAAAATGAAATATCTTGCAAGTGATGCATCATCAAGCCATAGGGATCTCGGAGGGGTTTACAATATATGCAGTCGCACAGAGCCTTTATTTAAAAAAAATTGCATTTTTGTTAGTTTTACATATAAAGACATATAATATCAAACATATATAAGTCATATAATTTATATGAATTTTGTTTTGTTTATAAGAGTGCTAGGGCCTCTTTGTTGTTATTGCTTAGGGTCATCGAAAATCATTAGACGGCACTACATCAAGAGAAAAATAAAAATAAAAAAATACACCATGGCAAGGATATATTTCTATCTTTCGTTAGATGTGTATTTTAATATATTTTTGACGAAGTTTTTAATAAGGTTTATTCTATTGTTGAAATTTTCGCCCTGAAAAATCACATACGATTTATAATTCAATTATGATTTGTTATTTTATAAAGAGTAAAATACACCGTTCGTCATTTTGTTTGTATCAAAAATACAAACCAAGTCTGTAATTGAAAATAAAGGCGTTCAAGGTCCCTACTTCGAATTTTTTGGGACACCAGGGTCCTTTTGACTAACGAGCATTAGTCAATTTAACTACCTCATGAACCTTGCACATGAGGTTAGTTTGGTCATTTCACCGAGTTATGTTAATTATATAATGATTTTGTTACAAGTTTAAGGACGAATGGTGCGATTTACTCCTAAAATTAACACAATCACCTTATCCACCCTCCTTCTTCATCTCCACTCACCACCACCACCATTACAACCATCCATCATCCTCTCATCAAATTTAAACCCATTTATAACACTACTTGAAATTCCAAATCAAAACCAAAACCAAAGACACATTAGTATAAATACTAATGGAAGGGACGTCCCCTAAAATATACTATTTTATTTGTCTCTGTTTGGGCCGAGCGTGTTGTTGGGCCTTTTTTTCCTCGAGGCTTTGACCCGTGTCCACTTCTAATACCTTTCCGCTATTGTGTTGTCGGTCAGTTATAGTTGTGTTGTGTGTTTTCTTCGCAAAGAAGAAACGTTTCCGTTCCAGTGTTTGGTGACTCATGCAGATCTTAAGTCGTTTCTTTGTGCCTGCTGCATGTTGTTTGTGGTGCGGGTTTCTTTGATGTTATATGTTGATGTAGTTTGATGTCGTTGAGGTTATCACTTTTGTTTCTTAGCTGTAGTTTGGGGACGTTCCTTCTCATTAGTATTTATACTAATGGATCCAGCTGGATATTTGAGGTTAGGTTTCGTGTCTGAGATTAACCTTTATACTTTGATCGTTACTGATTTTAATTTCGTTTTTGGAACAATTAAGGCTTCCATTAGATTGGGGCTTTATGTTAATTTGATTAGTTTAAAATTTCGGGTTTTGATTAGGTTGTGGCTAATGGTGGTTTCATGGTTGTTTGTTGCTCAAAAAATTAGGGTTTCATATTTTCGAGAAGGTGGCTCCTATAACATCTTATATCAATTGGGGCTTTTGTTGTGGACTTGCTTTCGTTTGGTTCCAGGTTAACAAATGGTCTATTGAGGCGTAGCTTGGTTTTAGAATTGATGAGCCCGTTTGGTTCCGGGTTATGTGTTGCATGTTTTGTGACATCAGTTGTTGATATATTATCGTGATTTCGTAACAGAAGCACTTTTATGCTTAGAAAAGTTTGAGAGCGGCTGTATCTTGGCGAGGCGTTTATAGTAACGCAGCCATGGCGGCTGTTCCGGCTTTGTGAAATTGGTTATTGATATTGACTTTGTTATATTATAACTTTATTTTAGAGTTGGTGACTCCGTTTACTTCCATGTTATCAGTCATGTGTTTTGTGACATCTGTTTTCGATGTATTACTGTGATTTCATAGCAGAAGCACATGGTATCATTGTAACGGGTTTGTGGCCATGGGGATGTACTGATATGTGTATCCCGTATCTTGGCACGGCATCCTTTTAGGGTTGCAGCCATCATGGGCAAGTACGCATTTTTTGATTGATGCAGCTTAGGTGACATTGTTTGCCTAGCTGTTTCGCATTCGGTATTCAAATGCACATCTGCAAGAGTTGCTTTTAACAGCACAGTGGCTATGAAGAGTTTTAACGGGCCCGGTAAAGAGCGAGATGGTTCATGTCTTGGCATGGCAGCCTGTAGTGGCTGCAGCCATGGCGAGCGCATCTGCTTTTTCCGAATGTTGTCCTATCTGAGCCTTAAGCACATAAACAAACTCAGACATGTATATAAATGTTAATGGGAGGGACTATAAATACTAATGGGAGGGACGTCCCCTAAAGTATACCATTTTATTCCTAACATTGTGAGCTTACCGTGTCTCTGTTTGGGCCGAACGTGCTCTTGGGCCTTTTTTTCCTCCGGGCTTTGGTCCGTGTCCACTTCTAATATCTTTCCGCTATACTGTTGTTGGTTAGTTATAGTGGTGTTCTGTGCTTTTTTCGGAAAGAAAGAGCGTTACCGTCCAATGTTTGGGTCAGTCATGCAGATCTTGAGCCGTTTGTTTGTGCCTGCTGCATGTTGTCTGTACTTCGGGTTTCTTTGTGTTATATGTTGATGTAGTTTGAGCCTATTGTGGCTGCAGCCATGTTGGCATGGAAGCCTGTCTATGTTTTGACCCGTATCTACCTCTAATATCTTTCAGTTATAGTGGTGTTGGTGACGTTTTGTGTGCTTTCTTTCCACGGAAGAAACTTTACATTGCAGTGTTAGGTGACTCATGGAAATCTTGAACGTTCCTGTTCATTGTTGTTGTTTCATGCCTGCTGCATGCTGGATGTGCTTTGAGTTTCTTTGATGTTATATGCTGTGGAAAAACTGAGGTTGTCCGAAACTTGGCATGGCAACCTATTTCCAGGGCCGTCCCGTGGATTTTGGAGGCCCTGTGCCATTTATTACAATACAGATCTTTCGAACGCGAAAAATTCTAATATATGAAAACATATTATGAAAAGGGTACTTATATGAAAACACAAAAGAAACTGTGTATAACATGCATTTATCACATAAATATTATAGGGCAACAATTAAAGTTTTCTAATCGAGAACGTTTTGAAAATTTTGAAGGTAAAAAACAATTTGGACTGATTCTAACAATTTTTTTTAGACATGGAGTGAAAGTTTAAATTTGGTGAACCCATTTATACTTGTTGAGCAGTTGAGGTATAAAACTAAATGACTAGGATAAAAGTGTAAAAAGTAGATAAACCTGAGGGTGTAAAGTAAATATATCTTATAGTTATCATCTTCTCCAACATAACAGTTCTCTGTAAATCTGTTTTTTTCTTCTCTTTTATATACGCTTGAAATAATCTTTGTTTCACTTGAACATCGTCAAAATCTTATGTTACAAATACATTAATATCATTTTTTCGCTAAACCTCGACATAAATCAGCCTTACAGTTAGAACATCGGGGGCCCCAAAAATTTCGGAGGCCCTGTGCGATTGCACGTCCTGCACACCCTGAAATCCGGCCCTGCCTATTTCGGTTGCAGCCATGCTGGATGCACCCTATTTTCCCCGGTTACTCCCGTATCTGAGCCTAATTTTTTGGGCCTTCAGTCGGTAGGTGGGATGTTATACATGGTAGCATGTTGAAACCATTATATTTCATTGAATGTCATTAAAAAAATGATGTCTTATGGCTTATGCCCATGTTTTTTATGGGCAATCGGTATGTGCCTATGGTTTATTTGTCAAGGCAATGATGAATTTTTTCTGGACAACATCTTGGCGAAGTAACCACAGCGCAGTTGTGGTTGCTGCCATGCCAGATCTGAGCCTCTCTCTATGCTATTTATATATTTTGTGTTATTCCAGATTTTCATAGGGCCGTGAACAGGAGAAGATTGTGTTTCGTCACGACTGAACTATTCATTGCGGTCTAGCTTTAAATTGGTATCATCATTTATCTAAAATGGACAATCTGTATGTTCATTCTAAGTAAACATGGTAGTCACATTTTATTGCAATTGTTAATAGTATACATCGTTGGATTTTGTTAACGATGTCTTAGGTGTTGCAGGCGCTGTTGGTTGCCTAACGATACTGTTGTGTCCCTGAATTTTAGCCCTCCATCAATCTAGAGGCGATGATGATGATATGCTAAGCAACGCGTATACCTTCCCTTGGCATGCATCATGGCAGGGCAGTTACATCTAATATGTGACTGTAGCCATATTAGTTGCCCGGTATAGCTGTTGCATACATAAATCTGAGGCGCGTTCATTATTATTACTGATACGTGGTCGTTGGAATTAGCCGTTCGGTTGGAGTTTTCGGTACTAGAATATTATCAGCTGAATAGTACTGCCATTTATTCGGATCTTTTCACGGCGAGTCCTATCCGGCTGAGTATTCATGTCATCGATTGGAATCTTTCCACCCGGTGGAATATTGCAATTTTCATTTGCTAATGTTGATAGGGGATGTTCATGATACTGCCCTGGTCTCATCTTCCTCTCTAATTCCTTTCGTTGTTACAACGGTCTTGCAATACGTCTGGTGCAGGCCTTTGCACAAAGATTCTTGAAACAACAAAAGGAATTTGAGGAGGCGATGAGGCAAATCTGACTATCCTAAACATCGCGTGTCAACATTATCGACCGATGATTGGTGTATACTTCCAAGTGAAAAGATTCGAGTCGATGACATGACAATATTTAGAGCTGGAACGAAAGAAACATTCACAGGGAACAAATTGTCCGGAGCAACGCGTAGGCGGATCAAGGGACTGAATTAAGATTGAAAGTCAAGCTTTTAAATCAGAAATCTTAAATAGGTTCTAATCTTTAGCTTTTTCGGTGCGAGCGAGCGAGGGATCTGATAACTACAGGTATATGGTTCAGTTTTTGGGTTTCAAATAAATTGGAGCAATACTTTTATTTCTATTATAGTTCGCTTCCTTTTTCAAAAGTTTAGGTTTGTGTTTTGGCGGGTTTTATCAGAGATGCATTGGCTCATGGCAACCTATTTCGTTTGCAGACATATCTGAGCCTAATTTTTTAGGCTTTCAGTCAGTAGGTGAGATGTTATACATGGTAGCATGTTGAAACCATTATATTTTATTGAATGTCATTAAAAAAATGAAGTCTTATGGCTTCTGAGCCTGTTCTTTATAGGCAATCGGTATGTGCGTACGGTTTATTTGTAAAGGCAATGATGAACTTTTTCTGGACAACATCTTGGCGAGGTAACCAAAGCGCAGCTGCGGTTGCAGCCATGCCAGATCTGAGCCTCTGTCTATGCTATTTATATATTTTTTGTTATTCCAGATTTTCATAGGGCCGTGAAGAGGAGAAGATTGTGTTTCGGCCCAGTTGAACTATTCATTGCAGTCTAACTTTAAATAGGTATCATCGTTTATCTAAGATGGATAATCTGTATGTTCGTCCTAAGTAAACATGGTAATGACATTTTATTGCAATTGTTAATAGTATAAATCATTGGGTTTTGTTAACGCGGGCTCAAGTGTTGCAGGCTCTCTCTCTTTGTCAATGCAGGTGATAGACGACCCCCACGTTGGAATCCAAGCGATCGGAACAGTTTTCCTTATGTTTGTGTCCTTATAGGACATATATCGTTTTATATGTATGCGTGTACCCTATTACAGTTTGCCTTTTTTTAATGTATCTGTAATATTGTAGACTTGAATCGTGGTATGAACTTTTGGAAACATTGCAGAGACACCGGTCTCGATTTAGAACCTTTCTTTTAATGTTGATGTATAGGTTCACTATAGTGAGATATATATATATATATATATATGAGAAAACTCCCGCCGCAGCTCGGCGGGTATCAAACACTCGTTCTTATAAATCCAAACCACAAGCATAATTTTATATACAATAAAAAACCATTCTTTTCTTTACTCAAAAACTGAGAATATATAAACACTAGAATCAGAGTTCAACACTTAAAAGTTACTCGTACATATTTACTAATACAAAGTACATGAAGTAGTATTAAGGGATTACGTGTGTTACGTAAAATATGAAAAGGATATATACACCTACTTCAACCATAAAAAGCAATAAACTGAATTCAATGCTATTCATAACCATGCAGATTGATAAGCTAAATTTAAAGTTTAGCAAGATTAACAAGATTCACGTAGCAAACTCGAGGAGCGTCAAATGCTAGCTTCGAAAACAATATTCTAACTTACTTGAATCGTACCTCGTCAACCTCTCTCTAACTAACTATGGCTTATATCCAACTTATATCAAAACTTGTATCATACTATGATACACAATCTATCTATATCTAAAGTCATTTGACTTATCAAGGAGCTAAAATGTGTCAAGATTGAAGTTTTTGTAAATAAGAATATTATCTCTCAAAGTTGAGGCAATTAGAAAATTCAAGTGGGAGTTATCCCACATTGCTCGTTGGCGAAAACCTTGATGTGTTTATAGTTAAATCAATGACTCCTAAGCGCATACAATTTGCTTTTTTCAAACATGTTTAAAAACCATATCAGATTTAGCTACCATTTGCAAATCCTATATGTGATTATGTAATTTTTTAAGTAATTAACATCATCCTTTCGTCTCAATTACAAGTGACTGCTCATTACTTTCTTCATACATAAAACGCAACTCAAATTATGTGCGACAACTCATTCCTTTCTTCACACATAAAATTATGTTAGGTTTGGTCATATTATACCTTCGAAGCTCCCACGGGTTAAACATGAATTACTGAAAGCTTATCTATAATTATGATGCACTAATAGTGTCACCTTAACATGTTGGTTTTGAATAAATAAAAAAATTCGCAACAACGCCAAAAGTTGTGGTTTGAATTACTAATTCATACAATTTGTTTCTATTCTAAATACTAATTCAATCAAACCATGCCCGCTGGGAAGCCGGGATCACCACAATTCTCGTTATTATACATATCACATATGTACAACTAAGATTTTGTGCGGGCCTGTAACTATTTATCACATATGTACAACTAATATTTTGTGGAGGCCTGTAACTTTTTAGAATATCGCAACTAACTAAAATGTGTCTAGATTAGTTGTTGTAGATGAAATGGTGTCTCTCAAGGTGAAGACAAATGGAAAATCTAGAAAGAAAAAACAAATGAAAGTTTAGCTTAACCACATAGGTGGATGTACAAAAGTTGAATATGCTTTTATATCTAAAACCGTGGAAGTTTTATTGTCTTGTTGTATGTGTGTTAGAAACTTATAATGTACAAAAACTGAATGTGTTTTTTCACTATGGGAATAATATCGAATTGATCTATACCACAAAAACAACTAGAGATTTCGACAAGATATAGGTCAATGCTTTTTAAAGCTGTGCACGAAATATTTTTAGAAACAACATCGCTTTTCGAGTTTCTTATCCTGTTTTTCGGAAATCTTTTAAACAAATATTGTACGAAACGATTTTAACTTTATCATTATACCACAAGCAAAACACACTTTTGTTATGGGTTACATCGGTAATCTTCATATTACACAAAAATTAAAGGGCAAATGATAAAAAAAAGTATTATACTTGACACAATTTGCTCTTGTGGGTAGCGAACAAAATTTTTTGCTTTTTGTGGGTACTATACTTTCAAATTCATCATCTTTAGGGTATTTTGCGAAATTTTTGCCCCTCTTAGCTAATAGAATTTTTTTTTCCCGAAGGGCAAAAATGTCACATAGTACCCTAAAGAGGATGAATTTGAAAGTATAGTAACCACAAAAGCAAAAAATTTTGTTCGCTACCTACAAGAGCAAATGATGACAAGTATGATATTTTTTTTTTATCATTTGCTCAAAATTAAACAACTACAGTATGTCATATCTTTTAATCAGTTGTTGATATATAAAAGTGACCCTACTGAGCAAGTAGGTTATACTAACATTAATTACAAAGAACTGATTGTCTTAAAGTAATGTTTTAAACTTAGGGCCCGTTTGGTTTATAGATGGGTTTAGGATTAGGATTTGGATTTAGATTTAGATTTGGATTTGGATTTTGAATTAAATGAAGAGAGAGAAAATAAATAATTGATAAGTTTATTTTATATATTTGTTTGAAGTAAAAAAAATAGAAAAGAAGAAAAAAAATAGAATAATTTGTGGTTGAGAAAAACATCAAATAAATAAATTTTTTTGATTGGTTACATTTATGAATCCCAACAAAAACTCACCAAATTAGTGTGTATTGAAATTTTGGAATAGAGAGATTGTGTCAGGGGTATGGATACATACCAAACATTTTGTTTCAAAATTCTTTCATTCTAAACCGGTAAAAAGAGTGTACCAAACGGGCCCTTAATGTACACAACGTAGTATTAAAGGATTGTTTGGGTTACCTAAAAACATATGAAAATGATATGCACCTACCATAAAAAGCAATGAAATTAATTCAATGCTATTCATAACCATGAAGATTGATAAGCTAAACTTAAATTTTGGCAAGATTAACAAGATTCACGTAGCAAGCTCGAGGATCGTCAAATGCTAGCTGCGAATACTATTTCCTAATTTACTTGAATCGTAGCTCATCAACCTCTTTCTAACCAACTTATATCAAAACTTGTATTGTCATGATTAAATTGATTGCAAAAATGAAAAGGCAAATGTAATGGGAATATGAATGTGTCAACACTCCCTCTTGCTTAGGCTTTGGGAGTGGTTTTCAATCACTTTTTCAATTCATACTTTCTCTAGAGCATTACTAAGCAATTTCAACTACTTTATATTGCTAAACCTTGTGACCCATTGATTATATGCATACGTACTTACTTACCGGAAAAATTGCTGGTAGAAAAAAACCTTGATGTGTTTACAGTTAAATCAATGGAACAATTATTGTCGTGTTGTATACGACTAGCGGTACGATACTTACTTTGGAGTTCGTGGTAGTATGTTTTTAGAAACCGTACCAGATTTGGCTACTTACGCCAATCTAAATATTAAACAATTTACATAGAAACATGTTAATCAGTTTTGTTCTATTTTACCTAAAAATTACCTGAATTTCTTTTCAAATGCTCTTATTAACTTTTTACTCAATCAATAGTTGTTACAGAAGAGTCCTATTATTTCCTACAAACTGCTTTTTTTATTATGTAATATGAAGAAATATTATCCTTCAATTCTTAAAGAAATTTTAAGATTAAAGTTGTTATGAACAAGATATTATCCTTCTTAAAGTAAGACAAATTGTAAAAAAAATATGGGTAAAAACCGTGGGTGATAGAGTAGATGTTACTGATTACATGATGTATGGACAGATTATAAAGTTTAGCTTTTTCTATAGCGTAACTTTGTTGATAAAAAGATAGAAGTTTTGTAAAGATTTACAACATCCCGCAGAACTTTACTCTATACAAAACAACAATTACAAACCTCGTAATGACTTTCATGTACTCATTTGTTTGTACGAACTTTTGGAACTAAAACAACAATTAATAAAAGAATCTGCCAATGCGATTTTGATTACTTGGACATTGTTATATTGATGTATGTACAACTAAATACTTTGTGGGGGCCTGTAACTATTTAGAAAATATTACAGTGGAACTTGTCCCACATTGCTGGTTGTAGAAAAACTTGATGTGTTTATAGTTTAATCAATTGAACCATTATTATTGTGTGTTGTACTACTAGGTTACAATATTTACTTTGGCATTCTTGCTAGCATAGCACATGTTTTTTAGAAGTTGCAGCCGATTCGGCTACCGTTTTCAAATCCTATGTTTGATTACGCTTTTCCTTTAGCGAAAGCTTGTAACTACACTAAAACTTATATAAATTAATAACCTCGATAAAATTAATAATTTGTCTAGTCCAAACTTCTATAAATTAATAACCTCGATAAAAGTTACAATATTTACTTTGGCATTCTTGCTAGCATAGCACATGTTTTTTAGAAGTCGCAGCCGATTCGGCTACCGTTTTCAAATCCTATGTTTGATTACGCTTTTCCTTTAGCAAAAGCTTGTAACTACACTAAGAGCAGGAGGTACGGTGGTGCCAAACTTGGTGCCAACGAGTTTGGCGCGACGCCAAGTTTGGCGCACCGTTACCTCTGTCGCGCCAAGAGGCCTCGCGCCAAAACTAACAGCCCACTTTTTTTTTTTCTTTTTTTTTTTTTTTTTTTTTTTAAAAAAAAATAGCCGTTGCATTTAAAACCAAACGGCTAGTTTTGGGTTTTTTTGATTTTTTGACCTCTTTTTTACCACTTTTACCCACTTTCAAATCCTATATAAACCTTATCACTTATACCACTTCACACACACTTCAAATACATCTCAACTTCAATATTTTTTCAAGAAAATGAATCCCAACAACACCCCTTGGATCAATCGAATGCTTAACGATCCATCGAACCAAATGATCCATCGAATGCTTAACGATCAATCGAACCAAATGAATAAAGTAATTTTAGGATATATTGTTTTTAAATTTTATAAAAAAATAAAAAATAAAAAAATTGAGTTTGGCACCAGAAATTCTGGTGCCAACGGATACCCCAGAAATGTGGTGCCAAACAGTTTCTGGTGCCAAACTCAAAAACTGCTGACGTGGCAGTTTGGCACGAGCTTGGCACCACACTTTGGCACCACTGTACCCGGTGCTCTAAAACTTCTATAAATTAATAACCTCGATAAAATTAATAATTTGTCTAGTCCAAACTTAAGGTCAGTATAAATTTAAACCCCAATAGATAAAATAATAATTTTTGTTACCCTAGTGTATATATACTAGTCCCAACGAAACTATAAATTAATAATTACTAAAAATTTTCATATATATATAAAGGTCATACGTAATTGGAACTTGTACAAATTTAATTAATTAATTAAGGCCATATGTAACTGAAACTAATCCTAAAGAAACTAACTTTTTACTTATTTAAAAACATATAACTTGACAAATTCAATTATATTGTGAATGTGAATTAATAAAATGCTAATTGGAACATGCTTTTCTAATTTATTTTTTCATCATTAACTAGTATATATTGTAACTAGTATATTGGACATGAAAATTTAAAAGCCATACGTAAAACTACTTTAAATTAATAATTATTAATTTATCGATATAATAATATCTCGCTAAATTAATAAAATATCACGGTCCCAACATCATTAATTTATTGAGGTTTTACTGTATCTAGAATTTTGCAACTAACTAAAATGTGTCAAGATTGAACTTAGCTGTTGTAGATGAAATATTCTCTCGATCTCAAGGTGAAGACAAATGAAAATTTTGAAAAATGAAAATGAAAGTATAGCTTATATCTCACCTAGGATATTGAGGGCCTGTTTGGTTTGTTAGTGGGATTGGATAAGGATTCAGATTTGGATTAAGATTTAGATTCAAATTTGAATTTGATAGAAAAATAAAATTGAGAGATAAAAGTATAAATTTTGACATATGTGTAAGTTATGATTAACATGAGATTAAAATATAGTAAAAAAGATGTGACCTACACAATTGCAAGAAAAAACAAATAAACTGAAGCAACAATATGAGGTTGAAGATGGCTGCACAATTTTCAACAAATAAAGTGGTTTATCTATTTTCAAAACCCACCATGTCTATCCGGATTGGAAAATATGTACTTCCTCCGTCTCATAATAAATGTCCAGTTTGAATTTTCTAATTCTTTTTTTCTTAACTTTGACCATAAATATTTTTGGTTGTGTTATATAATATTTGATGCAAAATATATGAATAGATTGAGTTTTAAATGTATTTCCACTACGTATTATTTTTATCTAATATATACTACCTTATAATGCATTTAGGCCTTCTAAAATTAGAAGGCTTAAAAATTCAGACTTTTTTACTTGCTTATTATAGAAAGAACTAAATAAACTCATTTTACTCTTATTAAAATCATTTTCTACACATAAAAACACACACTCCCTCTCTCTTCTCTCCACCCTCACCGGCCACCCTGTTCTCCGGCAACCACCGCCGTCGTCCGGCCACCACCATTGCCGGAAAATTTTCCGGCGAAATCTTTTTCTTGCCGATTCGATAGATCGGTTAACCTACATCATTTATGGAGATTTTGAGCCCTCGGCTCCCACCACAGCGCCACCCACGCGCCACCACCGCCGATGTCACCACCATCTCATCACACCGCCGCCGCATTGCGCGGGTACCATTCTAGCACTATATAACACAAACAAAAATATTTAAAGTCAAAGTTGTAAAAGAAATACTTAAAAAGTAAAACCTGAACATTTAATATGGGACGGAGGGAGTACTTTTTAGCTATCATTGTCATTCAGAGTTACCATATAAGCATACCAAGCGTGAATTTTGAAGCCAAATCTCCTTTGATTCTATACCCATCAAACAAACGGACCCTGAATGTGTTTGTATGGCTAAAACCATGGGAACGCCATTGTCTAGCTTGATTTATGTGTCTTGGAATACAAAAGCTACTAGAGGTTCCAAAGACGCATCTGTCAGGCTTTTTAAATGAATGTAGGAAACGATTTTAAAAACACACTTTTATTATGGTTTTCCATATAAGAAATAACCTTACAAGGTTTTTTATCATGTTTTTAGGAACCTTTTTAAGCAAATAATATAATTGTACCATAAGCAAAACACACTTTTGTTACGGGTTACATGGGAAATCTTCATATACAAGTGAACCTATTTGCTATCGCACGAGCAAGTAAATTGTACTAACAATATATACAAATAACTAATCGTCTTAAAGTTATGTTTCGAAAAATCTGGTCGGCTTATATATGAGCAAATTCAGCTAAGCAAATGCAAGTATGCTATAAGAAAACTTCGATCAATAATTTGAATCGTTTACATTGATGGCTTATACCATCCATATTGTATGTTAGTTCAAAAATTATAAAGGGTGCATTTTCTCCATCTGTATCCATTTTTTGTATTTGTTTATCTTGACGTGAGGTCATTAGTTTATACAAGCCAATACTATCGTTATTCATATTTAGCATTATATCAAAAATCGTGCACGAGGTTCTTAATGACCATTAAAATATAGCGCGTAAAAACTTTACATTGAACAATTTACACACAAGTATCTTAAGTAGACAAGTAAATGTTATCAGGTCACTAAACTTGCTCTGACCGATCCCATCTTGATCCATAGTACTTGTATCGACATGTTGCCTAGTTCGTCCTTTCGTATTAAGATCATATTGTAACAGAAACACATAAAGAAAGCTTGCATCAAATCAATGTCGTTATGTCACTAATTCGTTTGATACGTCGGATAAAAGTTGTCATTTTAACGTATATTTTTTTAACGTTTTTAGAAAGTCATTAGAAAAAAACAATTAAAAACACCTATAATGGATTCTTCATGTGATCATTTGCTTGAGGCAACTACTAAAACAAAAATAAAAGAAGAGTTGGTGCCCATATGGGATTGGTTTAGCTCTGTAAAAAGGGAAACATTGAGTTCATTAAAATGAAAATCATATGTAATTATGGTAATTTGTATGTTTAACTAATGTGTTTTAAATGCATTTTCTTATTTAAAAGAAATGTTCGAGTTCAATTAATTAGATAAAACCGGTCCCTCAAAGACATCCGTTAGACAAACCCATAAAAACAAGTTGTAAATGAGTTTCTCTTTAACTTGGATATCATTATACATATGCGTGCATAGTATGTACAACTAATATTTTGTTATGATTTGTAACTTTCGCAAGAGAAATTCCCAACTAGTTAAATGTGTCACGATTGAAGTTGTGTTAGATAAGATAGTTTTTCTAAAGATAATAGATGATTGAAAAAGTTGAACAAAGAAAACAAAAATGAAAATGGAATTTGTCCCACATCAGTGGATGTGTAAAAATTAGATGGGTTTTTATAGGTAAAAGGGATAATTGTTTCTAAATGTATCAAAGTTACCACATTTTGCTAAGTTGTGTATCAATCTATTAATCCTCCTAAACAATGCAATTTTTTTACTAACCATACTAACATGTGTATCGATTAAGTCTCCCGTCTATTTTTGCTGATGTGGCAAACTACCAACGCTAACTTTGTTTTTCTTGTACTTGACTCTTGCCCAAGTGGCAGTCAAACATTGACCCCAACGGTTTAATAACGTTTAATATAAAGAAACAAATATCACCCCAAATCCCCAAACCCCCAAATCAGAAACCACCACCACAACGACGACAACCACCACCACCATGTCTTATGCAAAAGACACTCCTCGTGTAATAGGGTAATACGTTCGACCCTTTTGTGAATGTTGCCATCGATTGACAGTGAAAACGGCGTGGACACCAGAAAATCCAGGGAAAAGATTTATTGCTTGCCCCATTTATGTAAGCCCTAATTTTATAATTAGGAATTTTTTGATTGTGTTGTTTTCTTTACATTTGATTTTGTTTTTGATTTAATTATAGGATAAGAAAAGAAAGTGTGGTGTGTATCAGTTCTTTGATGAAGATTTACCAAGTGATTACTATAGGCAGCTGCTATTGGATTTGTATGCTAGGGTGAGGAGAGGTAGTCAAATAGTAGAGATGCAAGAGCATATTGGTGTGCTAACTATGGAGAAAGCAAGGCTTGTGCAAGAGTTGACAGTGACAAAGTCAAAATTACAATTGTACGACAGAATCTTTGTCATTTTGGTGGGTATTTTGTTGGTTTTATGTCTTGTATTAGGTATGAGGATTGGGTAGGATAGTGTAGGATTGTCTAGGATTGTGGTAGTATAGTTTTTGTTGTAATGGTATTTGACTCAAGTTATTAGCAATGAAACAATTTGCAAATTTCTTATATTGATGTTGCAGTTTTGTTATATTGATTTTGCAGATTTCTTATGTTTTCAGTTTGCATGTCACATGTGTATGCACTTTAGAAAGTAAAATTAGTAACTTAAAATTGACTTTAGAAAGTCAATCTACATTATTCTTTTCCTAGGTTACAAGAGTCTTATTATAGGGCATTAGAGCCATACATAAACCACCAAGTACAACTAGTTCAGTAGCTTTTGCCCTTGCCTTTTGAACCACTGCTTTTGCCCTTGCCTTTTGAAGCACTTGCAGACTCATCTGTTGGAATTTTGGCTTCAAATAGCTTGATACCAAAAAGTTTACAAGTTTCTTTGTTTGGCAGACCTAGAACCTTTTCCTAGCATCATAAGCTTGCCTTGCAAGCTGTTTTGGGGTTAACTCTTTAGGTTCAATCTGGATTGATCTTGCAGCTTCATGATTTGGATAGCCCTTTGGAAAATAGTGAAACCATGATCCCTCTGAAGTGTCACTACTATCACTAGAAATAACAATGATGTCTGCAAAAAAAAAGGGTTAATAATAAAAATTATAAATAAATAAATAAAATATGTATTCTGCTCACCATTGCAGGTTTCTTTCCCCTTATTGGAGCTCATTGCAGTTTCACTTGCAATATGTTTTGGATTATTTTGTTTAAATGTTCTGCTTATGGATGAAGAGTGCCTGATATTTGTTTTATATAGGGGTTGAAGTGTGTCAATAGTTCAGTCAAAGTGGATGATAGGTTGAAAAAAATAGTGCGTTTGCAGGAAAGATGCTAAAAGTGCATTTGCAGGATGATAGGTTGAAAAAAATAATGCATTTGCAGGAAAGATTCTAATAGTGCATTTGCAGGATTATAATGCAGTCTTGGTTGTCAATAATAGTGCATTCAAACAAGAAAAAAATAGTGCATTCAAAAATAGTACATACATAATACACAACCATAGCATAAATATGACTTTATCAAGTCATATAACTTCATACACAACCACAAAAGACGGCATCTAGTTCAGTAGCTTAATACATATTGCAAGTTTGTCAATGCCCAAGTTACTTACTACCTTAATACACAAAAGAGGGCATGTTAAGTTAATAAACAAAAGATTACATAATCAGTGACTAATCTATGTTCATAGGAGTGTTTTGTGAGCTTCCTTGTCCCTGAACAGTTTTCGCCAACTTGTTTTTAATGATTCTTTCACTTGGACCCCTTTTTCTCCCTGCAACCTTTTGTCTTGGTTGCTGCACTGGCTGTTGTGCTTGCACCTCAGCTTGAGTAGGAACTTCTGTTTGGCTTGCATTTTGATTAACTTGGCTAGCAGCATTGTCTTCATTTCCAAACCAGAAAGCAAATCCTCTTGATTTATTTGGTTGCAATGGTCTTGGTTGTGAACCACTTTGGTTACTTGCAAAATGAACACCACCAACCTTGTTGAATGCCATTGTTGGAGTTGATGCAAATTTTAGTCTTGGGATATCAGAACCCCTAACACCACCACTTACACTCTCATGTTGAGAAGTTGTAGACCCATTTGCTAGCCCATGTTGAGAACTTGCAGACCCTCCTTGAGCATTTGCAGACCCACCTTGACCACTTGCTGACCCATGATGAGAACTTGCAGACCCTCCTTGAGCATTTGCAGACCCACCTTGACCACTTGCTGGCCCATGTTGAGAACTTGCAGATCCTCCTTGAGAATTTGCAAACCCACCCATTGCAGTCCATCTTGACCACTTGCAGACCCTCCTTGAACATTTGCAGACCCAACAACACCACTTGTAGTTCCTTTTCTTGGCCTACCATATTTTTTTTCCTTAACAAGTTTGTGAACAGTGGGATTCTTACAACCTTTTTTGTTATGACCAACCTGATAACAGTTTTGACAAGTTACAATACCACCTACCTTTGATACCCTTGTTCCACTCGCACCTTCAGGTATTTCACAAGGATACCTGAATTGCTTCCTTTGTTTACCTAAATCAGGATCCTTAAGGTTTGGTGGTCTTTGGCCACAAACATCAATTACCTTATCTGATGCACTCCTCTCATACCAAATTGATTATCCATTGGCCAAAGCATATTATGTTAAGCATTCCTTCAATTTTGCAGCACTCTCAAACTTTTGCCCAAGTTGTTACATGAACACAATTCAAATCAATTATTCTATTAGCCAAGCTTTTGACCAAACTGTTACAAGAACATAAAAAAAAACATTTATTACCTCTGGAAGCTGTGACCTCCAATGTATGCTAGAATCATATGTAGGATATTTCTCTACCACATCTTCAGCACCAACAAATGGGTCTTGCAAATCAGAATCATCACCATCACCCTTCAACTTTCTCAATAAATCTCCTATGAATTCATCATGCTCAATCAAGACTTCATTTTTTTTAAACTGCAGCCCTACTACTACTTGCAGAACCGAACCAGAATGTCCGGAATTGGTGTTGGTCTTCTCTTAGTTCTTTTCGCTTTCCTAGTTCTAAGCTCTATGAGCTCTTCTTCACCAGCACTTAGATAATCAATGGACTTCTGAGAGTAATCACTATCATCACTGTCACTATCACTATTTCTATCACTATCTCCATCACTAGCTTTATCTTTATCACTTTCAACCACCATTATGCCTTTACCCTTATTAACCACACCCCCTTGTTCAGCATCCTCCTCAGCCCACCTCTCCATTTCTTCAATTGTAAACACATTGCAGTACCTCTTAACAGGTGTTCCTCTTTTCTTAGAGGTTCCATCACTAGTTGCACTAGGGTCAGGTTCAGCTAAATACTGTGACAAATCAATGGCACAATGGTCCAAGTATACCTCTATCCCACCATGCAACTTTGAGAGGTCATACATGTGAATCAGGTCATAGTCATTACCTACTTTCACTAAACCCTTCTCTAGATCATGTTCTGGGATTCTATAGTATACAGCAAATAAGTGGGCACAATTTGTTCTCTCAACTAACATACTCTTAAATTCTTCAAATTTAAGCCTAGCAACATATATGTTACCCATTGTTCCACTGTCATACCTTAGTGGTTCGTGCAGGAAAATCCCATCAAACCAAACATCCAACTCTACACCATCAGGCCCACGAATAGTCATTCTAAAAGAAACAAAATACAAAATTAAGGTTAGACCAAAACTGTAATTGGAATAAGTTAACAATTTGTAAATTGGAATAAATTAACAATTTGTAAATTGGAATTAACAAAACACATACCTTAATACTTTAATTGCATTCAAATTATGATTCTGGAAAAGTTGTGTGTGTAATGTGTGTTTTTGGCGGTAAATATGCCGCCCGTTGGTGGTCAATGTTTGACTGCCACTTGGGCATGAGTCAAGTAGGAAAAAAACAAAGTTAACGTTGCTAGTTTGCCACATCAGCAAAAATAGACGGGAGACTTAATCGATACACATGTTAGTATGATTAGTAAAAAGATTGCATTGTTTAGGAGGATTAATAGATTGATACACAACTTAGCAAAATGTGGTAACTTGGATACATTTAGAAACAATTATCCCTAGGTAAAACCATTTGATATAGTATACTTGTTAATCTCGTCATCAGAAAACAAAGACCACTTTAGATCCGGTGATGAATTTGGCAAGTATTTTTAATGAATTCAACTTCTATCTGATAAGGAACTTTTTGAAAGAATATAGAAGACTAATGGGTAATCGCACGAAAAAGGCATTATACTTGTATCACTTTTTGTTATTGTGTAGTGAATTTTTATCTTTTCAATTTTGACACAAACTTTTTGAATTCGTGCTATCACTACTACAAAAAAGGGCATAGAGCCCGGTTGAAAAGGTGCAAAGAGCTCGGTTTTGCATGAGGGCACAAAAGGGGAGGGACTCTATTCTAAAAGCAAATAGAGCCCAGTTTTAAAAACGGGCTCTATTACATGTTATAGAGCCCGGTTTTATATCAAAGAACATGGCTCTATGTGAACAAAAATAATTAAAAAAAAATCCTTCCAGACATAGAAATCAAATTTCTTTTGGCAAAATGAATATTGTATTGATTCACATAAAGGAGTCGACTCATATTACAGCTTACTTTCTATTGATACATCGAAATTAATCTTTTGACTGCTCTTGCAAACAACACATTTGAAAAGGCTACAAGCTAACATAATTGACTACTTGAATGAAAATGAAAGTGAAAAATACACCATTGCATTACCTGTGAAGTCTTGTTATTATGCATTGCCTTTGAGTAACCTGACTAAAAGATAAGGGGTTGATGAAATTGATGATGTCTCAAATCCGTCTTTATATAGTGAAGCACGCCAGATGACAAAAGTAATTGGCAAAATAACACATCGACCACCTGCATAAATTAAATTAAATCAAATTTAATTTACCTTGTGCTCTTTGAATTTCAGTAGTGTATAAAGTATGATCATGTTGCTCATTACAAACACTACAACGTGCGTGTATACATAACTATATAATATAACAATGATCCCGTAAGAGAGCTTATAAGACCCTATAAGATACAAATCACATATCTATCTGTAAGCTTCTACAATGCTATAGATCATCTAACCTTATTATGCGACTTGTAAATAAAACATATAATATAATAGCATAACTAAAACTCCTATTAGATTGTTCAAGAACACATCAGTTACAAGATAGGAAAATTAATATCACTTCCACTCAAGTTTATGCATATCAGTTACAATACATCTATGGTATATGCTTGTGCGTCTGAAGATCTCTATACTTGCTAGCAAGATCATAATCTATCATGTAAACCTGTTGACATATAAAAATATGTAGAACTATACATATAACTAAATAAGTCATTCAATGTGGCAACAAGAAAGAACATACCAGAACATTGATATGCAGACATCAAAGCAAGAAATTGAAATGAAGATATGTTATTAGAAGAATAACCGATTTGACTTTCGTCCTAGACCCACGGTGAAGAAAACCTCTTGAATGCATATACTTGACTCTGTTTATCTACAAATGAAACAATAGTACAAAGTTTTAGTGTTGATATGATACATTTTAATCAATGTTCTCGTTACACAAAGGTGCCCTACTTACCAAGTGATCTGCAAGTATTAAACTGTTTTCGACGTGAATTTCAACCATTTAACTATTTAATTACCTTTATTCCAACCTTCACGCCCATAGCTCAGTACCTACATCCATGCATATAGTTTATAAAACGAATTTAAAGTTACCAAGATGCCAATGATGCATATAGTTTGTGCTCATAACCTGAAAAAACCCAAGAGTTTCTATACAATTAGTGAGGTCGATCGAGGCAGATCCTATCATTTACTATCTAATTAGTAATGGTAAGATATTTAACACTTGCGGGCCGTCTCTACTACGACAAAGACCATACACAATTGAAAAAAGCTCAATATTAGTGCAAACCACGAAAATAAGAAGTCATATTTTCTAATTACCAAACCAAAAAACTTTGAACTGCTCAAATGTTAGTGGCAATATATTCAAAGTTGAAGTTCCGCGAGAATTAATTAGCATCCTAATGCATCACACAAATAAATAACTTCAATATATGTCTTATTTAGTCAATTCATTAAAAAAACATAATAATAAAAAAATAATAAAAAAATTAAAAAAAATAAATGAATGAAATTACAGAAGTACCTTCAATAAAAATCAATGAGTGGGTCCCAAGATGATGGATGCATACACTTCAAAGATTCATAACTTTTCAAACACAAACTTTACCCATTTTGCCGAACCAATGGAATATATATGTGTGTACTAGCACTTCATAGCAAACTATCCCCTCCATTTAAAGTGCACCCTTCTTCTCTTTATGTTTCCATTCGATTCTGTAGAACACTTATCAACTCGGAGTTATTTTTCTCCCTGTAAATTAATCATACCAAACATTAACCAATGTAATCCAATTTTAATATAAGATAAAATTACAATTAATTATTGCTTATAGCATGCCATATATTTGGTCCCTAAACAAATATGCTATAGATGAAACAATTGATGTAACTTCAATAATCCTACACATCTTTACGAGAAAACTAGCAGAGTCCCGCGCATTGCGGCGGCGGGTACTCTAAAATGATAATTTCCGTTGAACTATATTTTTTAAACCCAATACGTTTTTTTTTTACAATAAGTTTACATATTGAGAGAATTTCATGTTGCATATTTTAACTCTTAGCTAAGTCAACCCTTTTAATCTGTAATCGTAAAAGACGATACACAAGAAACAGAAAAAAGCCGAAACAGGAAAACCCTTTTATCCGGGTTTGATTTCGAATTTATTTTCAAATATCCATGGTTACCCGTACCAAAACGTGTTTAATATATATGTATTTTTTAACAAAATATTCACAAAATGTACAAGCATTGGAGAATTAAATTTTCTGGCATCATGCATCACAGTTGCGAGTCTCATGTATTGGTCTTATGCAATAGAGGCAATACATTTTATATTCAGGCAAGTCATGAAGGTGACATTGGAGAAAAGTGATTTTTTTAAGCAATTTAAAGCTCAATGCAAAGTCATTTACGCACCAGCTATAAATTTAAGTCACTTAATTCTTTAAATGTGACTTCATTTTACAAATTTAAGACACTTAGTTCTTCATATATAACTTCATTTTACAAATTTATGACACTTAATTATTCATATGTAACTTCATTTTACAAATTTAAAACAATTAATTATTTATATGTAACTTCATTTTCTACTATTAGTAAGTGTGTTGGCTTAAACATTTTAAAACTTCTTTTTATAGAAAGTCCTAAATGCATTATAAAGTAGTATAGATGAAGTGTTCACAAGTACACACTGAATAAACATTTTATCTTGTAACTAAAAATTGTGGCACATTTGTTAACATTAGTAAAGCAAAGATAATGGCATACAAAGTTTAAATCTAGGATACAAAAATCGGTATCTAGGATGCAAATAAGATAATGGCACACTAAAGATCAGAAAACACCATACAAAAGTACATCATTTGCAAGGATACCTAGCAAATGTTGATTACATAAATCGGATTTGGATTAGTCACAAAATGGATAGATAATGTGAGATGAGATGAAGAGGATGAGGATAAGGCTAGTTTTGTGAGGTAGAAAACAAATGGAGGGAGTGAGGAATAATGAAAATGTGATTTTGATTTTTGGTGAAAGTTTTGAGTGAGGAATAAACAATATACTTAT
This sequence comes from Chrysanthemum makinoi, assembly GCA_910596185.1. Taxonomy (NCBI): domain Eukaryota; kingdom Viridiplantae; phylum Streptophyta; class Magnoliopsida; order Asterales; family Asteraceae; genus Chrysanthemum; species Chrysanthemum makinoi. Next base: position 5,956,458 of record OU343225.1, on the reverse strand, counting down.
TCAATACACTTAAATTTCATAGACAATAATGAATAACCGCCACAAACATCAAAGCCGGATATAAAAATCATCATACATGTATTCAATATCCTTAAATAGTCAGAATATTCCAATCACTCTACAAATTTTCACCAATTAAATTGCATGTTATCTAAACAACAAATACTTAATCATCAGCCAAAGAATAACTTCTACTGCATGCATTTAATTGGCAACGAATCTCTAACGGAACCTCATTAACAATACAATCAAAGATGGTCTTAGTACAACAACAGGACTGAAAATATATTTGATTAAGCCACCTTGTGTTTGAAGTGAAACATAAAAAGTTACTTGCAATTAGAAGAAATAATGCAAAGGTTAGTCTGAAAGGAACCAAGTAACATGCGTCAAACAGGTACAAAGTCATTTACCTTCACAGCTTCAGATTTAGCAACTTCCTTGACAGCTTCATCTTTAACAGTTTCCTTGACAGATTCATTTTTATCAGTGTCCTTGACAGCTTCATTGTATTAATCATCAGCCTCAGAATCCATATCTTTAGCCTCGGTCTCTGGCTTCACATCATCGTTTTCCTCTTTAACGTCATCAGTGATTCAGTTGTTATTATACTTTTTATTAAAAAATGGTTATACCATTTTAAGAATTATGTTTGCAAACCTGATTGCAGCAACCCTACATAACAAAAATAATATATCCAATAATAAAACTGGTTCACTAACGATGAATGGTGTTTGAAACAATAACTTTGGACTTGATACAAATAAATGACGGTACAGAAAATCATACCTGAAAATCAATAGGGATCTTAATTTTATTGTATGCGAATCCACAATCACCACTGAAGTTAACTTCCAGAATAGCATCAAATGGTTTGATACTCCAGACGTCCGTCTTTAATTTTAGAAAATATAAACATCAATGTATATGAAGTTTGCCCATTTGACCCATTAGAGAGAAAAAAAATACAACTAAAATGCGCTGAAATTTCTCGACACTCCACTCTCACCCTGAATGATATCTAAAATTGTCCAATAATTTCTAAAATTTCCCAAAGTATATTCAAATGCTTGCAACCTCTTGAATCATTTTATATAGAATTGAAGATTTTCACTTTCACAACATTGTTATTGTTATCATATATAATAATTTAAAGCACTCCAATTGGCAATCCACATGTTATTCTCTATTTTAAGTGAACAATATTATTTCCGTCCCCAACTTTAATGAACCCAAATGTTACTTTTGTATATTTGTATTGTTTACAAATCAACGGTGAATCATGAAAATATTAGCGTAAAGCAACTAACCACGCTCAATTTTCATGATTCACCGTTGATTTGTAAACAATACAAATATACAAAGGTGCAAATAACCAACTGAAGAGTTTTTACGCGTTAAATTACACTTTCACTTTTGACACATTCCACCCATTTGACCCATTTCTCTTAAACTAAATTTTCTATGCTATCCTTAGTCAAGTAATTAAAATTTTAAAATTGCCCCATTCAAACTATACTCCACACATAATGATACTCTTTTATAAAACTTTTGTCATTTCAAAAATTTTTTGTTCATATTTGTCCAAATTTGTTGATTTTTCACAAAATGTGGCATCTTATTTCAAAAACCTATAAGCATATGTTCTATAAGTTTTGTGTATTTTATTGCTGATAGAATACGAACTCAGTTATATGATTGGGTCAGAAGCATTCTTACTTGACGGCTAAGTATTCTTCCCAAACACGTCTAGCATCATGCTTAAAAGCAGTTCCAAATTCTAGAAATTTCGCTAAAAACAAATTAGAAGATACATCATTTTTAGAAATATGAATAAAAAACAAATTTATTTTTTACTACCCCAGCGAAGTCTGTGAGCAATTGGTAATCATGACAGCAAAGTCCCGATTATGCGAAAGGCTATTCTAAGCATTGTGACGGATGAAACGGGCCTCAGTTGATTTAAAAGGAGATGTGTCTTATCTAGTCATTCTATTAGGAGATTCTGAAAAATAAATGGAGCAGGGTCACCATATTTCCTGCCATTAAAATGATCATACTCCACAAGGTGCCCACGTTGCGTCATCATAGAAAGGTTGCTTCATAACTATTTGACAAATAGTCAAACATATTAATAACATATGTATCAGGTTTACCCAAAACATTTTTATAGGCTCTATTAAATAAAAAACATACTTTAAGCAACTGTCTAGCTGGTTCTTTTATAGTTAAATTTCTAGAGTGTACCCATTCAGCCCGTTAGAACTTATAAATAAAACATAATCCAAATCGACACATTTGATAGTAAATGGGTCTAAACTGGCACCTTCATAAAAAACTAAATTTTGGGTTCGAACTTCTGATAACAAACAAAGTGTGGAAAGTTACATAGTTTAAACATACCAAGGGTAGTGGAGGTATTTTCTTGAGCATGAACCTTGTTCAAAGACCTTCAAGTACTTCTTTATACACGACATTTGTTGTGGTTTTGAAGAGATTACCATCCTCATCATAAAAAACAATCATCTAAAAAATAACAATTCAATTAAAAATGCCAAATAAAAAGTTTATTATGAACCATATAGGAAGTAGATCCAGTTCTGCTCATAAAAAACAATCATCTAAAAAATAGCAATTCATCTAAAAAATGCTAAATAAAAAGTTTAATATGGACCATGTAGGAAGTAGATCCAGTCCTGCTCATAAAAAACAATCATCTAAAAAATAGCAATTCATCTAAAAAATGCTAAATAAAAAGTTTAATATGGACCATGTAGGAAGTAGATCCAGTCCTGCTCATAAAAAACAATCATCTAAAAAATAACAATTCATCTAAAAAATGTCAAATAAAAAATTTAATATGGACCATGTAGGAAGTAGATCCAGTCCTGCTCATAAAAAACAATCATCTAAAAAATAACAATTCATTTAAAAAATGCCAAATAAAAAATTTAATATGAGCCATGTAGGAAGTAGATCCGGTCCTGCTCATAAAAAACAATCATCTAAAAAATAACAATTTATCTAAAAACTGTCAAATAAAAAATTTAATATGAACCATATAAGAAGTAGATCCAGTTCTGCTCATAGACTAATTACCTACCACTCTAATGCATAGATGTAATTCGGTAGCTTCCTTCTTATAAATGCACTTCTAAAGCATAGACTAATTACCTACCACTCTAATGGCTTCTTCCTTAGGCACTACCAGTAGCGACAACATGATACAAGGTATGACCCCAATATATTATTATATCTTCTTTGTGATGAACTTTGTCTTGAAATATCATTGTATTTTCGGTATATGCTGCTCAATTATTTTATTATTTTATCATTTTTGACACCTAATTTCATTAAACCCATTATTTATTGGTTTATTGATACGTACTATTAGATCAAAAGATTTATAATTTTACACATTGGTTTTATTTATATTTTGAATCATTATATATAGACAAATCTACTCGTTTTACATCTGGCCCATTAGTTTTTTTTTTTTTATGTTTTTACATATATATCTTCCTGAAAATACAAAATTGCATATATATCCAAAGCATGCATAAAAACCATTGTACTACGTGGATAAAAAACTTGTATAAAAGATATATATGCAATTATTCACTTTGAGAGGGATATATATGCATTTTTGCCTTTTTTTTTTTGCTAATTTGTGCATAAGGCGAGAAAGTGTTATAACGCGTATTATTAGGGTGCGTTTGTTTTTAAGGGGTTTTGATATTGAGGAATCAAAGATAAATATAATTGTTTGTTTGATGGATTAAAGATTGGATTTAATTTTGACACGTATTATAAAAATGGTATGTATCATCTTATTTGTAGGCCCTTTTTCATATTTCTCCTTATCTCTCATATCCATTTAATTTTACATACTATTTTTAATTATATTCATATAATACATTAATTATATAATTTCAATTTCTCTCTCCTTCTTTTCATTCAAACCATACCAAATCCAGATCTTTCCTAAAACCAAACACACCCTTATTTATATAAATGTATTTAATAATAAACATTTTATAAATAACATCTGTCAAAGTGGTTACCTATCATTTAATAACCTCATTTTCACAAATGACAAAATTGCCCTTCCAGTTTGGTTATGTTTCAAAAACAGTCTTTAGCAAATTGCAAAAATTTCTGGATTGCGGAAATAGTCTTCACGTTAAATTATTAATTGTTGTGTAACGAAATATTACACAAGTATACCCTTTATTTACCTTCCAATTTCAGTAACGGTCCTTAAGTTAAATTTACTTTGTCGAGTGAAGATGTCATCAAGTAATTATTTAAAATTAATTGAAACTCAAGAAACCAAATACTTATTTGTTTGTTTTTATCTCTACGCAATGCATGGTTAAATCTCACCAGTGATATAACACATTTAAGAACCTTAATGAACAGTGTTTTAAATATTAAAAATTAAAGATTTTTAATAAAATAAAAAAATTTACTAAGATTTAGAATATTATATAAAAAGATATTTTAATAATATAGAATAATAATCAAAAACATTTTATAATTAAATAAATAATTTAGAAATATATTTTTTATATAAGAAAAATTACAAACCAACCCGTAAAGTTATAAATATTTCATAATACATCCCCTAAACATATAAATTTACGCTTTATGTAAATAAGTTGTTTCACATTTGTTTGTTTTATCAAATATTTCTAAATTCTAAAGGGTTTGTCCTCGAATTAGTTAATATGTTTTAAAATCTGTCGTAATACACTCTGTACACTCCTCCAGATTACATTATAAGTAATTAAGTATGATTTAAAGTGTAAACTTCAATTTTTTTCTTATATAACATATTATTATTTGATATTTTGATGAAAAGAAAATAAGACAATAAAGGCCATACGTGAGTATAAAGAGAGTGAGACATGATGGTCCTTTGCTACTAATCTAAAGGATTACCACCTTCTTTCAAACTAAAGACGAAGTTTCTTTCTAGCACAATCTTAGGCTCGTACTTTTCTTGAACAAACCATCCCCACATAACCTTTTTTGTAGTCTTGATGCTTGCTCATGTACCCCTATTGTGATTGCATGTGTTTCTAACATTCCTGGTCACAAGTCTCACACAAACATGAGGATCTACTTTAATGTTGATACTACTGCAGTGATGGGCTCTTCCATGAAGCCCACATGATTCATCAAATAGGTGTTTATCCACACTGTTATCGTTAAATTCAGAATCAATTTTTTTTTTTTTTCTAATTTTTTAAACCATCATAACACTCAACTTTTATTCTTGCCTCTCCCATGTTGAGATATTCAATATTTGTATTTTCCTTCACAATCGTGCTTGACTCAACAGGATTAGGCAACAACAAATGATCTGTATCATCATTTTTATATTGAGTTGTTTTTGTGGGTACCACAATTTTTAATAGGAATGAATTGGGTTTTAACCATAATTATTTTTTAGTTTTTTTTCTTCAACTTTGACCATAATTATTTTTGTTTGTGTTATATAATACTTGATGAAAAATATATGAATGTATTGGGTTTTAAATGTATTTTTTCATTGGTATAATTTTCTATCAATTATTATATAACACAATTAAATATATTAATGGTCAAAGTTGAACAAGAAAGACTGGTCAAAATAAAAGTGGACAATAAAAATAAGACGGATGGAGTATTACTTAAATTTTAAAGATGTCTTACTAATTAATAGGAGAGAGGGGTGTTCCTTCATTATAAGATACTACCTCCGTCTCATAATAATTGTTCACTTTGATTTTTTAGAGTCTTTCTTATTCAACTTTGACCATAAATATATTTATTTGTGTTATATAATACTTGATAAAAAATATATGAATAAACCGGGTTTTAAATGTACTTTCATTGCTATAATTTTCATCATGTACTATGTAATACAAATAATAATATTCATGGTCAAACTTGAACAAAAATGACTATTAAAAGTCAAAGTGGATAATTATTATGAGACAGTGGGAGTAGTAAAATAAGACATGTGCAATCCGTATAAGGTTTTTTTATTAGCATTTGGTTTAAAGTACTTTATAACATCAACAAATCCAATATAATGTATCGAGGGTCGTCTCATGAATTTATGAAATTTTTGAGGGCCCTGGACGAAATCAAATAATGATGCTTTTCGAGAAGGAATGTTATATATAAAGTGTCGCCGTTTTTAATATATAATGCAATTAGTTATCTAAAAGTTCTAACATATGACTCATTTAAGATATTTTCTCTGCTAAATATTTTTTTTCGTGAAACATATATGTACACATGCATATAGCATACCTCCTCACGCTTGTATGATGGTAATGGGGTGATGCATGAGGATCACTCTCACGAGTGACTCTTCACCCACCATTACTTCCGGCCTTAACTTTAAGGTTTAAATTATATTACTTATTATCAAAGTCATGTATTTATTATAAATACACATGTTATCTCATATATGTAAGGTATTTCGTTAATAAAACTCTTTTGTTATTTCACATGGTAGTGGAGCTTTAAGTTCAATCCATCATAAATAGTTATCTTCCGGTCATCTAATACTCGCCAATAATTCGAAAAAAATCCCGATTTATTTATTTACTTTCGCTTTATTTTTATTTTATTAATCTTTTTATTTAATGAAAATAATAAACTCTACAAAAAAATCTAGCCATCGTAACAAATGATTGAGACCAGCACTATTCTGACTTATTTGCAAGATCATATTGTGCAACAATAGATACAAAACATATTAAAAAATATTATGTGTAAGACTTTTTAGTTTTAATAATATAATATTTTGAAAAAATGTTATGTGTGAACAATAGATGCAAAAGATATTAAAAATCGGAGCATATAGATCCGTAAATGGATTTGTATGTATAGCCACTTCAGTCGTGTTCGTCGTTTTAGCACCTCTGGGAGCAACAGACAGGCCAGCGAACTACCATTCATTCTGATCGCAAATGTTTTTTAAGAGGTTAGGTAGGTGGTTGAGCCGAAGCAAAGACAGGTTCAAAAATGGCCGGATTAGCAGGAGGAAGGGCGGGAGGCGGCTCCAGAGACGCTGCCACAGGCGCCAACACTGACGGAAGTTGCCCACCCCGCTCCCGATCAAAAAGAGCGTGCGGGACTTCGAAAAAGTTGAAATGTTACGTGTGAGACTTTTTAGATTTAATAATATAATATTCTGAAATCAACTTTGATGTTGTGCTATATTGTACGAATTATATTTAGATTATTTAATAAATTGCTAGAAGTTTAGATTACTCTTTAAGACAGATTTATTTATTTATTATTATTATTATTATTTTTTTTAATAAAAATATTAACTTTTTATTTCCAATTACTGATCCATGTCTTCTCTCATGCATACATGATAAAAGTGACCATACCTAATACATGCAAAAGAATAAAGAACACGCAAGTATAAACCATACAAGAATACCACATTTTATCGTGTCAACCATATATTTCATGATAATAATCACTTTATGTCACATGCCATGTTTATATGCTTTAATGCTCTTAAGGATTAAGTTCACGCCATGTATGCTTATTATATACATGCATCGTTTCCTCTTATAGATAATGTTAGCGTATTTGTCACATACAATGGAAAATGGGAATGTGACGGTAAAGAATGGTTGTTCAAGGATTCCAAGGGATCAATAATGGTTGTGCCTAAGTACGTGACGCTATCACAAATAAGGGATATCCTATTCACAAAATTGAAAGTTGATCAAGATTCTTATGGTTTAAAGTTGGAGGTTCTTTACAGAGTTGGATCTCCTTGGTTTCCTATTGTTGAAATTGAATGTGATGAAGATCTATCGTTGTTCATCTTAGAATCTTCAAAAGCAAAACTTCCTTTATGTGTCACCGCTGTGTTAAAAGATGACATTGCTGAAATAGTTGGACAAGATGAGATCAATCCACATGGCCGCAAAGGTAGGTTCTCTGAGGGATTTCTTGATCAAATTAAACATAAATCTCGTGATATGCATGCTGCTAAACATTAAACAATATTGTTTTAATTCCATATGATCAAAGTTTAAAAACTAGCAATGTTTCACTAATACCACCTATGATCAAAGTTGTTTTCTCAAGCTTTAATTTTGTAGGCTTCCCATGAAAAAAATCACTTTTTATTTGATCCTATGATATGTTCATAAACAGTATCGTTTAATTGCCTCATATTGTGATTTAGTATTGAAACAACTTTTAATCTAGCATATTTGCTTCTGAATAATCATGGGTTGTATAATACATTCTCTAAGAGTATAGGTGGGGATGATATAAAGCCAAAGTCAAAAACGATTTTTGATCAACAAAATATGTTGATAAAATCTAAAAAAATTCACAAGTTAAAGATTAAAATAATATTAAATTATGTGAAAAAAGTTATATTCTTTTTACGTTTTGTTTTGATGAATCTTTTTCTTCTGATAACTAAAAAAATTTGGTTCATCAAAATATTTTTTCTTTTATCGAAACGAGGTAAAAGTTGTCTGTGAATTGCAACAAAATTAATATACCTTCAGATTAAATTTGATTGATATTTTATAAAAATGTTTGCACATTGCAATCGAATTTAAGTATAATATTTTTATAATTTTTATTTTATTTTAGATGACAGCATAGAAAACAGACTAATAAAAGCTATTCGGAAGTTTGACTGGGTGAAAGCCCGAGAAATCGTTAATACAGAGGAATTTACATGGACTTCTAAATTAGATGATCAATGTAATACAGCATTACACTTCGCTGTGGGTAGATATAAAGATAATAAGGTTGTTAGCGATATCCTAATGGGGATAGACAGTAAGTTACTTGAAACCACCATAGATGTTAATGGACGGAACCCAGCGCACGCTGCTGCAGATTTTGGTAACACAGAAGCTTTGAAGATAATTTGTAAGTATAACAAAAATTGTTTATTCAATGCTGATAAAGTCGGTCTTTTAGCGATCAATTACTCTCTTGGGGTTTCATCGACCGAAACCTTTTACTATATGTTCGAGCAAATGAAAAGTTATGAAGAAAAATATTACCCATTCTTAGAAGGCGAGTACGGTCAAAAACTTTTGCGTCTAGCAATTGATAAAGGATTAATTGGTATGTACGCTTTCTAAACCTTTTTTGTTTGCTTTCAAATTTTAGCGAAAGCCGAAAATGTATTAGAAATAAATTGATAACACACTTCTGGCTAACATCTGAATTGAAAGTACCCAACTTCCAACAAATTAACCTCGTGGAACATTTGAAACTGATATATTAGAAATAGTATAGTAGATGAAATTATTGATTTATTGCCTAGTTATGAGACATATACTTAAGGAATTTGGATATCATCTTACGGGGCTATTTGATTACAGATATAGCAAATAAGTTGATCGATGGCTACCCGAGCATGGCAACAGACACGTACAAGAAAGTTAAAAGCCGGCAACTGGAGTGGATCATCAGGAACCCGGACTTATTTTATAGTGGAAGGCGTTACAACTTGTGTCAAAGAATTATTTACCATCGTAAGTCTTTCAATCATGGTTTATCAGTTGATCCCCCAATAATATCTCTACAATTAATTATCCATTCGGGTCATTCGACAATCAAATAAATTTTAATCCATTTAACTAATCGTGGATCATGATAAATTATCTCAAATATATACTTAAATTTTGATCCAACTTGTATAACTCAAAATCAATTGCTGACCTGCTTTGGTCGATGTTTTATCTATTTCTAGATAACTAATTGCTCATATATTTATTGAAGATGTACCAATCGAGAATAAAAGCTTGGGTAGTACTGATACGGCAGACGTGGAGAACCAAGAGATGCCCAAAAACGGTATATGAACTATGCGATTCCAAAACTCTAATAAAACTCAACCATGCATATTAAGAGTGATTTGTTTATACTTAAGAAACATTTTAACTTATATGCATCGACATAACTTGGTATAATTTTATGTATATACTTCAGTTTAACATTTTATTTTATTGACTAATCATATCTGATTTTTTTTTGTAGTCATCTCGAGGATTTGTTTCAAATTATGGGAGACAATGCTGCAGGGTAAGCACAAGCTTCCACCGAACTAATCTGTCTTAGAAACATAGATCTTATGACAGTGAAAGAACTCATTACGGGGGAAATAGGCTACAAAGATCATAAATATCCATGTGCTTGAACAAGAGTAATTATCAAGAACAATAAACTGAAGACTTGCCGTCAACTTACTTTTTAAATTTATTTATTATTATTATTAGTTTAACTTTGAAGCTTATTACTATTTGATTAACCACAGTACCGTACGTTAAGCGCCTCAAGGATGATAAAGTAAAGCACAATGCAACTATTAAGCTCCTCAGGCGTATATGCAAGGAAGTTTATAAAGCATATCAACCAAGTGAAATTAAAAGTCATTATGGCTATGCATTTTGTTTAGCTGTGGCAAACAACACCGCTGAAGTAATAGATGTGCTGATCACATATTTTGGGGGATTATACTATTCCAAGAAAGACGAGTATAATATATATCAATTGACAGTCTTGAATCGAAGCGAAAAGGTTTACGGCTATATTCTACAACATATAAGTTTCGCCAAAGCCGCTTTTTCGACATCCAAAGACTGTAATGGTAACAAATTATTGCACTTGGCTGGACGTTTGGCACCTATACATAAACTTAACGCCGCTTCCGGTGCCGCTCTTCAAATGCAAAGAGAGTTGCAGTGGTTTGAGGTGAGCCTGTTTTAGATTAAAGCAAAAGGTTTCTTAATGTACTTTGCACTCGCACAACATCAGTAGAAAATATTTCTCAATACTCATAACCATAAAACGAGTTATAAATTAGTAATAGAAGATTTCCAATATTTAGTTTTATTTACTTGGTTGAATATAATTTGAACTACAGGAACTGAAACAAGTGGTGGGAATAACACAAACACGAGAACTGAACATTCATGGAGAGACACCAATGATGGTTTTTAGAAAAGAGCACATGGGGCTAAGAAAGGAAGCGGAAGAGTGGATGAAAAAGACAGCCGAATCATATACAATCACGGCGGCTCTCATCATCACAATAGTTTTTGCGGCTGCAATTACAGTACCTGGCGGAAATGATTGTGCCACTGGGAAACCAATTTATGAAACAAAAGCCAGCTTAATCATATTTGCAATCGCAGATGCAATCTCGTTGTTCACATCCGCCACTTCTTTATTGCTGTTTCTATCGATTCTCACAGCACGTTATGCAGATGAGGACTTTCTGTTCAAGTTTCCGAATAGATTAATAATTGGTCTTGTGATGCTATTTGTGTCCGTTACGTCGATGATGATAGCCTTTAGTGCGACACTGTATATAATGTTTGGACAGGGTAAAGCATGGATTCTGATTCCAATAGGTGCATTAGCATGCCTACCAATTGCTTCGTTCGTGACATTACAGTTTCCGTTGCTTGTGGAGCTTATATCGTCGACATATTTGAATCAAATCTTCCGTGGGAAAATCTATCATAATTAGTATCGAGTGGTAATGCCAACCTGTGAAACATTATTATTATTATTATGAGGCTTTACGAACCCGTGCGATGCACCGGATGTGCTTTTGGTTGTCTATCTACGTGTTTTGTACGGAATTGGTGCAGATGGTTACACGCTTGGTACAAAAATTGCATCAATGTTTGTAATATAAGTTTTATTTAATTCATTATGCGTAATGAATTGGGATTTTCTTTTTGTTAATTTGTTCAATAAGTTTGTAAACTTTGATTTGTTAGCTTGGGAAGAAAATTGTTGGCGTAGTTATTCATCACTTTTAATTGTGGTTGAGTGAAAGTCTCAAAATGGGTTTTAGATTTTTACAGTCTTTAACACCAACTGATGGATTGTAAGCCAGTCGTGATAGTATTAAATATTGTGTGTTACACACGATTTTGTTAATTTTGATCATGAGTTAAGGTAACTTTTTTTGTGATTGAGTGCATACACACGGTTTTTTTGTGAAATAAAGGGTATTCGAACATTTAGAATAGTTTGTTGACATTAATGTAGTATATGTGAAGAGACCGTTTCCAATATGTTACATTTAAAATAGTCTTTTCACATGTCATCTTTTAATATTAATAAGTTACATATCTTATTTTTTGACTATTTATTTGGGTACTTTTTGTCATAGCTAGTTATATTTTCTTTTTCAATAGCACAATTTCAGCTCTTAGATAACTTAATGAATCTTTAAAGGTTCTTCCAAATTGCATGATTGTATGTGTTTGTGGTTTGTGCAACAGGCAGGCGAAGACGATGCGCTTTAAAAATTGATCATTGCTTGTTGTGAGCATTTGAGGCGGGTTCTTGCAAAAAACCGAACCACGATTGCAAACATGGAATCATTAGGTACTTGCGGCGTTGCCTTAAACTCGTTGGATGTTTTGAATAAAACTTAAGAGAGGCATCGTGTATTGCTTGATAAGCTAGGAGAACTATTTTTTCAAGCGAAAGACGGTGGCCGTGAAGAAGAAGCTAATGCTGTCAAGATGAATGAGTTTAATTAGTTGTTTGGTGCCTTGTATGGTCTAGATATTGAGCTGAAATAAAGTATAATTATATGATTTGTAATTTTGAAGGCCCTTTTATTTCAAAATGTTAAACATGAAGGATTGCATGTTATATCCTCAATGTTATGTTAATTATTATAATGATAGTTCTACATTTTGGAAGAAGAAGAGAACTTTAATTAAAAAGGTCTTATTATGTGTATTGATGCCTTCTCATTGTCTTATTTGCAATTGTTATTGGTAACACCAGTTAATTGTATTTGACACGCTTCATCATTCCTTATCACAATATAAACCACACATTTTATCTGCTAACAATCCCTCTCTCACCTACATTTCCATCCATGGCTTCCACTCCAAATATCAATGAGCTGAAAGATATGTGTGGCTTAGATGAGCTCACACGTTGCTTCAAGTTCTTGTTCTCCCAGGAGCTTACAGAGGATAAAGGGTTTCTCATACAGATGGGAGAGGAGTGTTGTCACACCCCGTCAATGGCCGAAACACGGGATGTAACTGGAAAAGGCACATTGTGTAACATCATAGATTCATACCTCATATTTATTACAACGATAGTTTACAACTTTTACAAAACGATCTTTGTCTTAAAAATGATAGAAAAACATGTCTCTTTAGAATTCTTGTTGTCTTGAAAACATAGTAGTAAAAATGTCAAATAGTCTGACTCCAATAAATGTGCCTTCAAATACCTTAGTAATGATCCACCTGAAAATGGTATTAGAAAACGTCAACATAAAGTTGGTGAGCTCGTAGGTTTGAAAGTAAAACCACGAAGCTGTGAATAATATCGCGTAGGACAATAATGAGCATGAATACCAATTATAAGCACTTTAGTAAAACGGTAATAGTGTCGCGCCAACTGAGCCTATTGTGTTCAACAAACGTATATCCAATACCGTGTGGGGAGCTACCACAATAGATCTATCATCAAGTGGGTCCTCCGAAGAGAGTTAACAGTTGCGAAGTCATGAATACACCAAGCAAAACATTTCATAGCATATATTCGTATCATCACACATATATGTCCAAAATCATGTAAAACAATAGATCACAACATAAAAACATTTGAAAAGTATTGAGTACCATTTTCCCCCAAGGAAAATATAGTGAAAAAGGGGCTACGAAAACTCACTTCAAAAATTAGGCACAATATTAGCACAAACACGAGTAGCACGGCACAACAGCAACTAGTATCACAACGCGACGGACTCGGTACAACCTATTAATAACAAATTTGACTTAACCTCTTATCCAAAAGTGTATAAACCTTTATAAGTTAACTACTCCCAAATAATACCCATTTTTAAATCTCAAAATCTCTTGTTATCCATTTTTTGGTGTTTGGTATCATTGTGTGTGAAGTGGGGACACGACATAGACTCAAGTGAACTCACGCCAAAGAGTTTAACAAGCGAAATCGATGAGAAGCGGGACAAGACTCAACACGAAATGACTAGGTAAAACTACGTAGAACACACGAAACAATTATACCTAAACAACCTTACTATAAATGGTATTTCTTGATAATCGTGCCCTCGAAACATTTTATAACTCGCTCACATTACATTTCATTTCATTCATTATTTATTTATTTATAAGAATGTTAAATAACGATTTTACTCATTACTTAATATTTTCAAGTTATATAATATATAAGCGTCGTTAAATTTCCAAATTCCATTTGACATGAATAAGCTATTAAGCTGCTGTAATAATTCTCCAATATACTCCTTTCTCTCTCCTTAATCACTTTTCCCCCCACATTTCCACCATTAAAATTCGACTAAAACCTTCATATCTGATCTAAATTCTGGTCCAATTTCTATACAATTTTCATCATTTGATTCAGATTTTCATTGCGATCAGGTTGATAGTTTTTTATTCCATTTCCCCCAAAAAATTCTTAAAACCCTAGTTTTGCGTTATTCTTTAATGTCAACTAATAGACCAAAATGTCAACTAATAGACCTAAACGAAAAACTAAAAGACCGGCAAAATTTGGGGAATCTATTAGTGATCATACTACTAGTAAGAATAATAGGAATAGTGTTATAGATAGTGGAAATAGTATTAATGGGGAAAAAGGTGTTTGTTAATGATGAAATAAAGGTTAATTAGGAGAATGAATATGTGAAGGAGATTGGTGAATCTAGTGGTAAGAATGTTATGGATACACATGATGAGGATAAGGCATGTAGTGGAAAGGTTGTTGAACAGAGTAAGCATAGGGAAGCTCTGGAGCCTAATGTTGCTGTTGAAGGGAATGGGAGTAATGAAGTGCTAAGTGGTATGGCAGATGAGGTACATAAGAGTAATGTTGTAGTTAGTCCGGGTGATAAGAATGGGCCTGAGAAGAGTGTGAATAATGGTATAACTGGTGAGAACAAGGTGGAAATCAGTGGTGCAAATGTTGATAATAAAATGGGATTTGGTGGTAAAAAGTCTTATGCTGATGTTGTTGTAAGGAATAAGATAGAATATGATGCTAAGCTTTCTACTATTCCTACTGAGGTTGATGGAAATGGAGTGGAAGTGGTGGTTTTTGATGCAGTGTTAGTTCTTTGAAGGAAGTAAAAGATGGGAAATGACTTTATGTGGGTATTTTGTGGGTCCAGGAATGGCTGAAAATGAACTTAGATACAATTTGATAAGGATGTGGGGTAAGCATGGATTCAGAGACATAGTGAATACTAGCAATGGGATATTCTTCATGAAGTTTAATAACAGGGAAGGGTTGGAGTATGTTGTTAATAATGGTCCATGGATGGTTAGTAACAAACCATTTTTTGTGCAGAAATGGGACATTAATATGTGTATGGATAAGACAGAACCAGAGGAAATTCCATTGTGGGTCAAAATTTGTAACATTCCTCTTGTAGCATGGTCAGTTAAGGGGATTAGTGCACTTGCTAGTAGGATTGGTAGGCCAATGATTATGAATAACTTTACAGCTGCTATGTGTAAAATGGGTAATGGAAGAGCTAATTTTGCTAGAGTTTTAGTTGAGGTATCTGCAAAGAAGAGTTTACCTGATCATATTGATGTTGTGTATAAGAATGGTGTAAATGAGGAAGTGTGTAGGAAAGTTATTAAAGTTGAGTATGATTGGATTCCTCCCAGATGATCTGAATTCTGTGTTTTTGATCACTCTGATAAAAAATGTGGAAAGAAAGAGGAAGAAAATAAGACTGCAGGTAGTTCACAGAATACTAGAAATGAAGAGAAAAAGGAAGATAATGCTAAGGTTGGTAATGATGAGGAAGGGTTTGTGGATGTAAAAAATAAGAAAAGTAGAGGTTGGGGAGATAAAATGAGAAAGCAGAATATTAAAATAAACACACAAGTTCCCAATAACAAGCAGGTACCACATAAAACTAAACACCCTAATCAATTTGTTTACCAGCAGAAGAAAAATGAAGTACAAAAGGTGATGAGTGAAAATAATCCTAGTGAACCTGAGAATGAAAATACTAAAGGACAAACAAGTGCTCCTAAAGCTCCTACTAGGAAACCTTGGAGTGTCCAAGGGGAAATTTTAGAAGCTATGAAAAGGTCTGTTAATAAGTATACATTACTTGGAGTGTATGATGTTAATGAGAAGAGTGAATTGAATGAAATAAGGGATAAGGAGATTGTGGATGAGTTTATTAGTCAAAACAAATGTCTTACTGATGAAGAGATAAAGAAATGGAATTTTGATATGGTGGATTATTACAAACAGAGGAAGGAGCTATTAGTGGACAAAGGAAAAAAACATGTTAATGACAAGAATTCAGAGGATGATGATGTATATTTTGATGAATCAGGTATTGCACAATGTATGGTTAGTGATGAATTAAAGGGTCTGGATGGGGGAATTCTGGGAAAACAATAAGCATTATGGATAAGAAAGATCTAAAGATTGGGTGTTGGAATATTAGAGGTTTGAATACTTCTGATAAACAAAGGGAGGTTAGAAATTTTATAGAGGGGGAAGGTTTAAGTATATGTGCAGTCTTAGAAACTCATTTGAAATCTAAGAATTTGCATAAAATTGTTGATAAGGTGTTTGGTAATTGGGAATGGATTTCAAACATGCAATACTATGATAAAGGGTGTAGAATTGTCTTGGGTTGGAATAGTATGAATATCAAGTTGAGTATGGTGCATTGTGGTAAACAATCTGTGTTATGCAGTATTGAAACATTAGATGGCATTATCAAGTTGTTCTGCTCTTTTGTTTATGCTGCAAATGGGGGAAATGAAAGGAAGGATCTCTCAAAAGATTTAGAGATTTATAGAAGAATAGTGGTAAATGATGCATGGGCTCTGATGGGAGATTTGAATGTTACTTTAAATCCTAATGAACACTCTCATGGTTGCTCTTACATGACTAATGATATGAATGAATTTAAGGACTGCATTAACAAAATTGAATTGGAGGATATTGCTAGTTCTAGGCTATTTTTCACATGGACAAAGAATTTGCACAAAGTGAAGCTGGGGAATAAGAGTGGCACATTGAAGAAGCTTGATAGAATCATGGGAAGTGAAAGATTCATTGATGTGTTCAATCATGCTCATTCAGTTTTCTTACCTTACCTTATATCTGATCATTGTCCTAACCTCCTTGTTATTCCCCAAGCTATTCAGGTTAAAAGGAAGACCTTTAAGTTCTCTAATTTTGTTGCTGATAGAGAGGAATTTTTGCCTTTGGTTTTGGATAAATGGAATGCTGATATTCAAGGTTGTGAAATGTTCAAAGTTGTGATGAAATTGAGAGGGTTGAAAAAGCATTTGAAGAAATTTGCCTGGAAAGATGGAAATGTGTCTGAGAAAGTTAACATGTTAAGAGATAAGCTCAAGATTGTTCAACAAAAAATTGATAAAGATCCTGAGCATAGGCTGTTAAGAATTGAGGAAAGTTTGATTTTGAAAGAATATGCAGATGCTGTCAAAGATGAAGAAAATATATTATTTCAAAAAGCAAAAGTCAAATGGCTAAGTGTTGGGGATAGAAACAATGATTTTTTTCATAAGGTTTTAAAGAGTAGGAATCATAAGAACAGGATTAACTCCATTTGTGATGATAAAGGAAATTATTTCACTGGAAAAGATGTTGCAGATCAATTTGTGAAGCATTTTCAAAAGTTCCTGGGAGAAGAAGTGCCTGTTTCTGACTTAAGTCATATTGGTTACATGATTAATAACAAAATGACTGAGGAAGATGCAAGTTTCATGGTTAGAGAGGTCAGTGATGAGGAAATTAAAGATGCTATGTTTGATATTGATGGGAATAAAGCTCCAGGGCCAGATGGTTACTCATCAGTGTTCTTTAAGAAGGCATGGAATATAGTGGGGAGGGATGTATGCAGTGCTGTTAAAGAGTTTTTTGCCACAGGGAAAATGCTAAAAGAAATCAATTCTACAATAATTTCTCTAATTCCTAAGATCTTAACACCAGGTAAAGTTACTGATTTCAGGCCTATTGCATGTTGTAATGTCATATACAAATGCATTAGTAAAATTATTACTAACAGAATGAAGGGTGCATTGGGGAAATTAGTGTCAGAATCAAAGTGCTTTCATTCCTAATAGGCATATTCAAGATAATATTTTGCTATCTCAAGAATTGTTAAAAGGGTATGATAGAAAAGATGGGCCAAAAAGAGTAGCTATGAAAATTGATATCCAAAAAGCTTATGATACAGTCAACTGGAAGTTTTTAGAAGCTGTTCTTAATGGCTTTGGTTTTCATGAGAGGATGGTGAATTGGATTATTAAATGTGTAGCTACTTCTTCATTTTCCATATGTGTGAATGGTGAAAGTTGTGGTTTTTTTAAAGGAGGAAGAGGATTAAGACAGGGAGATCCCATGTCTCCATACTTATTTACTCTAGTAATGGAGATTCTGTCCATCATTGTTCACAATAAAGTGGAAAGTAGCAATTCTTTTCAGTTTCACTATGGATGCAAAAAGTTAAAGATGACTCATGTATGCTTTGCTGATGATCTTCTAATGTTTAGTCATGGTGATGTAGAGTCAATTAGAGTTCTCAAGGAAGCAATTAATGAGTTTGGTGCTATGTCACTGCCCAATTATGCAAAAAGTACTATTATTTTTGGTAACATAAAGGATGATGATAAGAAGTTGATTATGGAGGAAGTTCCATTTAAAGTAGAGAAGCTCCCAGTGAGATATCTTGGTGTTCCCTTGTCATCTAAAAGATTGGGTATAAAAGAATGTAAGGTTTTAATTGATAAGATCAAAAGTAAAGTTCTTAAATGGAAAAATAGAAGCTTGTCATATGCTGGGAGGTTACAGTTGATTTCTTCAATCTTAGAATCTATTCATGTATACTGGACTTCTGTATTTCTCCTGCCACAAACAGTTATTGATGATATTAATAAGGTCCTTAAAGGGTTTCTTTGGAATCAAGGGGAATTGTCAAAAGGGAAGGCTAAAGTGGCTTCGAAAAACATATGTAAGCCTAAGTGTCAAGGTGGTTTAGGCCTGAAAGATCTTGGTATTTGGAATAAGGCAATGATTATTAAACATCTTTGGCATGTGGCTACTGATAAGGAAACTCTTTGGGTCAAATGGATTAATACCGAAAAGCTTAAAGGAAAGAGTATATGGGCTGTTAATGAAGAAGTTACAGATAGTTGGGGTTGGAAAAACATATTAAGAATGAGAGATGAGGCAAGGAAGTTTATGGTTATGAAAGTGGGTAATGGGTCTAGAGCTTCAGTGGTTTATGACAATTGGTGTTCAATTGGTATTCTTCAATCCTTCATAACTAGCAGGGATTTGTATAATGCTAGATTGAATGCTAATATTGTGGTAAAAAATATTGTTGTTAATGGTATATGCAAATGGCCCAATGAATGGATTTCTAAATATCCAATCTTATCTCAAATCCAAAGTGTTAACATTAATGACAGTGTGAGGGATCTGATGGTGTGGAAGAATGGAAAGGGTAAGGAGGGGAGATTTAGTGTGAAACAAGTTTACTGTGATCTTATGGAAGCAGTTGAGAATGTCTTGTGGTGTAAAATGGTGTGGTTCTCTCAAAATATCTCAAAGCATGCATTTACACTGTGGTTGGCTATTCAAAACAAGTTAACTACTCAAGATAAAATTAGAAGATGGGGGTAATATGATATAATGGTTTGTACTCTTTGTCACTCAGATATTGATTCACATCAACATTTGTTTTTTAAATGCAAATATGCTGAGCTATTTTGGATAAAAGTCAAGCAGAAATTGGGTTTACAGTGTGCTGTTATGGAATGGGACAATATGGTAAAATGGTTAGCTGATATGTATAATGGTGATTCTATTGGAAGTGTCATAAGGAGGATTGGATTTGCTGCAAGTGTTTATTATATTTGGCAAGAAAGAAATTGGAGGCTGTTTAAGGGTCTGCAAAGAAGTACTGATGAGTTGTTTGAGCAATTTTATGAGACTGTCAGAATGAGATTGCTAAGTTTGAAAGTTAAACCATCAAAGGCTGTTCTTCAAGCTCAAAAAGATTGGGATATAAGGTTGGATATAGTTGGTAATAAAAGTAATCATATGAATAATAGAGTGAGGATTAGAGGTGGAGATGCAGATGGCCAGTAATTTGGGGCAAGTTAACTGCTGGAAGACTTTATCTATTTTGTGGATCTTGGTTGGAGGTAACAATTTAGATCTTAGTCTTTCCAGTGGTTGATTTGCTACCATAAGGTAGTTTCCTGATTTTGATATGGGTATTTTTTTTAGAGACAGCTATCAAAATGGTTATCTCTATTCATGGTATGTTCAAAAGTATCATGATAGGTTTTGATATAATTCTTGGATAAGCAGAGTTGAATTTGATATGGTCTGCTTCTCAGAAATGAAGTGTTACTTTTCTTCTGAATCTTAATGGTTTTAACTTTCTCTTCAGTTTCATGCATTTTTGAATTCTGAAGAGGTGTGATCACTAAGGATGATGGCTCTGTATCTTGGGATTCATTTAGGTTATAGATGTTGTTTGATCCTTATATCTCTTTATAGGCCTCTGTGAGGTAATTCAGAGGTATTTGGATCAAAAAACATTGATGATCTATTTTGAATTCTCATAAAGTGAGTTTACATCTGTGGTGGGTATGAGTGATCAGGTGTGGTGGTGCATGTTTCTAGGAATTGTGAGGAGTGAAATATGAACCTACATGGTCCTAGATATGCATTGCTAAAGGAGGTAATGGTTGGTTCTCACTGCAAGGTGTGTGTTCCCATGTGTGTGAGGCCATTGTAGTAAATGGAAATGTAACTCACATGGTATAGCCCTTGCAGTGGAGAGGTTATGGTTCCTAGTGAAGCCACTAATCTATCTTGTCATGGTTATTGTGGTGGCAGGATGAATGATCATGATGGATAGATAAGGTGGAAATGTAGCTAGATGGTTCATGGTGCTTTAAAAGGTGAATATTGGTTGATGCAGTCTTATTCTAATCTCATGCTAGTTGACTGCTGAAGAATGGATTCTGAAGTATCAAGTGTAGTAATGTTGCTATTTTGTCTTTGTATGTTATAGTTCTGTTGTATTTCAGTATTCTTGTTATGTTTTGAAGGAGTTATAGGCATGTCTATAACTTCTTAGTTCAATGTTTGTTTGTGTTTATTAATATATATATTCACCTTTTGCACCAAAAAAATTTCCAAATTCCATTTATTTTCACGAGTTATTCCATGTTTCGAGTCCATTTTCGAGTTTGCTCGGGTCAACAAGTCACTATAATGTCCAAATAGAATTCAAATGTCATTTTTGGCTTGTCGAGGCCAGACGAGACTACAAAGTCTCGACGATAGTCGACGTGGCTCAAAACAATCACAAGTATATCAATATATGTCCATGATGATCGGATGCCGCAATTCACAACCTCAACCATTAAAGGCCGACTACGGCACGTCACTAATCTAATCTCCGTCACTCTAATTCCACAATAAAAATATCAATATCACGATAACATCAACATCTTGCCGAGACTCTAGTGGTCGCGGTTCTATCTCCTCGACACCAAACCCAAAGACAACAACATTAATAACAACAACAATCCACGACAACAACAACAACGACAACAACAACGACAAAAGGAAATGATACCAAACAATTTTTAAACTCCATTTTCATTAACTTTGATCTTTATTAAATAAAAAATAATCTGAAAAGTTCATGAACCTCCACTCCACTGTTGTGTAAACAACAAAATGGTGGTGGGTTCTTACCTTCTTGATCTTGGTGAACAAAGGAAATAAAATATATGGAGATGTGGTGGTAAAATAGTGACTTTGGTGGTGTTGTTCGTGGTGATATAAGGGTTTTGGTGGCGCGTGAAGTATGTCAAAAGGACGGGGATGGAGAGATGATCAAAGTGGTGGTGGCAGTGAGTCAAGGGTGGCGACGGTGTGGTCTCAGGTGGCCGGAGAATGGCCAGAAAACAAGATGGTGGGGCGCGGCTGGTGAAATGGGGAAGAAGGGTGAAACCCTAAAATGTTATAATGGGGGTTTTATAAAAAAAGAAATGTAACCCTTCTTTTAAATACTCAAAACTTTGAAAGAATAAAAATGAAATGCAAGGTTTATAGAAGATGAGGGGGCGTGGTGTAAAATATAACTCAGGGACCATATGTGAAATTTTGGCTATCTTTTACAAGGTTGACGTTCGGGACTTGTTTGAGCTCGATAATGAACGACTTTAGACACGAAAATAACGTCACTACTTTTAAAATAAATTTTCTAATAAAAACGAGTTTTCAAAATACTAGTATCTAAAAAATATTAAAATAATCACATTAAAATGTCTATTAGGTCTACGGTTGCGCCGACAAGTGTTGTGTGCCCCTTTTCATGCTTTACGAAATAACATCTTGTTTTAACATCAATTGAGTTATGAAAAGCTCGAAATGAAATACAATTAATAATAAAAAATACTTTATTACTAAACAAGTTTGAAAAATCACCAGTTGTCACAAATAGTTTCGTATTTTTATAAACAAGTATTGCCCCTATAATGCCGGTTGCTACAAGTGTAGCCAGCTTAGGGCAAAGATTGAGAAATCTGAGCAGATTGTGAGAGAAGCTCAATCCTTTGGTCATTTCCATGAAGTGGCTACTAATGCTACGAACTACTTGGTGAAGACGTTGGAGATAGAGCGTCAGAGGCTCCAATCCTTGACTGCAATCCTAGCAGAAGCCCGTGAAGGAATGATGGAGAAGGAGAGGCACATGGAGTTTGATGAAGATCTAGGGATGATTAGGTTATGTTTACAGTAGTTTTTTTGTGTTTTGGTGTTAGGTTATCCATGTCCTAGGTTAGATGTTGTAGGATCGTATATAATATGTTGTTTAGATGATTTGGGTGGTCTAGGACTATGATTAAACAAAAGAGCCATGTTTAGACAGAGGAAAAGACGAGAGGGTGATTCTAGAGAGATAAACAAAATAGAAAAGGTTAGATTATCAAAGAAGCACCACCCCTTCCAAGGATGGAAGGGGTATTTATAGTTACATACAATACGCCCTCCTATCGGGTTGTGGATCAGGCATACAGTGGGTAAAGACCCGTCCTTCCTCCACGGTGTTACTCTAAACTAATCTACGCTAATAACTAACTAATTAACTACAAAACAACGTAAATAACGAAATGTCTACGAGCTAACTTATGCTAGATTATATTTGGGGTGACCGACACTTCACTATGGAATTTCCAATTCCTAACAATCTCCCCCTAAGGGAGGTTACCCCATGTTTTACATTTCGAATCTTAGCATTCTATTTAATCTTCAGTCTTGAGCTCGTAGACTTTAATTCTTCAACATCTGCATCTTTGTGCCTTAGCAGTGATTCTTCAAAGTCCGCATAGTTTTGTACTTTCAGTGGAGGCCTTTAAACTGATCCACATTTTTGATGATCTTCGAGCTTTCATTGAGATCATCAACCACAGTAAATCTCTAGATCACCTTTTGTAGTGTTGCCTTCATGTGATGTTGTGACTTTAGGACCGACATGCTCACACTTTCTGGATCATGACATATTTTCATCAGAGTAGCGGAAGCTTTACCGGTTCATGATATTGGCAGCTATCATAGCCAGGTTATGTAGATAAGCACTTTTCATGATTTCTTTAAATTAAGTGTGGATGCTGTAAGCATGTGGCTATGAATTGAATTCTCAATATCGATCAGCTGCAACCGTCCAAGTGTACCTGCAAACAACAGTTAGCAATAAAGCACACGAAAGTGTATTTGATCAGAGATACTTTTTGTGTTTGAAAACATGAATACACATTCGATGTGCTAGAGAAAAGAAGATTTGCACATCGAACGGTTTTTACAAAAGTATTCGTCGATTCATTTCCTGGGACCAAGGTGATTCAAGATTGAATCGCCCCATTGTTTCAATCCAGTTGTCACAAGCTTGATCTATTGGATAGATTTCACATGTCACCCACCAAAGCTTGTTTGATGTTGGCTCTAGAAGGATTTCCATCTTCATCGTGAATATTTCACATATCACTCGGATGTTCTGCCAATATCACAAGGATAATGCGTAGGACTCTTAATATATTCTTACTTTCCACATTGTGTGAAACAATAAGTCTTCATCAATTTAGTGTCCTAATGAGATATTGTGGATGATCTCTTGGCTCTAGACTCAATAGTGCATTTTGGTTCGTATGCCGGAGACTAAGGAGAGGGTCTCATTCTTCAATATCAACCATCTCTAAGAGAAAGTCGATAGATTATGTAGGTTCCTCGTGAGAATGAAACAAACCCTTTTAAGAGGAACTTGAGTAGCTTGGGAACTTAGGTGTAGTGCGTCACTGGGTCCATGACGTCTTGTCTTCAATACCAGTGTTACCTTAGTAGACACCAGTAACATATGTATTGAACCCGGTTTCTGCCCTAAGGTTGAATTAATGGAGGGCTATTTCTTTTCACCCTTTTCACATTCAATTCTTTTTTATTCTTCAACCCCTTCAGTGCTTACCGAGACTTCATAACTAGAACCTTGTTAGGTTTATTCCAATTTCCGTGGAAAAAGCCATTTGATTTTCTTGGTAAATTCTCCCCCTCAAAATGTGCGTTGGTTGTTTAAAATCATTTAGCACATAGATGGAAAAGTTTTCTGAAGTACTTTCACGATCACATTGCCGTACAAAAAACTATTAGAAAATCAATCAAGGTACTTTATGTTGAAACATAGAAATCTTTGTACCTTGAAAGTTTATTTTCTTTTTGAAGTGCTCCCCTTCAATATGTGCTTCGAGATTCGAAAGCGTTTAGCACATATGGGAGAGCAGTATGCACTTTTGAATCAAAATGATCACCTTTTATCAAATTTCATTATTAAATCACAAATTCTCCCCCGATAAAAAATATCAAACCCTTTGAGATTTTGGATTCCAAGTGATTTAATAAGGTTTTGAAAATATGGGAGAAAATGTGTCTGATTTAAAAGCTCTTCTGGTTTATGGTTAAATGCTCATCCACAATCATGTGCATTATGTATTTCGAAATTGTTTGACACATGAAGGAATGAGTGCTTTAGAAACAATCACCCTTTAAAACCGATTTGAGATTTAAATCACGATCTCTCCCCCGATCAAAAATTTCAAACCAATTGAGATTTTGGATCCCGATTGATTTAAATCATTTGGAAAATTTTGGGGAAAGACGTGACTTGATTTATTTTTTTTGAAATTGACTGATGAGGACCAATTATAGATATTAAAGATTGTTAGTGTCAGGTATGATAGTTTTTAAGAGATCTTTAAGTAAAATAAAACAATTTCACAATCAAACAAGAACAGAATTTTTTTTATTTAAAAAGATCTTTGAGTTTTTAAAGAAAATCATACCATGACATAATATTAAATCTTTAGATCACCACTTATTATTGTACAAAACGGAACTTTTATGAAGAAATATCGTTTGAAAATATTTTATTTTAAATCACTCTCCCCCTCAATCGATGACCGTAGTCGATGATTGAGTGACTTAAGTTTTGATAAAATAAAGTCCGGTGATTTTTACAAATTAAGTCTGATTTATTTTCAAAAACAATATTATTCTATTTTTAAAACAATATTTTCAAGATTGTTTAAAAATGGTATCATTACAATTATTCCTGCACAAAGATACGTTAGGTGGATAAGCTGCTTCTGTTGTTGCTGTAAGGCTGGAAGAAAGCCGTCTGCTGATGCAGTAAGACCTCTGACGTTGCATTTGTCATGCCAACTTTCCATAGAGGTCCAATTAAGTTCCGTTTCTTCTTTTGTCGACCAAAGATATAGTTACCCTTTCCATTCGGCATCCAATCACCTTCATATGTGGGATCCGGATCGGAAACATTCTTATATACCAATATACCTACATATGTTAGTGAACACACATACAAATATATGATGGTCGACATCACCCAAACAGCAATCGACTAATAAAAGTCAATCCAACATATCAAACAGATCATACAAATGCATGGGAATTATATGTTTATCAAACTCTAATCATCTAATCCTAGATTCCTAGTCCTTCGACATAGGCAAATATCTTTTTCAGTTAAGCACGTAGGATAATTAGATAAGCTCGATAGATGATATAAATTTGAAAACATTCTCCCCCTCAATCAATGACTCATTTTATAAGAAGTTTTAACCAAGCTGAAGTCATTGATTGGGTTTTGCAAATTTATGAAAATTCTGATTCTGATTGATTTTCAAGCAACTCATTTTCCACCATTTTCTTAAAACAAATATTTTTCTGAAGAATTTTAGAAGGAAAAATATTTGAGTAGGAACAACAGTCCTTCAACATATTTTCCTCATTTTGTTTTAGGATAAGTGCTCGATTTTTTTTTGAAAATTGGTTTAGCGCAACACTTTCCTTCCTTGAAGAGCGGGTTGCTATCTGAAATAATAGCAAACCATGGTTAACCGCGGGTTACAGTCTGAAATAACTGCAAGCCATATATTTAGACATGTTTTGAAAAAGAATATTTACACCTCCTGCTCGAACTTTATCTATGGTCCCGTGCCATTATTGAATGACATTTCTAAGACCGTAGATGTCATCGATACCAGAAGACATGTCTTAAGAAAACAATATTTTTGGTATTTTTAAATTTTCTGATTTTTATGGGTTTTTGTTGGTTTTATATTTTTTCGATTTTTTATTTATTTATGAATATATACAAAGATAGAGTAGATGATATAGTTTAAGAAAGATGATGATACGAGTACCGAGATAAGGATATCGAACAGCCCCGTTGTAGAAGATAGAAGCCATCACCTCTTAAACATTCACCTCCAAAGCTTTCGAGTCTCCTGAATTAAGAGAAATTGAACCATCTGAAAGTGAGACTTTGACAGCTTCCCCCTAAACTGAAAATATTCTTCTTTAGCAGATTCTAAGCTCTCTTTCAAGCTTTCCTTAGCCAGGTGCACAAGGAAGCACACCATATCATCGATCTTGCTGCTCCTATTAAGAATGATCATCGTGAATCTCCGTTCGAGGTTATATCATCCAATTGAACAGCAACGTATCATCCCACGCTTGAAAGATTCTTCTCAATTTTCTTTTCTACTGACGTCTGAAGCGATGCATTCCCAAAAGGTGTCAAGAGAACAATTCCCCCAAGTAGTTGAATTGATGTCGTCAGTCTCTTAGAATAGCGCTCACGAACCCGAAATACACATATACCCGAAGAGAGAGAAACTTATAACATCGAAGTAGCAGATTAAGTCCGATATCCAAAGAATAACCCCGATATATACTTTTCTCTCCCCTGAAGAAAGTGTATTAAGCTCAAGAACCCGAAGTACCCAAATGCCTAAAGAGAGAATAACTGATAACATTGAAGTAGCAGGCCGAATCACTAATTATCTATGCGGATGTCAACTCCGGAATAAGTGATTATATCTCTGAATCACTGATTAAGCTCTCAAGTGAAACAACTGAGCGCCCCCAATGTACACAATCTCTCTCTCCCCTGATGATTGCGATGATGGAGATCGAAATCATCACACACTTGTGTACCTCTTTTATCTTCAGAAACTAACTCTTCCATCTCTTCCCCCACATAGTTGGAATAAGGACACTAAACGCCATGAGTCAAACCTTGAGTTTCTCTGCGGTAATGACATTCGTCTTCCCGGGATATCTTCAATCACTTAGAAGTATTAAGTTCATCAAGTTGACTCGCGTTTAGATGCGTGTCTCCTTCCCCCTTGCTGGTTTTGATACTTCAGAATCAGCAACACATTATAAGCCCATGTACTAGAAATCTTTTGAGAAGATCGCTTGAAATCTTTGTGAGAATCAACTTGCTGAAGTACTGTGTGAGCAAATATAATTGGGGTTGAATCTGACTTTTCACTCTCCCCCAATTAGTGCTCTCCCCTAAACCGACAATCTGTTTGATAAATGCCCAGATTAAGAAGAAGTCTTTAGATCGTTAAATGTAACTCGTCTTTAGTCTTCTAACATGCAGCAGAAAATGTAGAACAGACTGTTGAATCGACCTTCTTCTAGATTGTCCGATTGGGAAATAGAAAGTTAACATCTTCTTCTCACCAAATGCATTCCCGTTAACTTGTAAATAGCAAATCCCCTTAACTCAAATCCCTCCCAATCAAACAAGAACAGAAAGATGTTCATTAAGGAAATCAGCCTCGCAACTGGAAGCACTTTGTCATTAATCAAATCAGCCGGTGTGAAGATGTTAACTAACGGCTCTTAGAAGAAAAATCCATGTGAAGATGACCCGATAAGAAGAAGCTCGGTTCTTACATGAGTTAGGAGCCGTATGACCATATATTCTCAGATATAACTCAACATGTAGAGTTATCATACTTCTTCTCTCCCTCAAGAATTGCATACGGAGATGCCATTCATGATTAAACAAATGAATATCTTTAAAAATGTAGTCTCTTCACACTTCTCCCCCTCAAAGGTTGCAAATGATGTCGCCATCGCCATTTTAATTGAGCAAGTGGAATAGGAGAACTAGCAACGATAGTCCGGTTCACTTGATAACTGAAAGCGCATGGAAAAAGCATGAAGCATGTTGACGAGAATGGTCATTAATAAGAAGATTTCCCTTCTTCAGAAGATAAAGCGCACTGAAGCGTACACTTTTCTTTTCTTTGAGGTATGAGGCTTGAATTGTTGTGTTCAAACATCATAATCTCTCTCTTTTCATCTACTCTTGGCAAACTTGTAATCAACCCCATTATTATTCAGTAGGCTCTTTGTCGTGACAGCTGATGGAGAAAACCCAATATGATGAATTTGACCCTGAAGTGAATTAACCCGAACTCGTGACTTAAACTTGTACATATGTAACAAAGAGCGGTGCTGAGAATTCATGCCCATTTTAATCTCTAAGTACTCTATAGTCTTCAACCAACCAACCATCAAGTATTAGACGTACATCACCTCTTGAAAATCCACAATTCAATGTGACACTGAGTACTACAATGTAACTCCTTAAAGTGATAGTTATTTTGTGGTGGTAAGAGCCCAATTCCCCCAAGTGGTAAAAGAAAAGGAAAAGTCACCCAACAATAACTAGATTTCCAAGACTTCGTTTTTGATAATAAGCTCGAACAAGGATCTTGAAGAATCTTCATCCAACCATCCCAGATACCTTCAGATACTAAGTACACTCGCCCGTGAAATTTCACTTCAACCTCAAATAGATGATAATGAATTAACGCCGTTGTCACATCTTCTGGTTAAAACTCAAATCTAGCCTCCTTTGTCATTTTAAGTGAACTATGATAATGGTTTTTATCCCGACCATGGTTAAAAGCACATAACCCCGTAAAATCATGTAATAACCAAACTGCCATGACGAATATCCAAACACACATCCAATTCATGAAGTACACCCTTTTATCCCTTCTTCGAAGTAGAAACTGTAGCACCAGAATTATATAAGATCCAGAAATACACTTTCCTTTCTCCAGGATGGTTTTATCATCATGGGATTTTACAATTCTATGGTTTAAACTGAGAAATAGATTCTTTCACGGGATTTTACAAAACCAAGAATAAACCGTAAGATAGATCCAGAAATGCACATTACTTTAACCGGGATGTTTTCATTGTCACGGGATTTTACAAGTCTATGATTTAAAACGAGAAATAGATTCTTTCGCGAGATTTTACAAAATCAAGACTAAACCGTAAACAATGTTAGTTTGAACGTGTTATGACAACTTTGGTTTCGGTGAATGTCTGTTTTAGGGGAACATGCAGCGGTTCATTATCCATCATCAGCAACATCATCAACAATTCTTTACCCATATGTAGACAACTTCACAAACCATACTAAGTCAAGTAGTATACACTACTTCCCCTGAGGTTGACCGTAAAACATCAAAGTACACGTTCCTCCCCCATGATGGTTTCGAACTTTCGGAAGCATCATTAATGTGTACACCCATCTGCACGAAAAGTTCTTGTCATAAGCAAACATCTTGAAGAGTCATGACATATTGAAGATTCTTGAAAGATTTTGCTTAGACTGTGAAGTATCATTGACATTCTATGGTGACGAATAATCCCTGAGAATCGCTGATCACATCTCATCCATTGAACTCTTTGCTAAATACACCATTCACGTATTTAGTCGGCTATTGCAGTGACCACTTGGTGAAGTAAACCCGATATACCAAACTTGATCATGAAGTAGAATTCCCCAGATTTGTTACTTAAACTTGCACTAAACCACGTGATAAAGAAACGGTGTACCCAATGTACAAGACCTCTTGACGTATCCTCAACTGCGTGAGACACCGAAGTGATAATTACGTTGTGGGTTAAGCGAGAAAGAATCACAAAAGTAACTAAATAGCCAAGTCTTTATCACACTCTATAAATGCCCAAACAAGTCATCTTCGCGGAAGGGTAGAAAGAAAGAAGACGAAATAAGTAAACGCGCCCGGAAAACCTTCTCCAAATCCAAATAAGAAATACCGTCCAAACAACCCCGTAGTCAACCGTGTTCAATAAACAATTCAGCCGTGACATAATATTCTTCGTGAAAATGTATAAGCCAAAGTATTACAACGAATCTCAACCTATCATCAACTCGCATCAAATCACATCATCAAATCTTTTCAACACGTCTCACATTATCCAAATATCATAAGTACGATCCAATTTTGGGAGGCCCGTCAGTCCATTATTTTATGATAATCCATGTCTAGTCAAACAAATGGATAAAAATCCCATTATCACAAAATCTATTAACTCATTCATGCGTTATTAGATCACAATCCAAAGTCCAAGATCAACTTCGTATAACTTAGATATACCCGATCCCAAAATGATAATCTACACAACACATGTTTCACTACTTGGTCCAACAAAATAGACTCACGAGGCCCAATAAAAGTCAATCCAGCTCCATAGACGTGAGAAGTCAGGCCCGTTAAATGCTTTAGAAGCCCATATCTTAATAGACGCACGCTCGGCCCTTTTTCAGCATAATTTGGTCTGATTTAGTCAAGCCCATAACAGAGTAAACTCGGCCCATAAGCCATCACCCGATCCAATCAGTAACGATTACACTGGGTCCAAAAGAAATCCTCAACCTTAGGGTATAAAACACGACCCTCATCACACACTTAACCCTAATCCCCTAATATCTCTCACCTAAAATCATTAGCCACCCTCCTCCCATTACTGTAAGTCACATTGCAGCCACACTCAACATTAATCACCTTCTCTAAATATATTTCCCACAATCCAAAATGCAGCTTTAATAGTAACAAACCATATTGACGCATCCGTTAAACCAATTAAGCTCGCCACGGGGATGGCTTGAGCTCGTCATCAACGCCACAGGGATGGCCATGGCAAGTTCTAAATTTTATTATAGTATTCATTTTAGAGTAGTGACATGAACCAATGAAAAACGTGTTATCATAATTGATAAAAACGTTTCATAATCTGTACAACACTCATGAAGTATAAACTTCAAACAAAACTGGATCAGTGAAGATGATTTATATTTCTTTTTCGTTAAAAATACCTTGAGTCTTGATTTGCTTAAGAGTTTAAACGAAAAGAGGTAACTGCGATCCGATTTAAATCAATGAAGCAATAGTTTTTTGGATCTTTGAAGCAGTTGTTGTTTTGTGTATAGATCTTTTAAGATCTTTGAGTTCAATGGACCACACACAATCGACAAGGCTGAGATCGAATTAAATTCATACTGATTTTCAACATTTACTTAACATTCATATTGAACTCATCGATAAGTAAGACTTAGGGACGAATCTGACAAAGAAAGTTTAACAGATTTGTTATATCTTTCTTAGTGAATCGGATATGATATATGATGGTAAATGTTCTTTCGATTGGTCCACCTTTAGAGGTGTAGATGATTCTTAAATTTGATTTCACGAAAGAATAATGCTGAGATCATTTAATGTGAATGAGTTATGACATGGATGATTAGTGAGAGTAGTCACGAGTCTTAGTCTTGATATGAGTATCACATGATAATAAGGATAGACATAGATCTTGAGATCATGAATATGTATGAGTCTGATTGTATATTCTTGAGATAGTGATTTAATAAAGTTGATGTTCCAACATGCATTGCGAATGATTTTTGATGATTTAGTTTTGTTTGATTGTGTTGACCCCTGTTGTTGCTATCCTTCTTCAAATTCTTGTCAAAATGCTCACCAAATCTTTTATCAAACATCAGTAAATCAAATCGCTTCCTTTTTTAACCAAATCGCTTTTGACCGAGTCAACAAACCGCAGTTGACCATTTGACCTTTTAATTCACAAATCGCATGTGAACCAATGCGTCAAAACGCATCAGTTTTGAGACAACTCGCATCATTTCATTCAAACAAATCGCATTTGACTTATCTTGAACCGCAGTTGACTTTTTAGACAAAATGCTCTTTTGACAAAACGCACTGAGTGCATTGAATCTAGACAGAATTTGAATTCAGATTCTAATCAGTATAAAGATGTCTTAAAATTGCTTAAGCAAGTATGACACAGTTAAAAACATTTTATGAACTGATTAGACATACCAAACTGCATCAAGACTCATAACAATCACAACAACAGATTGACACTTTTAAAAACTGATTCATTCAAGAGCAACCTTCAACCAAACAGAATCAAACACATCTAAGCATCACCAAAACCTTATCAAACCGCATAAAAGGCTACACAAACCGCATACAACCATGAGAGAAAAACCATACGAATCATCAAACACAACAAAACCTAGGCTCTAGTACCATTTGTAGGATCATATATAATATGTTGTTTAGATGATTCGGGTGGTCTAGGACTATGATTAAACAAGAGAGCCATGTTTAGAGAGATGAAGAGAGGAGAGGGTGATTCTAGAGAGATAAACAAAATAGAAAAGGTTAGATTATCAAAGAAGCACCACCCCTTCCAAGGATGGAAGGGGTATTTATAGTTACATACAATACGCCCTCCTGTCGGGCTGTGGATCAGGCATACAGTGGGTAAAGACCCGTCCTTCCTCCACGGTGTTACTCTAAACTAATCTACGCTAATAACTAACTAATTAACTACTAAACAACGTAAATAACGATATGTCTACGAGGTAACTTATGCTAGATTATATTTGGGGTGACCGACACTTCACTATGAAATTTCCAATTCCTAACAGATGTGAAGCATTGTTCTCATGATTTATGAATGTCAGTCAGGTTGGTGGTAATGGTTCTGATGGTACCTGATGTAACTAATCTTAACATAATAATGAATAAGATTTAATGTTTAATCTATGTAATCTTTCTAAGCTGATATTGTTATTTATTTATTTATTTATTTTTTAATTTTAAAGTTAGGAGGTATATAGATAATGGTTGTTATGCTTTGACTGTTTCTCTTTCACACAGGCGAATAAAACACATTGTAAGATTGGATCTGGTGAGATAAATTAGGGCTTAAAAAATAGGGGTTTTAGGTATTCTACACAACATCAAAATCAGAACATATGATATATGATTCATGATATGATCATCTTTGCTCTTTATTCCTGATGATTGTTGAGGCTTGTAATGGTGTTATCTGAAAGATCAAATAAAGAGGTCATCCACATGATTACAATGTAAGCAGATAGTACATTTATGTATATTGTTGGATTTGTATGTTGGTGTGGTTCATTTATTTTATTTTGATTCTATTGAAGCAATTTATGATTGTATTTTGCCATGTAAAGTTTGATTCTATGATCAGCAATATAAAAAGAAAAAATGCAGGCTGAGAATAGATACATGGGTTTATAGACAGATAGGTTACCTAACTTTCCAACTTTATTCGCCTAAGTTACCAAACTTTCATTTTGTTCACTTAAGTTACTGAACTTTAGTTAAGCATTCAACCTCTATTTTTTCAGCGTAATCAAAGTAATCGAAATGCATTTTTTTAGGTAAGTTAAGTAACCTAAATGTAGCGTTTTAGAAATTCAGTAACCTAAACGTAGCATTTTTTTAGTTAAACTAGCATGGTACCCGCGCAAAGCAGCGGTTCAGAGGCGAATTGTGTTTAACGATTTTCTGATTTTATATTTTTTTTGCCGAATATTGTTTAACAATTTCTAGAAATGAAAGATAATAGTTTCTAAAAATTGTGTGTTTGTGTTATGAGAATGAAGAATTAATATGCCATTATTATATATGCAAATGCAAAAAGTTATTAATTTTAACTATTTAAACATATTAAATTCATTATATTAGTTATATTTTATTATTGTAACATGCATCCAATTTGATGTCATAGTTTAATGTGCAATTAGTGTGTTTTTAAAGTTTTAATTTCAAAAATTACTAATAATAGCAAGTGTGTAAGCTTAAAATTTTTAAGACTTCTAAAAATAAAAGTTCTAAATGCTTTATATATAGTTAAGATAACCTGTTTGCAAAAAAGTTTAGTAACTTAGGCGAATAAACTTGGAAAGTTGGGTAACTTGTCTGTCTATAAACCCTAGATACATTGTGATGTATTAAAGTTTGGGTTAAAATAAGAAGTAAGAGTCCAAATAAGAAGTAGATGTGTGGTATTTGTGGGTCATATTGTGTTTATATCTCCAAGAGCAAAGTTATATGGATTTCACTTACAAGTAAGCATTTGCGTTTAAAGTTAGTGTCATGTTTCATTTTCTAAGTGATAAACATGCGGTTTGGTTTGGATTATGGGGAGTTTTCGAGTAAGAAATAATAGTTGGGAGTTTGAAATCACTTTTGAGCGTTAAATCTGTAGAGTAGATCAGTGGGTTAGGCAAATTATGTTTTGGATTTGAGCCTGAATAGTATAATGGGTGGAGTCCTGATATGAAGTAGATGTGTGGTATTTGTGGGTCATATTGTGTTTGTATCTCCAAGAGCAAAGTTTTATTGATTTCACTTGTAAGTATGCATTTGCGTTTTCATTTTCTAAGTGTGATAAAATATGGTGTTTGTTTTGGACTATAGGGAGGTTTCGAGTAAGAAATAATAGTTTGGGAGTTTGAAATCACTTTTGAGCATTAAATATATAGAGTAGATCACTGGGTTAGGCATATTATGTTTTGGATTTGAGCCTGAATAGTTTAATGGGTGTGTTTCTAAATGTGGTTATTCGTTCAAAGTTGGCTACTTTATGATGTTATGATATGATGTGTTTTGAGAGATTATTGGGAGGGCGTTTGATTCATATTGTGTGATTATAGAGGTTCAGTAAGTGATTTGGTTTGGTTATTAAATTTCAAGGATCGATGTATGACGATTGCATTTTGATATAACAAATAAGCAATTTTGAAGGTTCTTAATACTCAACTCCACTCTGTTATAGTTTTTTTTTGAAAATAAAAGCAGCAACTTGTGAATAAGATCTTCAACACGGCAAGTTTTGGGTCATTCTTGATCAAGAATAGGGCAGCTCAACTTACTACATCACTGGTCAAGTTATCGAGTGTTAGGTTGGAGTTTTAAGTGTTTGGATAACATTGTTTATCTGTTCATTGCATCTGTATACAACAGATAGGTTGTTTGGAGTAAACCAAACTATAAACCTTAATATGTTATTTTGAGGTGTAAATAAGTTATGATGAATAAGCACTTTAGAGGTGTTTGAAATGGAACCATGTATCAGACGACATATTTTAGATGTGCATATATAATGAAATAAGTTGGCACATTCTTCAAACATACAAAACTGCTTTTATACTTATAATTAGAAAACATTAATAATTTAGTCTTCACCTTTGTCTTAAAATTGCAAGATGTCAATATCAATTTTCACCTACTATTGCTTATCACAACGACTACCATAAGCATCATCCATCTCTTCATAATTTGAATCATTGGTAGGAGATACAGACTGCAATGGTATAGCTTCAGTTGGTGTTTGGTTTGATAATGACAAGAGCAAACCCATGATTTTTTTTTTTTTTTTTTTTTTTGTACTTAGCTTTGAAATAACATTGTCTCAACTTTTTTGTGGTTTTGGAAAGCTGTAAATCCGGGTATTCTTCTAGTTGGCTTTTTTCTTCTTGCAGCATTTTTATTATTTCTCGCTTGTTGTCATCTGGTTTTGCACCTCCATTCTCAGCCTATAATGCAAACAACATGGCAGTCAATACAGTTGTAATAGACAAATGTTATCTAAGATTCAGGAAAAAAAGGTTAGAGTTAATTCATTTACAACCTGGAAATCGTTAATCATTGCTTTTATACTCTTAAGCTTACGTTAAGGCCAACACTGAATACCCACGTCTCTACAGTTATATTTGAGAGCAGTTAAACCAATATTGAGCTCTTTTGCAGCTTGCCTTATCGTCATGTCAAAGTACTGGTTGATTTCTCCTTGATGTATGCCATGAGTTTGTAATATGTATACCTGATATGTGGGTGTGAACAAACAATTGGATCTGTAGGTGAAGGTTAGAGTGTGTCTTTTTAAAAGCCTTACCAAGCTCTGTAGCTTCCGAGCAGTTACAAAAAGGTTTTGTAACTTCTGGTTACTCATAAATCTAATTTACTATATATTAATAAGATGTTTGAGTTTCACTTTTGGCACTTGCGATGACATTGTTGTTTATTGCTCAGTTATAATATATACAATTGAAAGGTAAAATAATTCTTTAATAATGTGACTTTGCATATGATGTTAATTGCAAAACTATATCTGTCCATCCTAAAAATGAAATAGCAATATAAATTTAAGGGCAAAAGTCAAAAATGAAAAACATGCTTTTCTAGATGTACTCATATGCTAAACATGTCAATTTAAATACCAACATGATATACATAAATCAAATTTTGTACTATAATGTGTAATTTCGCAAGTGATTTTACAAAAATACCCTTTTCTTCTTTATCTCCATCTTCTACAACTTTAAACCCAGTTCACTTCCTACCAACCACCATCTCCGACAATTTTCTTGTCCAACATTTATCCGGAACTTTTATTACTTCCAAAATGGCTATGTTACTAGAGTTACTTCTATTTAGCACTTCGTAAAAATTTATTTAACACTATTACTCCCTAAATATTTATATACTAGGCATTGTTAATTACATAGACCATGATAATAATTCCTAAAATCCTTTACAAATCTGAAAATCATCTACAATGAGACAACCGCATATTTCAAAGATAAAAATATAATCCGCAATGCTCTATAAACCATTCAAATATTACTTCATTTAATCGCCACTCCCAAAGTAATTCATTGTTTTTACATATCATTTTGATTTTATTTCTTATGAGCAAATCGGAAAATCTTTGTTGGTGGATGTGGGGCTCAATAAATGGGTATCAATTGTGTACATTATCAAATAGCGTGTACGGAATTTCATTTCTGTATCAAACACCCATGGTGATGAAAACGTGATTCGAAGTTGAACCCAAATTGGGTTTAGATTAGATTTGATTACATGCTATGAATTTTTGTTGGTTTAGTGTTTAGATGCATGAATTGAAGATGGAATTATATGAACTCAAGCTTTGTTGACTGTTGTTATGGACTAACAAATGGTTTAACAATAACGGAAAAATTATAGAAGATGGGTGGTTGGAGGCCGGAAATAATGGCCGGAATCTGGGTTTGGAAAGGTAGAAGATGAATATGAGGAAGTATTTTCGTCCATGTTTAGAGCTTAAGTACAAAATTTGAACATATGTGTAGCATATTGGTACTTAAATGAACATGTTTATCATTTAGGTACAACTGAAAAAGCATGTTTTTCATTTTTGACTTTTACCCTAAATTTAATTAGTTGAACATTGAGTTGTTAGGAGTAGCTGTAACTTTGTTTGCTTTACAGATGTACATGTACATTGACTTGAAGTTAAATTATTACAGATACTTATAATTTTGTAAGTGACTCAATTAGGGTTGGTTATGATAATCAAATTTACATACCTTTGTATGTTGGGTAGCCAGATGTTTAGCAGATGGGAAAGAAAATTATGGTAGTTAATAAAGATAAGGTAGTCCTTCTTTCTTATGTATAAAGAGGTGATTTATATTAATTACTTAAAATATAAATTGACACCTTAAGATAAGCTGTTAAAGGTCTCTTTCATAGACGGAACTTGAACATTTTTTTGGGTGGGCTGAATTTGTTTTAGGAGGGCCGAATCGGAGATTTGTTTGTAACCTCAATTAAATTACCCCTAAAACCTATAATATTTACACCAGGTGCCGCAAATTTTGGGGAGGCCGCGGCCCCCAGGTCTCTATGAAGGTCCGTCCTTGGTCTCTTTGAAAACAATATTTCGGGTTCGGGTCTTGAATTCTTTGGCTTCGTCCTCCATCATTAGGATCTTCAGCCTGTTTGGTGATGCATGATTTCTAACCAGGTTTTAATATTTATAATATCTCGTTTACCTATGTATAACAACCCGTAAATTTCTGGATTATTATAATAATATTTATTACGTCAGAAAATACAAATTGGTTATTTTCTGACAGCCGTCGATATAAAAAATTTAAAAACGAGAGGTCATCTCGTTCTCTTGAAAATACGACACCGCACACACGGTACTTTTCCACTATGTATCTTTATAGTAAATGTAAAATTTTGATTATCTGATTTATAATTTTAAGCGTACGTGAGCTTAACTAATCAGTTTGAGAAGCTATTGCACGATGCAGAACACAGTAACACACTAAATTGCTATTTTGCCTAGAATTAAGTAAGGTTATTACTTTTTGGCACTTACTGATGAATTACGAAAGAAATCGAGAGGTTATCTCGTGACTTTAGAAACACACGACACCGCACGCATACCGACACTGACAGAATAATGACGAAACTGATATTATCTAAATTCTAAATAATAACGATACCATATTAAAACACCCTTAAAAACGCTTTCAAAAATATAAGTTTTATATTTTGCAGGTACTAGGAAGGTACAAATACGTGAAACTTCGACAGAACACGGAGCATAATTAATACACTATTTATTAATAAGACAAAAAATAAATAAATAAATAAATAAATAAAATAATAATCCTAACTCACTATTTTTTATCCCATCGTTTTCCTCTTTCTGCGTTTTCCCCCACGCCTCCCACACAAACCCCAAAACTCTACTGCTAATATTTTTTTACCCATTGAACTTTTAAGAGCACTGGGTACAGTGGTGCCAAACTCTCGTGCCGTTCTCGTGCCAAACTGCCACGTCAGCAGTTTTTGAGTTTGGCACCAGAAACTGTTTGGCACCACATTTCTGGGGTATCCGTTGGCACCAGAATTTCTGGTGCCAAACTCATTTTTTTTTTTATAAAATGTAAAAACAATATATTCTAAAATTACTTTATTCATTAAAAAAAACATTACAATAAAAAAAAAACATAAAAACTTAAAAAGATAAAAATTACAAACTAGTTATAATTTCTCCAAACATGTTCCACAAGGTCATCTCGAAGATCGTTGTGTATTTTGCTATCTCTGAGTTCTTTGTGTTTTCGAACATGTAAATCACATCTTTCGGTTCATTCCCATGTAATGTCTGGCGTTGGATCAATGAACACATCTCTTAAATTCACTACGTATTTTTCGTCTTCCAATATCATGTTATGCAACATTACACAGCAATTCATGATCCTTCTCAAAGCGTTGATTTCGAAAGCACGTGCGGGTTGTCGTATAATTCCCCAACGACCTTGTAGGACTCTGAAAGCTCTTTCGATATCCTTTCTAGAACTTTCCTGAATTATTTTAAACCTCAACGTTTTTCGGACCTTGCAGAAAACGTTTTCACAAACACGGACCATGTTGGATAAATGCCATCGGCTAGATAGTAACCTTTGTTGTACACATGCCCATTTACTTCAAACGGGCATTCCGGAGCTATACCGGCAAGTTCATCATCAAATAACGGAGAACCATATAAAACATTTAGATCATTATTTGCACCAGGAACCCCAAAATAAGCATGCCATATCCATAACCGTTGATCCGCAACCGCTTCTAACATAATAGTTGGGTATTTATGGCCACGCCTTTTGAATTGAGGGGCTAAGGCTTTTGGGCAATTTTTCCAATCCCAATGCATACAATCAATACTCGAGCATTCCCTGAGTCCATGTTTTTGTTTATGCAATGCATATAACATTTCAATATCAGCTAAAGTGGGCTTCCTTAAATACTTCTCAACGTATAAAACATGTATGCATTTTGTAAAG
Organism: Chrysanthemum makinoi; assembly: GCA_910596185.1. NCBI lineage: Eukaryota > Viridiplantae > Streptophyta > Magnoliopsida > Asterales > Asteraceae > Chrysanthemum > Chrysanthemum makinoi. The sequence goes on along the minus strand of OU343225.1, from coordinate 5,916,161 downwards.
TCGATTAAACATTGTCGTTGAGTTCGTTCGGCAATTTGCAAGTACTCATCAAACGCATCAGGTAGCGTCGCGCTAATTGCCGTATAGCAGATGTGAACTTCAAAATAGGATCAATACTTTTACGACCGGTAGCATCATAACCATCTCTAAAAAATTGAAAGTATTTGGGAAGGGGTTGGGCATCATAACTTAGAATAGCATTAACTATTTTTTTAAAAAGTGTAGAGCTCATACGATACCTTCGTCGAAAATTCTCTTCTGGATATTTAGGACCAATCTCTGCGTCGCCGAAATAGTCGTCGATTAGGCGTTCGCCGCCGTTTCTCGTTGACGTGGTATATATGCCCTCCTTTTAGGACTCGATCTTGATCCACCGGCTTCTTGATTACACAAATTCATATATTGTTCATACTCTTGATACTGAACGAATATATCTCTCTCGGTCGTCTTTAAAAAATCTTCATAATTGTCTAAAGTGCTTCCGCCGAGGGGATGGTTTGGATCCATAATGAAAGAAAAATGAGTGTTTTTTGAGGTGTGAATTAGGTTTGAAGAGTGTGTGAAAATATGGAAGAATAAGGAGGTTTTTATAAAAAAATTTGGGTACAAATTCAAAAAAAACGGCTATATTTGCCACCACCAACGGCTAGTTTTTCAAAAAAAAAAAAAAAAAAAAAAAAAGTCTGGCTGTTAAGTTTGGCGCGAGGGACTTTGGCGCGACAGGGGTAACGGTGCGCCAAGCTTGGCGTCGCGCCAAAGGATTTGGCACGAGCCAACAGCTCACCGTACCCCTGCTCTTAATCAAATTATGTTTCATTCGACTATATATATTTTTGTTGTCCATTGATATTGTTTATTTAAAATATTTCAGTAGTGTTGTTGTATTGCTGTCGAGACCCAAGAAAACCAAAAACGAGTAATATTAACTTAATTTCAGTGTTGTGGTTGCTATGATGTGGACAAATATATCCTTAGACTTAGTCTAGGCTTATACCCTTGGCTTATTCGTTGTGTTTTTGGCTTATTTTTCCTATTTCGCGATTGAGGTAGAAACCCTCTCGCAGGGTGTTATTTTGCTTGACCCGGTTCAGCTCACTCATCCTATAGACTCGTAAGAGTGATGGAGTCGAGACCCTCTCGCTCAACTCGGGTTATAACCTGTTGACATAAAGCGAAAATCCAATCGTAGTTTCTTTTGTTATTCTAGTTGAAATGGTGTCATGTGTTGACATAATAGTCTCGATATAGCTCGTTGTTTTTAGTTTAAGACTGCGTCTGGAATTACGTTTTCTCTCGACCCCAAAACTGTGTCAAAAAAATTATTTCCAAGATAAATATTGTATTAAGTGTTATTGGGATCAGCGCCCACATTTAAAGGGTGCGTTTGGTTAACAATGACAAAAACTTAGCCTACTAACTTTTCTTTGAACATATGTATAAGCTGGGCCGAGGCCCAGTTTTCATTAAGAATCCGTTTGGTTTTGCTGCAGCCCACACCGAGGGTTTAATCACTTTCCGAGTCCGCCACGTATCAACGTTGGAGCAACTAAATCATTTCTCGCCTCGACACAACTCGCACGACTTATTTTCTATTGCAATATGTGCATCGACATCTACTCGCGCCGACAAACATTAAATAATACGGGTTAACGATTTCAAACATATAGACTAAAATGAATTAACAATCGACAAACATATATATTAGCACGAGTAACTAATATATGTCGCAACAAATTTATAAAGGTAAAACACATTTTCTCTATGGAGTTACAAAACATACACTTTTTAACTAAAGAAAACCAAATTAAAAATTATACGACTTATGACACTAGTCTAATCGATTGAAATAGAAAATTTCACTCGAGTTATGCTAATTTGCTATAACTATATAAACTATTGTTTGAACACTAGTAATGCAAATCCCCTAGTGAGTCATATTTAAGCTTTTCAAATATACCTATTTTGAAAATATAACTACACCAATCTCTTATAAAATTAAGTTGAAGACTTAACTTTCCTTTTAAGAGAAAAACATTTTTAAACGATATAGGAACTCATGATAATGTATTTTGGAGCGTACACCATTTTTTCTAATTACAAGTGTATACGCGTTAAATTAAACTTAAACATTTTCTCGACACCTATCTTAACCATTACTTACAACATAAGTATATATACTTGTTACATCTCTTTCTATCAAGCCATATACGTCTACAATAAATGTATCATTCTTCGCAAGTCATTATTGGTCAACATTAAGCCGAAGCCTCGTTCAATCTCGATAATCTTCTATTTTATACTTTTACACTTTCATAAGCCGAAATACATGAAGAATTATTTTCAAACTGAAACGATGCCACACCAGCAACAACAAAAACATAAATATTGAAAACTTATAAATTTTCATTAAACTTTATCGAGTCTTAAACATGAATAAAGACTAAACTTGCCGTACTAAATTAGGTTGCGTAACGGAGCCGTGCACTACCACTAATTGATTTATTTCTTTTCGACCGCTAAATGCTGAGGTGAGTTTCATAGCCCATACTTTTACTTGTTTTATAACTATTTTAGAGGAAGATACATGTTCATTTTACTTAAATGAATTGCTTTACTGAAATTGTGCATTTCCATGCAAACCATGCTTTATGATTCATATGATGTGTTTATCTAATATACTATTGAATGTTTTCTTGCAAACTTAACTGTTTAAAGCTACATCACACAAAAGATGTTTTCTGGACCATACCAAAATGCTTTACTTAGAATATTACGCAGCTTAGCCTAAGTCCTTAGATCCCAAAATGCCCTTTTCATGAATCGTCAATTCTGCTGGGAAGCGAATGTTATAAATAAATCTATTGGGGGTGACTCGCCCGTTCGGTTAGCCATACATGGGTCAAGGCAAAACGTATAGCATGTCGGAATCGAGTGTATTGGGATAAATACTCGCTATGGGTCCCTTACTAGTATGACTTCATTTTGCATACAGAAAACTGCCGTAGCTTCGGTTGTATGAACTTAGTGCTAGCGTAATAGATATACTATATGTCATTATATTCGTTGTAATGTACATATACCCTACTTTTGGTCCTTAAATGAAATTTATATCTAAGGTAAACACAGACTTTCATGACATTATGCTAGACGTAATGATCATCAAAACTGAATGTGAAATGGTACACTGAATTGTTATTTAAACAAATCTATGAACTCACCAACCTCGTGTTGACACTTTTTAGCATGTATTTTCGGTTTTAAAGTGATACTTAACTTTGGAGGCGCAAGACAAATGCATGTGGTCATAAATTCTCTGATAAACATAAACGGGGACTTTATTATTGCCCTGTTTTCAGCACTAATTCAATGATGTAAACTTTGTTTTCAAGAATGAATAAAAATTCTTTATGAAAATAAGTTGTTCTATGCTTATGTTGTGATATCAATTTAGTAGCACCCCAAGGATTGTGTGCTTCCGTGAGCTATTTTGGGGGTGTTACAAACTGCGGGGGAGTATTAATGGATAACTAGGTCCAAGCCCGGTTTGTGGGTTTTGAGAATTAGGGTTTTACCATTATAAATAATGGTCATCAATAAAGTTATACCTACAAGGTTTACAATGTTCTAACAATCATGGGGATAGAGGGGTATTTTCATCGCAATGGGATTCAACATTTGAGCATGGGGCTACTATTGCTTTCACATCAGTATTCTCCATGAGATCGAGAGCTGAATGACCATGAACAAATTTTTTAGTGTTCTATGCGGATGATGTAGTTTTTGTTGGACAATGGAGTGATGGAAATATTAATTGACGCATGTGCTAGATTGTTTTCATTATGTTTCAGGTCTTAAGATCAATATGAGCAAAAGTAAGATCATGGGGCTGTATGTGGATGACACGATTGTACACCAAGCGGCATCTAAGCTGGGATGCCTAGTGCTTAATAGTCCTTTTCTTTATCTTGGTACTAAAGTGGGAGGAGCTATGTCGCGTGTTGAAGAATGGAAGGTGATAGTTGATAAAGTAAAAAGTAGACTTTCTAAGTGGAAGCTGAAAACTTTATCTATCGGAGGCCGTCTAACATTGTTGAAGTCTGTATTAGGGTCTATACCTATTTTCCATATGTCAATTTTCAGGGTCCCGTCGAAGGTTCTCCAGGTTTTGGAATCTATACGTGGACAGTTTTTTAATGGTCATGATGTGGGTAGTAATAAGGCTACGTGGGTGAAGTGGAATAGTGTTCGACAGATAAAAACATGGAGGCCATGCGTTAAATAGAGGTTTGATCTGAAGTGGGTATGGAAATTTTAACTCGAAAAGAATCTCTATGGACGAAGACTATTAGTGCTATTCATGAAGTTAACGGTAATCAATTTTCGGAGTGTAAAATGGGAGGTCGGGTGAAATTCGAAGACTATTGGCTTTCCATTGTGAATGAAATTCGGGTGTTGCAAATAAAAGGGGTGGATATTTTTGATTTTTTGAAACTTAGATTGGGTAATGGGGACATGATCAAGTTTTGGCTTGATAACTGGTATGAAGGTGGTATCCTTAAAAACATTTTGCCTCATCTGTATGCGCTGGAGACTGATAAGGAAGTAACTGTAAGCTTAAAGCTGAATGATTTGAATATGGAGTGCTCTTTTCGTCGTGCTGTTAGGGGAGGTATTGAGGAGGAGCAACTCAATTTTTTGTCGGAGATTGTAAGGTCTTTTAATCTTGTTCGATGTATGACAGTGGGTGTGGAGCTTGGAGAACTCGGGTGAATTTACGGTGGCATCTGCTCGAAAGTTAATTGACGAGGTTCGTCTCCCAAAAATCAGTGATACGACTAAGTGGGTGAAGTGTATTCCTATTAAAGTTAATATTCTTGCTTGGAAGATCAAGAGTGATGCCCTTCCTACTCGGATTAACATCTCTCGAAGAGGTATTGATATTCAATCCATTTCTTGCCCCATATGTGATCACGGTGCTGAGACTTTGGATCATTTGTTTTTTAAATGTAATATGGTTCGAGAGATAGGCAAAAAGATTGCCCGATGGTGGAACATTATCTTTGAAGAGGTGAACTCGTATGATGAATGGAAAAGGTGGATTGTGTCTTGTCGCATGGATTCTAAGCTCAAACATATGTTCGAGGGTATTTGGTACTCGTTATGGTGGTATGTGTGGAATTATCGTAATAAGCTTCTCTTTGATGATAAGATTCCCACGAAGGCGGTTATTTTTGACAATGTTATATCTAGTTCTTTTTACTGGTGTAAGTCTAGATGTAAAGCATCGTTTGCTTGGAACGATTGGCTCAAAAATCCTTATCTTATTTCTTTGTAATCTAGCTCCTTGCTAGTTTCTTTTTTAATATAATTTGCCGTTAAAAAAAACTAATGGTGTTTGGCATGCGAATTTTTTTGTATGGAAACAGTCATGCGTATATAAATGACATAACAACCCTTTTCTAATTACTTGAAATAAATCAATGTTTCCCTTCAAATTCTGTACAAAACAGAAAATTTGCATTTCCTACTTTAACGATGAAAACTACAAAACACATTCTTTTTGTTTTCCTTGTAACACTTTGTTTTATTAAGAATATAAAACAAGATTATATATGAACGCATTTTCTATGTTTTGTCCCTCTCTTTTTACAAATCTAAAAATAGAAAATTAAGATATTTTTCCTCTAACTGAACGCACCATAAGCATCTTTAGTGTAAAAGCAAGAAAACAGACACACTGATTCTCCTTTGGTGTACCTAAATTAATATGACAAATCATGATCAACAAACCTTAAATTAGCATCAATTCTTCATCTTTTTTCTTTTTTTTAAAGATTTTTTCATAAAATTTCAAAGAAATCATGTGTTCGATGAAATGTCCCATTAAAGCTATTTTGTGATTTTTTGAGTTTGAATGTGTTCATTTGAATATTAATGTTTTGGTAATTCATAATAGTTTCAATATACGATAAAAATTTTTAAATTGTGATGAACGAAACTTTAAATATGCAATTGTTCATCACAAACTATTCATCAAATGTCCATCAAAGAGAATTTAGCAAAGAAGTTGTTCATCAAAGAATGTGGAAGAAACAAAATTGTCATCAAATAAATGTTCATCAAAGATTTTACATGGAAGTTGTTCATCAAAGAATGTTAAGGAAACAAAGTTGTTTATAAAAAAACAAAAATGTTTGTTATGTTCATCAAGGAATAAATAAATGTGTGTTATGTTTTTGAATATTGGGTTCGTTTGTAGGACGAAATGAAATGTGAAATGAATGGAATAAACGATGTAATGTAATGATTTATTACCGTTATTAATCATGTTTGGTTGGTAAAATGAAGCCGAACCAAGCTTTCTAAAGTTCTTAAACGAGTCAAGCTTGAATGACCTATTAAAAGAAATATGACATCTAAGAAATGAAAATATGACATCAAAGAGAATGACCTATTAAAAGAAATATGACATCTTTAACACAATTTTGACTTTCTAAAGTTCTTAAACGAGTCAAGCTTGAGCATTTTGAATAACTATCGACGAGCTCACAAGCTTTAAAAAGAGGCTCAAAGAGGTAAAATGAAGGCCGAACCAAGACCAAGCTTTAGCTTGGATCGTCTTCTTAAATGAGCCTAGACTGAGCCTTATGAATATCTATCCACGAGTAAAGCCTGAGCCTATGAATAATTATCCACGAGCTTGAGCTTTAAAAAATAAGGCTAAAAAGAAAGCAAGAAGAATAACAGCCTTAAACTTAAGGTTGCTGATTTTACTTACTTCAAAGTAACATGTTCCTTGTCTCAAATAACAGCCTTAAACTTAAGGTTGCTGATTTTACTGATGTGAGACAAAATCAAACCATTTGTAAATTTTACGCATCTTGATCCAAGTATCTCTCTTTGAAACACAATACTCAAATATTGGATACACAGTAGCTTGTTGCGAAGTCTCATGAAGGAGAACGCAAAACCACAAACTAATAAATGTGTCCAAAGTTGGCAAAAAGTCACCTTCTCAACTAATTTCTAGCATTAATCAAGGCTTCACGTTATATAATTGGGGTACATGTAGTATCGTTTGATTGCTAGAAGAATGAAGATACGACAACAATTATTCAAAAAGAGTTCAATGAGTTTAAGGTTGTCGAGGTAACTTTGAAAAGTTTGGAGGCCTACGTTCCATGAATGTCGTCTTTCTCAAGTTAGTTTTATAGAAAATGACAGAGTTGCATTTCCTCCTATTTCCTAAACGAGAATCAAATGAACGATTTATTAGAAAAATATGATGGAAATGGAAAGGAATATCAAACTCAGCATGCCCAACATCAACTGCATTTAAGGATGATTGTGGCACCAGAATGGCAGTTGCAGGGACGGAGCTGTGTGGGTGGTAGGGTATGCCATGGTCAAACCATAATTATGAAACAACGCCTATATTTCCTAAGACTAAGATACCATGTCTCAAAAAACTCCTAAAACCAAAATACCAAAATCGTGACGCCAACAAAACTTCTAAACTTTCCAACACCGGATCCTTATTTGCGTTTGACCGGTCACTCACCAATCATTAATTTTCAACCCGCAACCATTTTTAATTATTAATTAAATTTAAATTTTAGTGTTAAAAAAAATGAAAATGAAAAAAAAATGTTGTTGTAGAGATAAAAAGTTAATGTGACAGTGGTGTTGTAGAGATAATAAGCTAATGTGACAGTGGTGCCTTCGGTCCTGTGTAGGTCACCATTACGGGTAGCCTTAGCGTTAATTTGTTGTATGACAACATTGTTGAAGAGTGATAATGTTATATTGATGAATGAAAACTTGTACTCCATTACACAAGACGCTTCATCTCCAAGAACATGTTTCTATTAAATTTATCTACTTGCATGATTGTTACAACTTCGAATAACCAAACTAATCCAATACCATCTTTGCAAACTGTTTTGTTATAAGTGGTTGCCAAATCCAAGTTATTCAATTATCACAAAAACCTTGTGTTCATGACAAGCATAATCACAAGTTTAAAGAATGAGGCTCTTAAAACTTTTTGTTTTTTTTGTTGCACTGAAATAATGTTTCAAAGCCTTAAAACATGTTGCGATTAAACTTCGAATACATAAAGATATAACTAAGCAGCAAAAGAAGGAAAAAAAAAAACATGGAGGCAGAGCCAAAAAACAAAATGCATCTGCCTCAAAACCGGACTAAAACTGGTATACTGGTTTTAGTAGGTAAATGGGTCAAACATTTGCACCTCGGTTAATTGACAGAGTAGCTACATTAGTTTACGGCATTCTACATCTCCCGGATCATATCCCATAAAGGTTTCACGCCAAAAAGAGTTACAAGAAACACCATATAGTCAACGTACAAAATATCCAACCACCTACCGTCAATTCAAACTATCCATGATTGTTCCTCCTCTTCCTCCTCTTGATCAGGATAATTGTTCATGGGATTGTCTTCGGCTGACCTCCCAAAAGAAAATAAACAGAACATAAGAAACACCTAAAGATGCCTACATGCTTTTTAATCAGAGGTGGCAAGATGGGCATGTTGGGTTCAGGAGTCAAAACCAGGTACAAGAAACTAAAGAAAATGGGTCATTTAACCCATTCCCCTTTTGGATACCGGTTTAGTATAAAACTCAAACCACCATCAACCCATTCACAAGCAAATGGTTCAAATTGCCAACTCTACTTATAATCATATACGCATAATGGAATATACTGTTAGAATCATCAGTATCGTAGTCTGATTTATCACGGCCGTTGTAGAAATGCAACTATGATCTTTGTCTTACTTGCTGTCAAGAAATACGGAATGACAAGCCTCTTGAAAAAGTAGGGAGAATTTGGGAGCTCTAAAGACCACTGTCATGTGGGAGAGAACATTTCAACCTGTGCAAAATGAGTAACTAAAAACAATAAGATATTGTTACTGAAGACAGTGGTACCCCTACACAGGAAAATTCAGAACAAGGACGAGATAGTCATAGAAGAACGTGAACAATCACGTGAAAAATAATTTTCTTTTAGATGATTACCTTGAGTCTTTGCTTCCATGGCTAGCTCCACCTTTTGTTCTTCACAAATTTGTTTTAGAAATGGAAAGAGTGCTTTGAATAGATAGTGAAGATGCTGCAACTTCACATTATCATCGAAGGTTATATCCGGCATCTGTTTTACAGAAGTAAAAACATTAGCATAAGGTAAGCACGTGAACTAAATCCACATAATCATATCTCTAGAACACATAACAAACCTTATCCGAGACTGATTTACTTATTCTTCTTTTTTTTGTTGATGGAACAACTTCCTAATCAGGTTTTCTTTTACAGAGAGACGCTATTAGAAAATCATCACTTGAAGTATCTATTGCTTCCTCATATTTTGAACAAGTTTTATCATTTGAAGTATCTATATTCTCATTCTCCTGTTCATCTACATCACAAGAGTGTTAAGTTCCTCAACTTTCAGAAGAGTTATAAAACATAATGTATTACTAATCTGTTACCTTCGTTCACCACTTTATCTTCTTGAGACGCTTTCTGCTTTTTCCTCTGATGATAGACTTTGTACACCTCCCGATTTTTCCTCTGTGGTATAGCACTGTTGATGTAACCCATAGTTACGGGCGTGTTGTCAGTATCAGATGATGATGGAAGTGAAAGTTTAGGAGCCGTTTTTGTTGTTGTAGCAATGACTGGAATCGAAGTGTCTGATAAAAGCCCGAAAAATGGAATTTCAGTGTAATCAGCATGGTTGTCTTGAGAGTCTGGAGGGGGTAGTGAGGAGTGGGGACAGACATCCTCTGATCCGTGATCATTACTCAGAGGAATAGATGATAACTGATGCAGTTTTTCCCCAGGCTCAGTAATCTCTTCGTTTATCATCACTTCTTCATCACCATCATTATCGCAATCCAAGACAACTGTTTCTGTATCCGGCATTTCTGCATCTTTTCGTTGTTCTTGTGATGGTGTTGTGTTAGGATCATGTGTTTGTGTAGATGCTGGTTGCTTTGCAGATGAAGGTTCTCCGACAATCTTGGCTTTCTCCGGATTCTCCCCCTCATGAGGATCTTGATGAGGGTCCTCATGGGGTCGTTTCCAAAGATGATTGTCTTGCTTGCATGTGGTTTTGAGTAATGCATTGTAGACCTCACGAGTAGCTTCGTCTACAATAGAGCTTGGATCTTTGTTCATCATATCCAGCAGCTGTGACATCACCTGAGGAACTGATGGTTTGTTGTTTTGGGAAGATGGTCTTCTTGTTAAGTTGATGGTTTCAGTCCTCAGGGGATGTAGAACATTGCTTTGGAGTTGTGGTCGAACAACAGCTTTCAGTTCATCCTGAATTATGGTTTTGAATGTGTTAAGTACTTCGTTCATGATTGGTTCTTTCACTGCATTATCGATCATGCCCTGAATGTTTATGTATGCATCTACTTGTTCCTTGTGTTTTTGCAATTCTTGAACTTGTTCTGTTAGGCGTTGGAGAACTGAGTTGTCTTTCTTGCGTTTGGCAGCTTTGGCTTTGGTTATTGTTCGATGCACAAACTTCCTTCGAGAACATCTTGATGTGGGATTTGTTGTAAGGTTATGTGTTGTAGTTGTTGATGGCAATGAGATAGGCGCATATTGATCCTCTGGCACCTGTTGGAAAACTAAAACATTTCTGTTCTTACCTGATGAGGGAGTATGAACCTCCGACTCTTTAGAAAGTGGATCATTAGCGTTAACGTCATGAACATCGGGCGATCCTGAAGGCACGCGTGTTAGTCCAGGTTTTCCACCCGGAGAAATCTCGACAGGAGTTGGGACTTCGTCCAAAGATTTGGGTCCCAAGGCCCCACCTTGGTCTGGTTCACCCTTATCGGTCATAGTGACCTCTGGTCCCTTGACCATTTTTCTGGTTTCAGCTCGTGAAGAGCCAGGATCAACGGAGTCCCTCCTCAGATCCTCTTCCTCAGGGACATCCGCCTCGGGAGTTTAACCCAGACGTTTCTCCTCCCACCAGCAAGCCAAGGTCCCCTGATGTTGCGGGAGGAGGGTTCAAGTCAGCAAGATTGGTGTTATCTTCTGATAATGGTGGCCCAGGGGGTGTACTACGGTTTTCAACTAATGGGTTTTCCTCCATCTCCTCAGGCCTAATCATCACTTCCTTCTGCACTCCATCATTATCAACATTCTTTTCTTTCATTATTACACTGCCATCATCTAATACCTCCACAATGATATCAATATCTTCTTCGATGGTTGCATTTAAGGCTTCCTCGTTAAAGGTTTTATCAAACGACATCATGTTTCCTTTCATAAAACTATAATCAGATTCCTTCGTCGTACTCTCAGTTGGTTTTTCTTGTGAAATACTTTCCTCATTCACCTTCTGGGACGTACTTTCATCAATCTTTGAAACACTCTCATCCACTGTTTGCTCATCATCATCATTCTCCTCCAACTCTTTTTCCGACACTTCCTTTTGAACACTACTAGACTCGCCAACCTTCTTCTTCTTCCTTCCCAAAGATTTTCGCCTAGTGGTTGCTTTTGATTGTTTCGTTGGAACGTCTAACCCTACATACCGCTGATACGCCTCTGAATTCTTATCCGCGAGGTTTAGTAATACATTTGGAATCTCCAACCCCTTCTTCTTGGTAAATTTTGAACTATACACAAGCCTTTTTATGATCGGGTCATCCTTTTCATCATGATCTTTTTCTTCTGCTCTCCGTGCGATATTGGGAAAAGAATGCATTACACTCTTGATTAGAAGCTTGAAATATCTTACGAATGGTATGAAAGACTTCTTTTTCTTCTTATTTCTATTAAGTATCGCATGACACATATCTTCCCATATCAGCGCAGCATAATCAATGTGAATTACATTCGCAACTCCATAGAAGAACTGTAACGAACAAAGGCGAGCCTCATCAATTCCTGTCTCTTTTCCCGTTGTAGAGCGAACGAGAAGAGCAAAAAGGGTGTTCCATGGTTGTGGTAAGTGCTTTCTCCAGAACTTGGATGGATGCAGCAAGTGTCCATCAACGTCATCATATCCAAGTCTGAGAAGAAATGGTTTGATGTCGTTGTTGTAGTGGGGAAGTGGTAAGAAGTCCTCATGATTGTCGGTTCGCTGAGGGAGTCGCAGCACAGTGCGAAGAAGATCATGATTGAGTTCAACCTCCTGTTGATCAATTATGCATCGTAGTGAGTTGGTTGGAGAGTCGTGTTTGATGGTGTTCCAAAGTTGGTATATGTATACTTGTGGTACTGATGCAGTTTCTGTAAGTGCGGTTTTGATGGGATGTCTTCTGAGAATTTCAGCGATGATTTCGTTCTCTTCTTCGACTCGTGTGGTTGCAGTATCAAAAATCGAGTTAGTCTCACCAGGGTACACTTGAGCATGTATGACTTGTGGTGGTTGTTCCATTGTGAGTTCTGAGATTGTAAGTGCAAGTGTGTTAGTTTCAAAAGAATACAAAGAAATTTAAATTTATGTCTGTTTGTTTTTGTACTCTGCCATTTTTCTTTTTCATTTCCTCACCAGAAAATTATTTTCAATGAAAACTTGAAAAATTATTTTCAATGAAAACTTGTAAATTTGAAAACACCTTATTTCACTATCAAGGAAAACTTGTAACTTTGGATCCATTTTAAGCGACTCAAACTCCTTATTGGGTAAACATATATTAGCAACTTATTGGCTTATTGCCTTCTCAAAATACAATACGCTGAGATCCAAATACAAATAACCTATTTTCGGTAGCCTCTGCGAAGATGCTTATTTACCACATCACCTAATTCGCATGACCTTTTTTAGATTAGCTAACCCAAACACCCCCTCAAAACAACTTATTTCACCTTAAAATAAGCATATAAGCATAAACACTAGGCAATGATAGGTCTAGCTTATTAATAATTAATAAGAGCTTATGCGTTTTCCAGAAAAAAACCCTTTAACTCTTCAACAAGTGGATAACCACTTATTAACAAGTATTTGATCATCTTATCACATTCTTAAAACACAGTAGTAGATAAATAAGCCGACTTAACAACTGATGAGCTAACCCAAACACCCCCTTATAACTATACTCAGATACGCGGCGTAACCAGGGTATCCCTCGTGACCGTTTCTGACCCTTTCCCTGGCCAAGAAGTGTACTAGTGACATTTAAGCCCGAGACCACTAAGCTACCTTGGTGTTTGTACTTATAAGTTATAACTACTCATATTTCTATCATAAAAACACACGAATTAGCTAAGCCAATTAAAACAAACAAACCCATTTCCCAAACAACCACAAAAATCATTTCTTGTCAATAATAATTCACAAACAAAGACTAAAATCGGGTGAAGTCCTCCTTTTTTTAGGAAGGTTGGCGCGACCACTTGAGAGTTTAGTCTAACACTTAGTGGTTAAGTTATTGCATTTTCATAACACGTAAACGGATACCCTGGGGGTGTTTGTTTCGGCCTATATAAGTTTATTATGTCATAATAAGCTTATATAAGGCACAAAAAGTGAGGTTATGAAACATAAGCCCAAAACCAAATAAGCCATAAGGCGAAACAAATACCCCAACTAATGAGCAAACCCAAACACATACACCCTTATAAATATCTTCATTTTTTCTCCAAAAACCACCTAATGCGTTAAAACAAACAAAACCCATTTCCCAAACACCCACAAAGATCAGTTCTTGTTAAGGCATTTAATCAAACAGTTGGCGTGCATTATGAAAAAAAGGATAGTAGTGTACCATTTTTTGAGCCATTTAACAGGAGGAGGGGTGGGTTTAGATTTACTAACATAATTCCTTCTTTCAAATAGGTTCTGATAAGGATGGTGATGATTATGATGCTCCACTTTTTGCCATGATGTTCTTGGAACCGAAAGAGAGTGTGCGTGCAGTAAAATGAAAAAAAACCGAAAATGTTTGTTAAAGTTATTTGATAACTTCGGGTCTTTTGGGCTTATGAAAAATAGGCCCATTTATTTGTAGATTTTCAACCACCAGTATTCTCAATGGACACCAAAAGCCCAATAAAAACAACTTTCTAAGCTCCATTTTTAAATCTTGACTTAATAATTATAAGGGTTAATATATTCTGAAATTATTACGTACTTCTTATGTTTTTCTTTGGCATTGTACTATATATTAAAACATGTTAACTAAGTCATTGTATCATTTGCTATTCGGGGGTGGGTGTTTTTAAATGACTACTAGTGCTAAACAGTGTATTAACATCAAGCTGACAAAGGCATAGTTAGATTAAGTTTACGATAAGAATTTGAAAAAGTCTGGTTATATATGGAGAAGTTAGTAGTTGGTACTTTGTTGTTCATATGTACTAGGCTAAAAACACCTGTTTAGAATACATAACGACTCAAAAAATTTCAAAACAACAGAAATACACGGTTTCGTATAATAAAGGGTATTTCATATATATCCCTTTTAAACCTCAAAATCTTACTGTATATTAAACACTCAATGCCAATAAGATTGAGTTGACCTCGATAAAACAAGACTTTCTTAAGCCTAATTCCCATTTATTGGCTCGGCCTCCACATGCTTAAGGGCAGTGAGGGTTGTGTTTGTTTTTCCGTATGTTTGATGTCTGCGAGAGAAGAGATGAATTTAAAGTAATTAAAATACGAAAAGTGATAGGCATACAAAATATTATACAAAATTAAAGAGGAAAAAGTCATTTTTCACTCTTATGACTAAAACTAACAAACAAACATCTTTCAATTCATTTTCTCGCTTGCAGACATAAAAGGAAAAAACAAAACCACTTCTTTCATTTCATTTTCCCACTTGCAAACGAAACTGAAAAAATATTTCAATAAGAAAAACAAAATAATAATAATAATAATAATAATAATAATAATAATAATAATAATAAATAATAAATAATAAATAATAATAATAATAATAATAAAAAATAAATAAATAAATAAAAAATTGACCTTATTAGCACGACTAATATTTAATGGGGGCAAAAGTGCAAAGTGTATCATAACAAAGAGGTACAAAATGAACAATGTTTTAAAAAAAACACAGTGACTGTGTGAGTGTGTGTAACAACTCAAAAATGGAGTGTACGGGAAAGGAAGCCGGTGGTGTTCGGCGAACCTAACCGTCGTTGTGACGGTTGTGGCGCCGTCTTTTATTGCTCTGTTTATCATCAGGTTTATTCAAACCCTAGATACTGTACGGTCATTAAATACTGAATTAATTGATTCATATGAATAGTTTCTTATTGTTAATTCATCGTTATGTTTGAGATATCACATCGGAGTGTCCATAAATAGGAATGTGAAAGACTAAAACGACAAATGTGGTATGTGGAGTCGCTTAAAGACTTCCCTTTTACTTTTTTGCCGGAGGCTACTTATCAGGTGATCGTTATATGTAGCTGAATTATTTCAAACGAGGCGCTTTCGACTCTTAGCTTGATATTCAAAGAAAATTTATTTGTTAGAAATACGTAACAAATGTGCAATATTTAGTGATTCATTAAAACATGTTTTATAAATAAATCCAAATATTCATCAATACTTCCGCCCAAAACAAACTAGATGGGACACATGTCAACACCTGATGACTTTTTAGACTTTTAAGAAAGGAACGAGCTTTCTATTATTCTCCTTCAAGTTTATTTTGTGATAGCAGTTCGCTATTGATTCTGCTAATCCAGTTTTTCATGAAAAAACCAAACACTTTGAGATAGATTTACATCTTGTTAGAGAGAAAGTAGCTTCAGGAGTTATTAAAACCTTGAAGGTTGCTTCTGCTAATAATGTTGCAGATATTTTTACTAAAGGGTTGAGTGTTTCTCAACACAAGCTGTTTTGTGATAAGCTTGGTCTGATAGATTTGTTCAAGCCATGAGCTTGAGAGGGGGTGTTGAAATATTCATGTTGGTTTCAAGCTCATATTTGACTATTAAGTCAAAGGGCTTGTTATGCCAAAATATTCTAATGTTTGTTTGTTTGGCTATTGATAGCAGGTTTTTATATCTTGAGGGGTTAAAGTGTATTTCAGATGATATATAAGCTGGACCTAACCCTTGGTTGTGTTATCTTCTCACAAATCTTTTCTTTCACATAAAAGTTGTATTCTCTTTCTCTCAAGTGTGGTCTGGTATTGTTGGTGTTGATTAACTCTGATCATCTTGATCAGTTTTATAGATTGTTAGGTTGTATTGAGGGTTGTAGTGAGGATCTGGTGTATTCATATCTTTGTAGTGAGATAGATAGAACCCTTCTAAAGGGGATTATCTTTGTCTTGTGTATTTGTTTGGTGAGCACACGTTTTGTTGACTCATCTTCTTGACTATTCAGTTAATAAAAGATTTCACCAAAGGATGGTTGGTGGGTGAATTGGTTGTGTTGTGGTTGGTTTAAGAACAGATCTGGTTGTTTTAACAAAGTCAAATATGCTTGCAATAGCAAATCTTTCAGGTTGTAAGTCAAATATTGCAAATCCTTTTCCGACACTTCTTTTTGAACACTACTAGACTCGCCAACCTTCTTCTTCTTCCTTCCCAAAGATTTTCGCCTAGTGGTTGTTTTTTACTGTTCGTTGGAACGTCTAACCCTACATACCGCTGATACGCCTCTGAATTCTTATCCGCAAGGTTTAGTAATACATTTGGAATCTCCAAGCCCTTATTCTTGGTAAATTTTGAACTATACGTAAGCCTTGTTATGACCGGGTCATCCGTTTCATCATGATCTTTTTCTTCGCTCTCGTGTGATATTGGGAAAATAATGCATTACACTCTTGATTAGAAGCTTGAAATATCTTACGAATGGTATGAAAGGCTTCTTATTCTTCTTATTTCTATTAAGTATTGCATGACAGATATCTTCCCATATCAGCAAAGATAATCAATGTGAATTACATTAGCAACTCCATAGAATAACTGTAACGAACAAAGGCGATCCTCATCAATTCCTGTCTCTTTTCCCGTTGTAGAGCGAACGAGAAGAGCAAAAAGGGTGTTCCATGGTTGTGGTAATTGCTTTCTCCGGAACTTGGATGGATGCACCAAGTGTCCATCAACGTCATCATATCCAAGTTTGAGAAGAAATGGTTTGATGCCGTTGTAGTGGGAAGTGGTAAGAAGTCCTCATGATTGTCGGTTCGCTGAGGGAGTCGCAACACAGTACGAAGAAGATCATGATTGAGTTCAACCTCCTGTTGATCAATTATGCATCGTAGTGAGTTGGTTGGAGAGTCGTGTTTGATGGTGTTCCAAAGTTGGTAGATGTATACTTGTGGTACTGATGCAGTTTCTATAAGTGCGGTTTTGATGGGATGTCTTCGGAGAATTTCAACGATGATTTCGTTCTCTTCTTCGACTCGTGTGGTTGCAGTGTCAAAAATCAAGTTAAGCATGTATGACTTGTGGTTGTTGTTCCATTGTGAGTTCTGAGATTGTAAGATTCAAGTGTGTTAGTTTCAAAAGAATACAAAGAAATTTAAATTTATGTCTGTTTGTTTTTGTACTCCGCCATTTTTCTTTTTCATTTCCTCACCGGAAAAATTATTTTCAATGAAAACTTGTAAATTTGAAAACACCTTATTTCACTATCAAGGAAAACTTGTAACTTTGGATCCATTTTAAGCGACTCAAACTCCTTATTGGGTAAACATATATTAGCAACTTATTGGCTTATTGCCTTCTCAAAATACAATACGCTGAGATCCAAATACAAATAACCTATTTTCGGTAGCCTCTGCGAAGGTGCTTATTTACCACATCACCTAATTCGCATGACCTTTTTTAGATAAGCTAACCCAAACACCCCCTCAAAACAACTTATTTCACCTTAAAATAAGCATATAAGCATAACTATAGGCAATGATAGGTCTAGCCTATTAACAAGAGCTTATGCATTTTCCAGAAAAAACCCTTTAACTCTTCAACAAGTGGATAACCACTTATTAACAAATATTTGATCATCTTATCACATACTTAAAACACAGTAGTAGATAAATAAGCCGACTTAACAACTGATGAGCTAACCCAAATACCCCCTTATAACTATACTCAGATACGCGGCCAAACCAAGGTATCCCTCGTAACCGTTTCCAACCCTTTCCCTGGGCAAGAAGTGTACTAGTGACATTTTAACCCGAGACCACTAAGCTACCTTGGTGTTTGTAGTTATAAGTTATAACTACTCATATTTCTATTATAAAAACACACGAATTAGCTAAGCCAATTAAAACAAACAAACCCATTTCCCAAACACCCACAAAAATTATTTCTTGTCAATACTGAAATCGGGTTAAGTCCTCCTTTTTTAGGAAGGTTGGCGTGACCACTTGAGAGTTTAGTGACTTAGTCTACCACTTAGTGGTCAAGTTATTGCATTTTCATAACACGTAAACCGATACCATGCCTTAGGGGGTGTTTGTTTCGGCTTATGGCTTATTTGATTTTGGGCTCACCTTTTGTCGCTTATTTTGAAAGTTTTTGGCCTGTATAAGTTTATTATGTCATAATAAGCTTATATATGAAACATAAGCCGAAAACCAAATAAGCCATAAGCCGAAACAAACACCCCAACTAATGAGCAAACCCAAACACATACACCCTTATAAACATCTTCATTTTTTTCTCCAAAATCCAAATAATGCATTAAAACAAACAAAACCCATTTCCCAAACACCCCCAAAGATCACTTCTTGTTAATAAACAAACATTTAATCAAACAGTTGGTGTGCATTATGAAAAAAAGGATAGTAGTGTACCATTTTTTGAGCCATTTAACAGGAGGAGTTGGGGTGGTTTTAGATTTACTAACATAATTCCTTCATTCAAATAAGTTCTGATAAGGATGGTGATGATTATGATGCTCCACTTTTAATGTTTGCCATGATGTTCTTCGAACCGAAAGAGAGTGTGCGTGCAGTAAAATGAAAAAAAAAAACCGAAAATGTCTGTTAAAGTTACTAGTCGGATATCCGCGCACAGCGGCGGCGATAAATATAGTTATATGTGTTTGCTTACCCGTTTAGTGAATTCGTTTCACAACACTTCGAATGTATATGTGTTAGTTGTAAGTGTTTGTTTGGGTTACCCGTAACTTTCCCGTAGCTTTCCCCCGACATCATTATTCCCGCATATAGAAATACCCTCGCAATCTCTTACGCGTCAAACACTCCCTCAAAAGGATATGATTTTGACGAATCAAGATTATATTGATTGAAATAAATGAAATAAAGGTTAAAGTTGTAAAAATTTAAATTAAAATAAAATAAACCCACTAAAAATATAAAAACTAAAAACTCATAAAAATATATCAAAATGGATGTTGAATTAAAGAGTATAAAATTTTAGAAAATATGGTGAAATTAGATTATAAAAAAAATAAGTAGATAAAAAGATATTTTAATTTGAAAATAAAGATGAATTTTTAGTTGAGAAGTGACACATGTCATTTTATAATTGGAGCTCCTTATCTTATTTTTTAGTGGTTAGGAGTTAAGCTTGGAGTTTGTTAGAAGTTAGGCTTGGAGTTTGTTAAGAAGTGACACATGTCATTTAATGATTGGAGCTCCTTATCTTAATTTTTGGTTAGGAGTTAGGCTTAGAATGAGATTTGGCTTTTACATGCATTATAATATAGTAAGTATAGATTTGATAACTTCGGGTCTTTTGGGCTTATGAAAAATAGGCCCATTCATTTGTAGATTTTCAACCACCAGTATTCTCATCTCAATGGACACCAAAAGCCCAATAAAAACAACTCTCTAAGTTCCCTTGACTTAATTATAAGGGTTAATATATTCTGAAATTATTACGTATATATTAAAACATGTTAACTAAGTCATTGTATCATTTGCTATTCGGGGGTGGGTGTTTTTAAATGACTACTAGTGCTAAACAATGTATTAACATCAAGTTGACAAAGGCATAGTTAGATTAAGTTTACGATAAGAATTTAAAAAAAGGCTGGGAGAAGTTAGTAGTTGGTACTTTGTTGTTCATAAGTACTAGGCTAAAAACACCTGTTTAGAATACAAAACGACTCCAAACATTTCTAAACAATTGAAACACACGGTTTCGTATAATAAAGGTATTTCATATATATCTCTTTTGAACCTCAAAATCTTACTGTAAATTAAACACTCAACGCCAATAATATTGAGTTGACCTCGATAAAACAAGACTTTCTTTAGCCTAATTCCCGTTTATTGGCTCGGCCTCCGCATGCTTGATGGCAGTGACGGTTGGGTTTGTTTTTCCGTATGTTTGATGTATGCTAGAGAAGAGGTGCATTTAAACTAATTAAGATACAAGAAGTGATAGTCAGAACAAAATATTCTACAAAATTAAAGAGGAAAACGTCATTTTTACCTCTTATGCCTAAAACTAAACAAACACACATCTTTCAATTCATTTTCTCGCTTGCAGACATAAAAGGAAAAAACAAATCCACTTCTTTCATTTCATTTTCCCACTTGCAAACGAAACTGAAAAAAGTTTTTGATAAGAAAAAACAAACACTGCATTCGGCCCCGTGCTCGGTTCTCGAACACGGACTTATGTCCCGGCCCGAGCACGTACTTGTTTCTAAAACAAATTGACCTTATTAGCACGACTAATATTTAATGGGGGCACAAGTGCAAAGTGTATAACAACAAAGGGGTACAAAATGAACAATGTTTTAAAAAACACAGTGGACTGTGTGTAACAAACTTCGGAAAAAATGGAGTGCGCTGGGAAAGGAAGCCGCCGCCGTTGCTCCGGCGAACCTAACCGCCGTTGCAACGGTTGCGGCGCCGTATTTTATTGCTCCGTTTATCATCAGGTTTATTCAAACCCTAGATACTGTACGGTCATTAAATACTGAATTAATTGATTCATATGAATAGTTTCTTACTGTTAATTCATCGTTATGTTTGAGATATCACATCGGAGTGTCCATAAATAGGAATGTGACTTCCCTTTTAGGTAATCGTTTTATGTAGCTGAATAATATCAAACAGGCCAGTTTTCGACTCTTAGATTGATATTCAAAGAATTTAGTTGTTAGAAATTCGTAGCAAATTTGCAATATTTAGTGATACAATTAAAAAAATTGTTTTATAAATAAATCCAAATGTTCATCAATACTTACGCCCAAAACAAACTAGATGGGACACATGTCAACACCTGGTGACTTTTTAGACTTCAAAGAAAGGAACGAGCTTTCTATTTGATCCTCCTTCATAGCTGCCAAATCCTCATAAGTTAGTAACCTATGCTAATCATATTGATGTGATCGGGGTGCGTATGTGCAAGCCAACAAAGTAAGGGGATAACTAGTATCGCATGCAGTACAACAAATACAAATTCATACATGATATATGTGAACGTTGTAATTAGAATTTGGGCCATATTCTTTAAACAAGACTAGCGAATCTAGGTATGAGAAACCTCATGATGTACTGGAAATGCACTTCTCATGTACAAAATAAAGCATGTATAGGAAAAGTGCAGATGCCATTGAAACCCCACTGATAAGAAATAGACCACGGAAACCTTCAAGGTTTAAAATTTTGGGCGCAGTCACGGAATCTGATTTTTTATTAAACCACTTATCCTCCAATGACTTTAAAGTCCCGTCTTCTCGTAATTTGGCAATCTGAATTGACATCTCAGCAGCCAACGTTGAACCTTTCGGGAATGCCTGTACATTTTTATATTTAACCTTTGACTAGGATAAACTTTATCTACAATGTCAAATTTTCATATTTTACTTAAGCCGGTTACATTCAACAAATTTCGACCTATTTAAGACTGAACCGGTCGATTCCAGTTACATTCCATCTTTAGCGGGTCAAACTGAAGGTAAAGAAAAAGATTAGCAAAAACAAAGTAGTTGCACTAGTCAAAAGTGACCCACATTGTATGTTTAATGCATATACCCTCCTAACTCATATTAATCAAGAAAAAAGACTTAGATTTGTTATTAGATTGGGTATTTTAGTTCTCATACCGTTCAAAAGATTGACCAGCTTTGACCTCTTGTTTATGTTAACGCTAATATTAAAGAGTTGTATAGTGAAGTGACTCACAAAGCCAAAACCATTGGTGATAGTTTCAGATACGGCCATCGAGTAGCCAGATGGATATATTGTAAGAAATTCTTTAATATAAGGAATTTCATCCACAATTGCATCAACACCACCGTTTTTACTGCCACGTGTCAAAGCATCAGCATATTCCTCTGGTGACGAATAATTCAATATGGTGTCTTTAAAAATGGTCTTAACAAGTGCTCCCTGTGCAGGGCCATACGTGTATCCAATAGATCCTCTCTTTGATGCTAACTGAATTTGTTCAACAGTTAATAGTGAACTTAATGCTGCAGTGTAACTTGAAACGAGCGCAAGCACTACGAACAACCACACTATGACTACAAATCTTGACAAATTACTCTGCAGCTTCCCCCCTGAAATTTTCAAAACGTAAACATAATATGGTTTAGCTCTTACTAAATTTCTGTTTGCCATTATACTTAGATGTGTTTGTGGCAAAGAAAAACAGCAACAACTACTAAAACAGGGTGTCAGGGCTTACTATGAGCATAAACAAGTGTAGAAAAGGCAAACCAGAAGGTTGTCCCGATTTGTTCTGCTATTGAACCTTGAAATTCTTCATTTGTCCGATGTTCAAGTATCCAAACGACAATGCCAATCAAAATAAAGAAACAAGCAGACACAATCCAAAGATCTGAACTAAGTGGTTTCATAAAGATCCAAATGCTTGTTGTATTGGCGTTTCTTGATAGTATTGCAAGGCGAAAATCTGTAAATGGCAAGGTGAAGTCAACATATTTAGATCTATTACCTGTGATTGTTATATCTCCAATTGCAGCATCAAATTCCTGATGCAAATGATAATAATAGATTACAAGTTATATTTCTTTCCCAATATATATTGATGACAAAGAATACTGGTTTATATAATATGCATACCCCATTATGGACTCGATCTAAAAGGTCATTGTAATTTACTCTGCCATTTTCAGCTTTTCCCATAAATGGAATATACTCAAAGGCTACATGGCGACCTAATCCATTAAAGGCGACTCGGAATACTTCTTCACAAAATCCTGAAACGATTGTTGAATTAGTTTGATCATCATAACTCACTTGAAAAAGTCTCCCGGTCGGATACCAATGGAATGCCGATTCGAGGGTTTTTCTCGCTCGTTTGTAACATCCTATGTGGATTAGTTGAGATACCTCCTGGCAAGATGATATCAGGAGTTGAATTTAGCCCATCAATCTTTCTGGTTAAACCAATACCCTCTGTCCAAAACCCAACCCTTCGCTCCCTGTTACCTATCACGTTTATTATTTCTAAGACTTTTTTACTCATCCTACCATTCATAAGTTGGAAAGTACCAGCCAAACCACGAAATGAGATTCTTAACATCTGATCCATAAGAAATGTATCCCTTGGAAGTGTGCTAGATGTCTGTGTCCTCTCAATAGCCATTGCTAGTGCTGAAACGCATCATATGCCCGACACCGTAAGGGTTTATTTTGTTGAGCTCCATTAAAGGGTCCATAGCATGCTGTTCCTTTCTCCATTTCAATGTGAATTTCTGAAGATCCCTTGACTGTGGAATATATGATCTAAAACCCACCACACCTTGCATAGACTCAACAACTTCACCATCCATGAAGTTGAAAAAGTCCATAGTTTTACTTGTGATAATCCATTTGTATCCCGCATCCATCAATCCAAAATATTTTGCTTTTGATAAAACACGGGATGCAAGAGAATGACAAGCATGCATGATGTATATATTTGTTTGCATAGCTGAAAGCTTGTGAAGCTCTTCATGAACTAGTCCATTGCTGGAAGAGGTTGAAATTAGGCTCATATACGTTACAAAAATGTTCTTCTCTTGTAAGATATTAGTCATAAGCTTTGCCACTTCTATCTCATTTGCAGCGTCCTCAAATATGAGAATAACATTCTTCCATTTAAACAATTCTGCCATTGCAGCAATGGCTTTAAATTGAGTAGTTTCATCTTATGAAACTTGAAGGAAATAAGGATGTTTGTTGGAAGATGGAGTTGGTGAAAAAGAAAGAATAGGTACTCTAGCTTCATCTCCTAATACTGCAAGAAACTTTGCTTCGGTTGCTGACTCGGAAGCTATGATTGCTTGGACTTTCTGCTTCTCCAATAGATCAAGACCTGGCAGGAAAACAAGAAAATCGTATAAAATTTGCGACATCTTAAGTTTAGTATCTGGTTAACTTTTAGAATGTCTTACCAGCCACTACAGGATAAACCATTACGGTTTAGGATTCACACTAGACCCGTTCTGATTCTAGTTTCAGTTATAGTTTGCTCTCTATTTTTTCTCCAATTAGATATGGCAAGTATCACTTTGCTTTAGTTTGACCCTTTATATCTTGGAAGTTGTTAGAGATATTTTATCGTCTTAAGCATATATCAAATATAATCTGAAATAGTTATTTACCTGCGGATAGAGCATGCAGTGGTTCTCCATGTGTATCCCTATTGTGGAGAACTATCCTTGTTTTGTAGTAATCGTTAAAGGTGTAAAAGTCAGATAGTGCCATGGTCATGCAGCTATGAACAATCTTTCCGACCCATGATCCCATATCTAGAATCACTCCCACTGGGATCTCCTTGTATGATGAATCTTCTTGTGCTTTTGAGCATATCCGGAGGCAAATCAGCATAAATATTAAGAACACATCTGTGCACTTCCTGCTTTTGATCTCCATACTTGAATGACAAACGGGCAAAAGGCTCCTATCACTGAAAGAACAAATTATACGTTACGTTTTTTTTTTTCATTATTTTTTTATTATTATTTCTTTTAATTTTATTTTTCGTCTGTATTCCTGTAGTTTCTATGTCGACTTATCTCATGAATTGCCATTTTGTGACTGAATAGAATCATATTTCAATGGAATTGTGATCATAAACATTGCTTTCATTACTAGATAAGCATTTTGTATTTATTTATTTTTTGGAAAGGCTCATTGTTAGATAAGCGTAGGAAGATATCCTTGTTGAATATATAACGACGTTGGATTGCATCATCTAGTGTAATATTAATAAGATAATAATCATATTCATATATATTGATCAACCAAATGATGTGATGTTCCTTACCGATACTTTTGTCCGTAAAACTCATCTGAACACTTTCTAGACAGCAAAAAAGTGAGCCAAAATGCAGCGCAAAAAACCACCTTAGACTTCATCCACTTCGTTGCAGGTCAAATGCAACAAGCAACGTAAACATTGAACTGTACGGTTGGAACATACTTTAACATAGAAATATGCTAAGTTTGGTCATATTATACCTCCGAAGCTCCAATGGGTTAAACATGAATAACTAAAAACTTATCTATAATGATACATGTCATATATTGCCTTGTTTAATTTGTTATATTCAATATGGGTGCATCTAGCATATGTCGCTAAAAGGAATTTTCTTTTGCTTACCCTTATTTTGGTGCTTACCAATGGACAAATCCCCACCATCCATCTACTTTAAGGATTAACCTAAGTAAGTACATGTTTTTTTTCTTTTCTTTTTGTCTTCCTTTTTTATTCACCTTTTTTTTATTTCATTTTTATTATTTTTTATTGTTAATTCCGTTTTTTTTTTTAATTCGCGTTTTTTATTAGTGTTTTTTCGCTTTCATACGTTTTCATCCGTTTTCATCTGTTTCGTCCGTTTTCCAACGTTTTCCTCCATTTTCTTACGTTTTCGCCCGTTTTCGTTCATTTTCATACGTTTTCGTCCGTTTTCATACGTTTTTTTACGTTTTCGTGTTTTTCGTCCATTTTATACGTTTTCGTTTTTCCAACGTTTTCCTCAATTTTCTTACGTTTTGCGATTTTTACCGTTTTCATACATTTTCGTCCATTTTCATACGTTTTCGTCCGTTTTTTTATGTTTTCATGTCCGGTTTTATACGTTTTAATCCGTTTTCATAGGTTTACATACGATTTCGTCCGTTTTCATATGTTTTCGTCCGGTTTTTATATTTTCTTCCATTTTAGAGCGTTTTCTCGTTTTCTTACGTTTTCGTTCGTTTTGTCCGTTTTCATACGTTTTGTATTTTTTAGGTTTTCATGTACTTTCGTCCGTTTTTAGATGCTTTTGTCTCTATTTTTATGTTTTCATGTATTTTCGTCCGTTTTGACGTTTTCATTTTTACGTTTTCTTCCATTTTAGATGTTTTCGTCGTTTCGACGTTCTCGTCCGTTTTATACGTCTTCATCCGTTTTATTAGTTTTGTCCATTTTCATACATTCTTATGCGTTTTCATTCATTTTTATACGTTTTGTCCGTTTTCGACGTTTTTATTTTGATATTTGTAAGTGACACTTATTTATCTCTTGTAATATAACACTGTAAGAAAGATGAAGGGTATTACATTCTTTATCATGTATGTGTTATCAGTTGAGATAATCAACTAAGAATGTGATGATTCTGATGATTTTTTTATTTTTATTTTTTACTCTTTATTATTATCATTTTTTTGGGTTATTTGTGTTTTTGAAAATACTTAGGAAGATTTTTGTGTTTTATGATATTATGAAATATTAGAAAAGTTTTTCAACTGAAAACAAGAGATGTTATGATACTTTTGTTAGACTTGTGGTGGATTTTTCTATTTAATAGATACATTGTGCATGTTTCGATAGGTTTTATCGCGAGATTTGAAAATATCTATGGTTGAATCAACAAACTAAAGAAGCTATGGTTGAAGAAATCACACATCTTTATAAACAAACTGAGGAAGCTCAAACACCTGTGATATGACACATGATATCACGGTGATATCACCACTTGTAATATCACATGATATCACACGTGATATCATATGCGATAACACAGGTGATATCACCTGTGATATCATGTGTGATATCACCGGTGGTAGTATGTGTGATATCATAGTTTATATCACTTGTGATATCACCAGTGATATCACTTGTGATATCACCAGTGATATCACTTGTGATATCATGTGATATCAAAAGCGAGGTGATATCACCTGTGATATCATGTGTGATATCACAGGTGTTTGAGCTTGCTAAGTTTGTTGTGCTTTCTTCAACCATAGCTTCTTTAGTTTGTTGATTCAACGATAAATATTTTCAAATCCCTCTATAAAACCTATCGAAACATGCACAATGTATCTATTAAAAAGAAAATGCCACCACAAGTCTAACCAAAGTATCATAACATCTCTTGTTTTCAGTTAAACACCTTTTTTAATATTTCATATTATTATAAAACACAAAATCTTCCTAAATATTTTCAAAAACACAAATAAAAAGAATGAATCATCACAGTGATATAATAAGTGATGTATATTATTATTTCTTTCATATATACTTGGTAAAATACTAAATTCTTATCACATTTGGTAAGAATGTAATATTTCACATTCTTAGTTGAGTATCAAAATTGATAACACATACATGATGAAGAATGTAATACTCTTCATCTTCCTTACAGTGTTGTATCACAAGAGATAAATAAGTGCCACTTAAAAATATCAAAATGAATAAAAATGAAGCAAACTATGAAAATAGAGATTTGAAATATTCTCAAAATCAAACAAGTGTTGCATTAAATTAGCATTTTTTTAAACAAAATAAGAATTCACCTAAAGAGACTTTAACCATTTTATTTCTACTAAGAGTATAATATCACAAGTGATAGATAACACTGGTTGTATTAAAAAAATATACGCTTGTCAATTGCGATGAAAGGTACAAAAACTATCATGTAACTGAAAATTATAAAAACATTAGAAAATACATAGGTGATAATATATAAAAATATACAGAGCAATGAAATATCCCAGGTGATATTAAAGGTTAAAAAAATATGCTTGTTTGTTTATGAAATATTACAAGTGATATTAGACATTAACTTTTTTTTTATAAAATATCACAATTGATATTAGACATGTAATATAATAGAGTTTAATAATAAGCATGAAAACGAATAAAAAAAACTACAAAAAACGGACGAAAACGTCTGAAAACGGAAAAAACGTATAAAAATGAATGAAAAGCTTATAAAAACGGACAAAAATGTCTTAAAACGGACGAAAATGTATAAAAACGGATAAAGACGTATGAAAACGGACTAAACGTCAAAACGACGAAAGCGTCTAAAATGGATGAAAACGTAAAAACGGACGGCGTATATAAACCTATGAAAACCGATGAAAACGTATAGAAGTGGACGAAAACGTCTGAAAACGAAGAAAACGTATAGAAACGGATGAAAGTACATGAAAACGTAAAAAACAAATGAAAATGGACGAAAACGTATGAAAACAAACGAAAACCTAAGAAAACGGACGAAAACGTATGAAAACGGACAAAAACGTAAGAAAACGGGCGAAAGCGTCTAAAAACGGACGACAACGTATGAAAACGGACTAAAACGTATATAAACCTATGAAAAAGGATGAAAACGTATAAAAACGGGCGAAAACGACATGAAAACGTAAGAAAACGTATGAAAACGGACGAAAACGTATGAAAACGAACGAAAAGGTAAGAAAATAGACGAAAACATATGAAGATGGACGAAAACGTAAGAAAATGGACGAAAACGTTGAAAAACGGACGAAACAGATGAAAACGGACGAAAACGTATGAAAACAGAGGAAAACGTATGAAAGCGAAAAAAATAAACGTGAATAACGCAAATTTTAAAAAAAAAAAAAAAAGAACATTAATTCATAAAAAAACGGAAATTAATAAAAAAGACAAAAAAAGAAAAAAAAAAAAGGTTAATAAAAAAGAAAGACAAAAAGACAATAAAAAAAACATGGACTTAGGTTTAAGTATTAAATCTTAGGTTAATCCCCACCATTAGATTATACTAGATGGATGGTGGGGATTTATCCCTTGGTAAGCATGGATTTTTAAGTAAGCAAAATAAAGTGCCTCATGTTGCTAATTACATGATGTATGGACAAATTATAATGTTTAGCTTTTTATATAGCGTAACTTTGTAGATAAAAAGATAGATGTTTTGTATAGATTCGCAACATCGTGCGGACATTAACTCTACTTGTTACACGACAACAATAAAAAAGCTCCTGATGGACTTTCATGTAATCGTAATTGCTTGAGGGAACTTTTGGAACTAAAACAACAATAAGAAAAACTGCCAATGAGATTTTTGTTCACTGGGACATTGTTATACTGATGTATGTACAACTAATATTTTGTGGGGGCTTGTAACTAATTATAATTTCGCAACTAACTAAAATGTGTCAAGATTAAAGTTAGTTGTTGTAGATGAAATATTGTCTCTCTCAAGGTAAGCCAAACAGAAAATCTAGAAGAAAAAAATGATAATAAAGCTTGTTTCACATTGGTTGATGCATAAGTTTTGAATGTGTTTTTATAGCTAAACCATGGGAGTTATATAAGCTTGTTGTATATAGCCCGGGATAAAAAACAACTTGTGATTCCGTGTTCTATGCAACAAGTCCTTTTTTACCGTTTGCGGGTTTCATATCTTGCTTTTATGAACTTTGAAAAAAGAATGCAGGAGACGAATTTAAATTTTATATCAGATTTTATTATTGTGCCATATAAGCAAAACACACTTTTGCTACGTGTTCCATCACTACTAGAAAAAGTGCCAATAGCAACGGCCCAAAGTCGTTGCAATATGGCCTAAATTCGTTGATAAATGCTGTTAGCAACGATATTAACAGCGAAACGGGTTCGTTGCTATATCGCCCGTTGCTAAATGACTCAGTTCGGTGCTATTTGGCAACGACCTTCGAAGTCGTTGCTAGTTTTGGGATATGGACAAGTCGTTGCTAAATCAAATAATAGCAACGAAATTATCATTGATGATGTTATTAACGACCTTTCACTCGTTGCTAAATTAGCAACTAAATATCTAATCAGGAACAAATTTCAGTTTTTGGAATAGCAACGTAAAGTTGTTGGTAATTTTGGTTATAGTAGCAACCACATGAAGTTATTGCTAAACAAATTCTTTATAGAAATACATAAATTGGTTTGTTTTAAAAACCATTTATAACTTTCTACTAATTAATCAAACATATAGACAAAGGATATTCATTCCAACAGTGCAATATATAAAGCTAAACAAGATCCATCAACTATTCGTTTAAAATAACAATAACTCATTAAAAATCGGTAAGGGCTACAATTATGGATTCACAACATCATTACAAAATTAGCTACCTAAAAGTTTAGAGCTTATATACCGATAAAGGGTTAGACATCACGACTTCACTTGTTAGAAGACAACCCTCATTTCTTCCCTCACATCTTCAAGCCGGCTTTCAACTTTAGCATTTACTTGTACTTGAATGTTACCCTCATTGTCGACTGGTGTTGAATAAGATGAAGTCCCATGGCCATGCAAAATCTCATGATCTTGAGTAATTCTGTGACCATAAAAGTTCTTCTTCTTTGTATTGCCAATGGCTTTTTCCCACGCTTTAGAGTCAAAAGGAATACCAGATGGTGAATCCAAACCAAAACCATCTGATGAATCCAAACCAACACCATCGAAAACTTGGACAGACTCTTTATAAGTTATCACAACTTTTTCTGACCTTGTATCACACCAAACACTTTTACCTTTGTTTCTCTTGTGCAACCTCTCAAACATATCAACTTTTGATGCTCGTTTTCTTGTTTTTTTCTCCTGTAAAATTAGAAAAAAAATAAATCAAGGGCCCGTTTGGTTTGTAAGTGGGTTTAGAATCGGATTGGATTTAGGAATTGTTTGAAAGAAATGTAGGAGGAAGAAAAGTAATATTTATTTAATTTATATATTTGTTTAAAGATAATTGTTTGACTTATAAAAGATTATAAGAAAGAGACAAAAAAATAAATTAATGTAAAAAATGAATTATGTGGTGGAGAAGTGTGTGTCACATGGGAATCTTTCAAAAACCACCTATATGGTGTGGAATGAGTTTTTTAAAATAATTCTATTACTTTTTTTAAAGAGTACTAACCAAACAATTCATTCATGGAATCAAAGTATTCCTTGAGTTCAAAACCCCCATAACAAACACACCCCAAATATTGCATGCTTTGCATTAGATGGTTGGGTGCATCAGTCCTAAAAAGACCGATATTACTAAAAAAAAATGCATTAAACTGATAAAAGCATTTCATAGTGAGAAGCAAACAATAGTTTAAATTTATTCAATATCAACATTCCTATCTTGTCTGAATATTCCTTATGCGAATATTAGTACCAACTCCTAAAGCGAAAAAAGAGCTTATATCAGTACCCACAAATATAATGTGTCCACTAATTTGTAACCAAATAGTTTTGCAAGAATTATTGAACTCCTAATAACATTCAAAAAGTCTTAGAATAAAATGCTTACTCATTACCTATCCAAAAAATATTCAAACAAAGTGCTTACCCATTCGTGACTATGTGCACGAAAGCTTTTGGACCCGCCGGTATGTCTAATGTAGGAGCTCGTACCTTCCACATCCCCAAGAACCTTTTTTCTATTCTTTGCACCCACCTTTGAACGCCTCATCCATTCTAGTTTCGTCCATGACTCAATAATACAATCCCAATCAGCAGCGACATTTACAAATTCAGGACGAAAATTCATCCGGTCAGCTTTGTTACTACTTCGAGAGTCCTTTTCACTTTTTTTCCTAACCATAGCCCATATACCTCGACATCTTTCCTAACAATCCACATAACTTCACAAGTAGCAGAGCCATTGCTCTGTACTCAGCCTTAGCTGAAGACCTAGATAATGTAGCCTGCTTCTTGCTTTTCCAAGAAACTAAATTCCCATTCATAAACAAACAATAGCCAGATACTGGTCTTTTTATAACCATAGAACAATGTTGCACATAACCAAGAGCTTTGGTCAAAACATCAGCAGTTTGATTCTTAGAATCAACCTTAACAGTTTTGATCAACCTAGTAGCAACCTTTTCTCTGACCAAATGTACATCAATATCAAAATGTTTAGTCTTCTCATGCAAAACTGGATTAGCAGATATCTGAATAGCTAACTTGTTATCACATCACAACTCAACAGGTAACAAAGAATCAGTAACACCAAGATATTAACAATCCACATAACTTCACAAGTAGCAGAGCCATTGCTCTGTACTCAGCCTTAGCTGAAGACCTAGATAATGTAGCCTGCTTCTTGCTTTTCCAAGAAACTAAATTTCCCATTCATAAACAAACAATAGCCAGATACTGGTCTTTTAGTGACAAGACATTTAGCCCAATTAGAATAATAATAAGCCACCACATTAAAACCACTTTGACTCTTACTAAACCCAATACCACTACCAGGTGCCAACTTTAAGTACTTAAGCACCATTAAGCCTATATTAAAATGAGACTATAAAGGAGCATGCATGTGTTGACTTAAACAATGAACGACATAAGCAATATCAAGCCTAGTCATGGTCAAATGTATCAATTTCCCAACAAGCTTTTAATAACTTGTAATATTTCTTAAGTACTTATCATCATCAGACTCTTTATGAACCAATACAACATTTTCAAGTAATGGTGATGCATGGGTTCAGGGTTGAAAGACTTCCTTTCCTACGAGCAAGCTTTACAACCCAATACGCAGTGTACCTAATCGTTGTAATGTAGTATGGGTAAGCCCAGGGGTTGATCGTTCTCTAGAAAATAGAGATGCTCGTTAGAGATGTATGACGAGAAGGCGAGGTTAAGGATGATTTTTTTTAGTTTTTTTAGTTTTTTAGAAAGCAAGTAAATATCTCGAGGTATGGGAGTGGGGGGTGGTACTTCAATCAATTTTAATTACTAATTAATTAAACTAATGACTAATAAAAAGAAAAGATAAAACTATGTATTGTAAGGTGTGTTCTTATGATAATTAAAAGTGTGTTCACTTAGATGTTATTACTCCCTAGTTATCTCTTATGGGTCAGTTGAATTGTCACATCCTCATCTAATTGGTGCGTTTTATTCCGTGTGGTCATAAGGCGGTGCTAAATTCCCCAATTATATGAATCATAACTCTCCTTTAGAACATCTGGGATCTCCAAGTACCGAAGTATCTCCCCCGAATACTCTATTATCCTAAAGTTACAACTCACGTAATAAACACAACGATGGCCTAAGTGCACTCTTAATCTTTTTACTATTTAGGACGTTCAAGCTCACAACAATTAAAGAAGAAGCTAGTTTTCCTTACTCTAGCGTCTACCAACTAAATACGAGACAACCTAACCATAATCAACAACTATGTTTCATAGATCTAAACAAACACAATAGTAATTTAGCTACTCGTGGAAGATAAGTAAGAACAAACACACACAATTGAACATACTTAACAAACTTATCTCTTGGTGTAACAAACTTATCTCTTGGTGTAAAGAAGGGTTTGGAACCCTAAAATACTGTCCAAGCCAGACTATACACGAACTAGGGTTTGCTCTCCAAATTCTACCACACTAAATGCAGAATAATCAAATTCTATATATAGATTTACAATCGCGACGGCGTCACCTTTTCTTTGGCGACGCCGTCTGGTCGTCGTCGTTAGGGTTTCTTTTGGGCCAAATCATCGTTGGGACGACATCAGTTGAGGAGTGTGACACCGTCAGACTTCAATAAGGACGTCGTCTGGGATTTGCTCTTTGGTTGTCAGGTGTAAAACAAAGGGTAACGCCTTCCATAATTAACACATGACGTCATCAGGCTTTAGAACCAAAAAATCACCTGAGCCGTTGCTTGAACTTTTATCAAAATCTTCAACAAGTTACAGCGTCGCCCTTTGAGATGGGACGCCGTCAGGCTTTATGAAAATCTTGACTCTTGACTTTGTCGTTTTCTTCATGTTTTCGCTCCTTTTCGTCCATAAATGCTTGATTCCAGCAAATTGCTTCCAAAAGACCTAAAATGTGAATAGGAACGATTTTAAGTAGTAACGGATATAACATGAGTCGATTTAGGGCTTAAATGACCCTCAAAAAATGTATGTTTCAAATCCTTATCAAAATGAGTCATAACAGGTCTGCATGCCAGTAAACCAAACTCATGAAGTAACTCATGACAATATTTCCTCTGATTAAGACACAAGCCATCTTTAGTTTTTAAAACTTCAATACCTAGAAAATATTTCAACTCTCCCAAGTCTTTTATTTTAAACTTGTTTTTCAAAAACCTTTTAAAACTTTCAATCTCTGTTTCACCATTGCCAGTAATAACTAAATCATCAACATAAACTAGCAGGAATAAAACAGTTTTGCCCCTTGTTTTAACAAACAAAGAATAATCATTTTTATATTGTTCAAAACCCGCTTTAAATAGAGCTTTAGTCAGTTTATGATTCCACTGTCTAGGAGCCTGTTTCAAGCCATACAAAGATTTTTTTAACAAACAAACTCTGTTATCTCCTTCCTTAAAAAACCCTGGAGGAGGTAACATATAAACTTCTTCATTCAAGTCACCATACAGAAAGGCATTATTAACATCTAATTGAAACATTTTTCAATCCATTTGAACGTACCAAACTAATCAAGCACCTAACTGTACCCATCTTAACAACAAGACTAAAGGTCTCTTCATAGTCAATACCCTCTTTCTGGCCAAAACCTTTGGCTACTAACCTAGCCTTGTACCTATCAATCTCACCAGAAGATTGATACTTGATTTTAAACACCCACTTACAGCTATAGCTTTCCTTCCACAAGGAAGGTCAACAATTTCCCAAGTACCATTCTCATATAAAGCACTAATTTCCTTAGTCATAGCATTTATCCAATTAATGTCTGTAGAAGCTTCTTCATATGAAGAAGGTTCACCAGACTTATTTAAATTAGAAACAAAACAATAATTCTCAATGGTAAGCACAACATGATTAGCATATCTATATAAACCATATTTAACTTTATTATCAAGCACAGACTCATTCAACTTAGCAGGTAACTTAAAAATCCTACTAGACTTCCTACTGCTACCTTCCTCAAACTGAATTGGAACATTTTGAAAAACAGGAACCTCATTTTGTTCTGGAAAACTATTTCCCTCATAGTGATTTTGATCATCTAAGGGAGTTGCAGTGTGTTGTTCATCATGTCCAGGTTGAAGATCAACTCCAAGTACTGGTTGAGGTATATGTTCTTCACAACCAGACCCACTAGAGCTGCCTACAGACCCTGGTTAATGCACATAACTTTCTCTACTAGAAATAGATGTATTTTCAGGATGGGACATAAACTATTTAAATTTTCATCGTTTGGAGTTAAAGTTTTGGTTGTTATTTCAGACTCAAAAGAATAAAAAAAGTTTAGACTTGTAACATCTGTATTAGTCTCAGGAATAGAAGAACTATTTTGACTCATTTTAAAAGGATAAACAAATTCATAAAATTTCACATCCCTTGAGTACAAGATAGACCTATTTTCAAGACTTAACAACTTATAAACTTTTTTACTAGTAGCATAGCCAATTAAAACACATTTCTCAGACCTCTCAAAAAATTTATCAGTTTCTTTTAAAATAGTGGCAAAACATAAACAACCAAAACTCCTAAGATGGACAAGACTAGGTTCCCTACCATATACCATACAAAAAGGAGATTTCCCATTCAGAACAGAGGAAGGTAACCTGTTAATCAAGTATGTAGTAGATAAAATACACTCAGACCAAAACACAAGAGGAATCCCCCCTGAAACATAAGACTTCTGGCAACATTAAGCATATGCTTGTGTTTCCTCCCAGCAATCCTATTTTGCTGAGCGTTATATGCCATGGAGGTTTGATGAATAATTCCCATAGTATTAACAAAATCATTCATTTTATTATTTATAAACTCAGTACAATTATCAGACCTAATAACATTGATTTTTTTTTTATCAAACTGAGTCAAAACCATATTAAAAAACCTGACAAACATATCAAAAACTTCATCTTTCCTCTTAAGCAAATATACCCAAACAGATCTACTATAATCATCTACCACAGTTAAGAAATATCTATAGCCCTCCATGCTAACAATTTTATAAGGTCCCCAAACATCAAGATGAATTAATTCTCCAAAAACTTTATATTTATGTTCACTTAATGAAAAAGAATCTCTTGTTTGTTTAGCCTTGTGACAAACATCACAAGGACCATTATGATCAACATTAGTGAGTTTAAGAGAACCTTTAAGCATTTTTAAAACCTGATTAGCAAGGTGACCAAGCCTATTGTGCCAAATCTCTTTAGAAACAAAACAGACAAAAAACTCACGTTTAACCACACAAGCAGACATGCTATGGTTTTTATCAAACAAATAAAGACCACCAAACTCACTACTAGTCCCCAACACTTTCTGCTTTTTCAAATCTTGAATATAACATGTAGTTTCATCAAACCTAACACTAAGCTTACTATCCTTAATCAGTTTATTAACCGGTAGCAAACTAACACAATACTCATGCACAACAAGAACATCAAACAAAAACACATCCTTATTAAGCCTCAGGCTACCCACATGTGTAATATTAGCCAAAGTACCATTGGTATGACCAACAATAAGTTTTAATTTAGAAATATCAACAAGATTAAACATGTCTTTAGAACTATTGGTTAAATGCTGATTATCCCTTGAGTCTATAATCCATCCCGAGTAGTAATTAACACAATTCAGATTAATATTAGCACAGAAAAGTGGTAAAAATTTTGTTTAAAGAAAACACTGCCGTTAAAGAAAGAACAACAACTACCTGCCATATTGGCATGTGCAGAACTAGGTTTCTCATTCAAAAGATTCATTAACTTCATAACTTGTTCATTGGTTAAAGACAGAGTACCAGTACTAGTTTTCACACCATTATTAACCACATTAGCACTTTTGGGATCATTGGTTTTGTTAAGAACAAGTTTAAGATTAGGATTCTTTTTGAATCCTGGAGGATAACCAATGATCTCAAAGCACCTATCAACTGTATATCCTTTTAAACCAGAATTAGTACACAACAAACTATCATAATTCCCCATATTCTTATTTCTAGAGTTACTATTCCAGGTATCAGTGTTTCTTTTCCAATTAGTATTCATATTATCAATAGTTTTAGAAACAAAAGTAGATACCTGAGCCTTCTCAGTTTTCACATAAGTGGTAGGAATCCTTCTGTGGGATTCTTCCCTAGAAACAATCACAAAAGCATCCTTAACTTCAGGAAGAATTTCCCTAGTTAAGATATCGCTTCTTATGGGTTGATAGATGTCATCAAGACCATAAGAAACTGCATAAGTTTTAACAATCTACCATGATCAATTAACTCTTGTCTAGCCTTACAAGTACAATATGAAAGTTTAGTAAGAATATCAAATTCTCTCCAAAGAGAATTTAATTTATGATAATATTCAGAAACAGGCAGACCACCTTGTTTAAAACTATTTATTTTCATAAGCAAATTGAACACAAGAGACCCATCAATCCTATCATAAATATCTTTTAAATCTTTCTACACAACAAAAGCATTATCAGAAAAAACATGACCAAGATAAACATCCTGAGATAAAGAACTTAGAACCCAATTTAAGACAACTGCATTACACCTATCCCACTGAGCCTCTAAAAGAGGACTAGCAGCATAGGCAGATCTAAGACAAGAACCATCAAGAAACCCCATATTATTCTTAATTTGCATAGCTATTTCATTGCACTACCCCAGATTCTATCATTCTCAACCCTAGACAACTTAACAGTTACAATAGAAGCACAATTAGAGTCATTAGGATGCAAATGGAAAGGATTACTCTGATCTAAACTACTAATCATAATAGCCATGATGACAGATAAGAGACAAACAAATAAACAACAACTAATAAACCAAGAATCAACTAAACACACAAACAGAACCAAATAAACCAACAAACTATCAACAAACCAACAACCAATAAACCAAGAATCAACTAAATAATCAAACAAAACCAAATAAACCAACAAACCTCAAGTTCCAAGACGGCCCAAATCCTAAACTCCTGCGACCTAGACTCAAAACAGAAATTAAAACTAAAGACCTAAAACACACACCGAGGATTAACCTAGCCCCAATCAGTAAACTGTGATTTGCCAAAGCAGGTATTCACACCACTCAATGGTGGCAGATTTAGAAGTTATCCAATCCGTTTACGTCCACTAGACTAAAGACTAGTTAATCCTAAGAGAGATAGATAATACTTACAGTGCAATACCCACAAGCCGCGGAAGACAATTAAAATATGTCTATATTCACTTAGTCTAGAAATATTGTGACCAAGAATGAACCTAGAAACCACAAACCACAAGATCTTTAAAAACCCCCAAATTCCAAATTAGGGTTTCAAAGGAATTAATCAAGAAACCACCAATTAACCGTTAATTCCTCAATAAACAGCAACCAAAACATCTTAATTGCACCCAAAACCAAAAAACCCCTAAATTCTAGGGTTTCAAGAAAAAAATACTAAAATTTTAATTGAGATCACCAGACAACGATTGACTCAATAATCAATAGATTCAAGAACCCAATCAAAGAATCAACCAAACCCTAATCAAGATCCACGAAGAACTCAATCAATCAGAACCTAGAGCTCTGATACCATGTTAAAATGATATCAAAACAGCTATTCAACATATGATTACTGTTTGTCTATATTCTTAAAGTTATAGTTAGGCAAAACTATTAATAAAAAATTTACATAACAACCCTTGAAGGTTTATAAGCTTGGAAAAGAATGTTATTACTTTCAACACTTGAAGTCTTTCGTAATTGAGATTCCAGCACAGATTCGAGATACGTACACAATAGATGATACATGTATTAATTACCAAATCATAACAAGATAAATAACCATCCGAGTTATAGTTACTTTGAGATTGAGTTTCATTCTATTGACTGGAGGCCTTACGAGTCAATGAACTTTATTTAGCTATTGTTACATCTTTAGTCATTATTTAGGCAGGCCGCTTTGAAAAGCCCCAAACCATAACACATAAGACTTGAAAATCTTCCTGGATTGGTTGTGGATCACTTTAAATGAATATAAAACTAGATAAATCGTTGAATAGAAATAACATTTATGCGATTATTTGTATTAACATTTCAATTAGCTCCATTGGAGGTGGCATGCGGATAGCTGCATAAATATGATTATAGCTCTATCGAAGGTTACATGTGAGAAATGACCAAGGAACAATGATTAACGTATTAAAAGTTGATAAAAAGATGGATAGAGAAAGAATAAAGTGAAGAAAAGAAGAACGAATGATGAATTAATGATAACACATCATATGCTGACAAAGTTACATTGTTTTGGCCATAACTTCTTCATATAAAGTTTGATTTTAATGACTAATGAGGCCATGAAACCATGAGAGAGAGTTCTACAACTTTGGTTTTGGAGCTAAAAGCTAATATATAAACCTGTTAGCGTCACGTGTCAAATCACAAAAAGTTTAGTTTTATTATGTGAGTCAAACACGCCCGACATAATTAGCTGCATATATATGATTATATCCCCATTGGGGTTATATGCAGAGAAACAACCAAGAAACGATTACTAGATGATTACTGTTTGGTAAAAGATGGTTAATCAAGTGAATAAACGAAAACAAATAAAGAAATTGTCGATAACACATCTATGTTGACATAGTTACATTGCTTTGGTCATAACTCTTTTATATGAACTCCGCTTTTGATGATTCAACATGTCACGCAACCGGGAGCGAGAGATCCACAAAGTTCATTTTTGAGCTGAAAGCTAAAATTTTAACCCATTCACCTTATGAGTCAAGTCAAATAAAACTTCAATTTTTAACATGAGTTAAGCACTCACGACACCGAAATTCACACATTTAAGACATATAAACAATGTACATTATTTATTTTACACGGATAAACCATAAATTTCATATTTACTTATGTAATGTATTTCATGCTATATTTATATGTGCATACATTATTGTAAGTAGACTAAAATTAAACCGCCATTAGCTATTAAGGTTTAGTAAAAAGGTGAAAATTTATTTTCTCTATACTTTGTGGAAAACTAAAAGGAGGGGTTGAATAGTTTTACCGATTAAAACTTCGTTTTAAAGTATTTAGATCAACTTATGTCAACCTATTTAATATGTCTGTTGGATAATGATAGATAAGCATATAAGTGATAACGCTACAGTGAACCTAATCGTTGTAGTGTAGTATTAGGGTAAGCCACGGGAATTGATATCGTTCTCTAGGGGAATAGGAATGCTAGTGAGAAGTTACTACGCTAAGGTTGGGGTTGAGGAAGATTATATTTTATCTTTTTTATGTTTTTTAGGAAATGGAAAGGTACGAATCTCGGGGGTTGGTATTTCTACCGATTACTTTTACTATCTAATTATCTAATTAACTAAGGTGTATGTAGTCTATGTCTATTGTTGTGTGCTCGTATGATGATTAAAAATGTATTTGCTTAGGCTTTATTACTCCCTAGTTATCTCCTTTTGATGGTTGAATTGTCACGTCCTTATTCTTAATTGCGTTCTGTCTCTAAGGTCATAGGGTATGCATTTATCCCTAACTCTTTGAAGCTACCAAAGGTTAATGACTACAAAATCTCTAGGATTTATAAACTTTAACTCTAAGGTATTCTTTGGATGTATAGCCTACAATTACTCTAGGTGATTATAAACTAAGATTCAACAAAGATTAATCAAGCATTACAAGCACAACAAATGACCTATCGCAATACTAGGTCAATCACAATTAAGATAAGAGACAACCAATCAATATTCAATAACTAAGTTTCATATTACCTAAGCATACACACGAATAAATTAGCCGGACATGGGGAACATGCAAGCATACACACAATCAAAGGAAGACATAATTAAATTAATGAAGTAAAACACTTATCTTGATGTAAGATAGGGTATGGAACCCTAAAATACTGTACAAGACAGCCTTGGTTCGGTTTAGGTTTTTACTCCAAAAGACAACACACTGAAAACTGAAAAATTCGGATTCTATATATAAGATTACAAATGCGACGGCGTCACCCTTTAATTTGTGACGCCGTCGGGTCACCGTTATTAGGGTTTCGTCTTGGCCACGTTAGTATTGCGACGGCGTCACCTTATGCTTGTGACGCCGTCCCCTTCAATCTCTGACGTCGTCTGGATCAAATCTAGGCCGTCTGAGCTGCGACGCCCTAATCCTTTAAAACCTGAAGCCGTCACTTGTAAATGAGCAATTTGGCTACTAAGTCGTCACAAAATTTGTTCGACGGCATCTCTGGTTGCACCTGACGCCGTCACTTATAGAACCTGACGCCGTCCCTTTTAGTTCCAGCAGCCTGAGTGTCTCGATTCTTGACTTTGGCCATTTTCTTCGTATATTCGCGCCTTTTCTTCCGAATAAGTGTCATTCCAACATTTTGCCTTCAAGATACCTAAAAAGTGAAAAGGGACGATATTAAGTAATAACGGATACAAAAGTGATCAAATAAGGGCTTAAACGACCCCTCTAAAAGGTACATTTTAAAACCTTATCAAATATCCCTACACTTGGTATTTGCTTGTCCTCAATAAAATGTGCTTTTAGCCAATTAATTTATAAGTTAGGGATCATGAAGCATTAGTTTAGAACGATCTACAACACATATAAGCCCCGCAAAAGTCATAACAAGCACAAAAATTACATACTAGCACCTCACATGGGGTGTTTAGATACTCACATCTCTCAGGTGTATATGAAATATAACAAGTTGGAAATGGAAGTTAAACACTCATTAACCGGTCCTAGCACATAGATTACAATAGGCTTGAGACTAGATCAAACCTCCATCGCTTTGCCGTAAGCACCTATGAAAGACTATCCAAGAGGTCTTTTAAAGGGTTGTAATGATAGGCTTATGGTAGGGAAACAAAGGGTTTGGTGGGATAGGCTATTTAGTGGCGGCAAGTCAAAAATCTTTATGTTACAAGCATACGAAGAATGGCGTTGCTAAGCCAAGACTCGACACTCTAAACTATAGATAACTGAAATAGACAAACATAAATTAAAAGATAGATGTGGGATGGTAGCCCGTTTTTTTTTTCAACACTATATTTTTTTTCCTTTTTTATTTTTCTATTTTTTTCGATTTTTTTTTCATGCACTTTTACTCTACCATCCTCTACGATAACATCAAAATGATACGGATTTATAGGCACATCCCTACACTTGAGTTTTGATTACTCTAACACTAATTTTACCCGAATTGAAAAGATCAAAACACTTGGAGTACATTATTACGCAAATAATGGGAATTTGAATTTAACGTTCCCTTCCCGTCATTTCATAAAATTAACTTTTCCCATGAGTCCCAATCGTCCCAAAACTGTGTACAAAGGATATGACTCCACTTAGCAACTTATGCAAGCAACAAGATAATTGAACTAAGGGTTTAGTGTGATAACAATAATGCACTAAAAGTGAGTGCATACAAGGTAGGCTAAGGCGATTTGGGTGTACATTTGGGGGTGGATTGTAAACAATGCTCTTCATTGATATTCTGGAAAACCAAAACATCACGAGAACCGCGAAAAGGATAGGCTCTGAGGGGTTAACTAAGGGTATCGTTTACTAAAGATGAGTACAACGTAAAGGTGTGGGGGAATTACTCAACCGATGTGAAAGAAGTAATTATATTACGGGTATCAAACAGGGGTTATCCTATTGCCTCTTATCATTTAGTTATTCCTAACTAAACAAGTGTAGTCTTACTAGCGATCTCAGAATGCATCACAAAACAAGTTCTAGAATCTATTATACTACCGGTTCACACTCTAAGCATTAAAGATGGATGCTTTAATTCCTACAAATCTAAGGGCGATCATCACATTTTGGGTGGAATTTAAGTGGTAAAAGGTTTTTGTGCTAGTCATATAATTTCCTATCCATGAGACGCTTTATTAAGACTAATGGCCCACTCCTATATGTCATGGAAATTTTTAAATTTGGTGCCAAAATTACCCTAACCGATATTTCTCATGGTTTATTACACAAATGCAATTGGACAAAGCAAATAGTCAAGGATAAGCATAGTTTCAAAGTTCCCGTTTTATTTTCCCTCCCTACACTTAAATAGAACATTGTCCCCAATGTTCCCCGAAAGTATCAAAGTTATGATAATAGAAGGTAATAAAAACGAAAGAAACTAGTACTCCCCTGATTAGCTCGGTAGGATCCGTGTGAAGTGATGGTTACATCTTTCTTCAAGAAGAATGTTTGCGTGGAAAGCTCCTTCTCATCTTATGTATCTTCTTCTTGGTAAATTAAACCTGCACACTTGAAGAAAACCAATGAAACCTTCGCGTAAAATCGGCGGTAACAATATATATAAGACTCTACTAAACTAGGATATAATGCTTGTGGAATGGATGTTTACAGATTTTCTGGAAAATTAAGACCTAGAAAATTCCAAAAAATTTTATAAGTAGCTCAAAAAACGAGAAAAAGTAATCAGTTGTTTCTGCTCCTTCCTGACGCCATCAGGTTGCGATCCTAACGCCGTCAGGTTATTCTGACAGAAACTGGTCTGCCATTTTCTGGAAAAAATTCTGGAAAATTTACATCTTTAAAATCTGGAAAAAGTTCTTGCAAAACATCCATTATGACTCGATACAAGCATTTGACTCAAACAAACACACATGTATATCTTTTAATTAATTGTAATTCTCATGTTTACATTTCTTTTGAAAATGTGTGTAATCCTCCCTACACTTATCTCTTATGTAAAATACCTTTATATGTAATTAAGACGAGATTAAAGACAAAATAAAGCATTTTTACAAATTTAAACATGAGAATAAACAATCAATAAAAAAATACACGACACAAACAAGCAAACAATTAAGCAAGGGTTGCCTCCCACGAAGCGCTTTTCTTTATTTATGAGTCTTGTAGCTAGACTCGAAGTCGTGCCCCTACGTTGCTTCGTTACCGTCACCTTCTTCCTCATGACGGTCTCTATTGGGGGATTCCATGTTGTAAAAGTGCCCTATGATGCACCTTTCTAAGAGGTCATCCTCTCCCCACTCAGTTCTATATTCTGGTCCTAAGTTCAAGCAATTCATATAGAAGCCGAAAATCTTGGCCATAACATAATCCACTCCTTTCTTTTTATCCTCCTCATTCCTATAGTAGACCGATAGTTTAAGTTCCTTTTCAACATTGGAGAGTGATGAAAACTTCTCAATCTTAAACGTCATTTGGTAAGCTACATCATCGATCTCATCCTTGAATATTCCTAATGAGGGATCATAAGTCATCCCGGTGTTTTCTATGAAAGGCTTCCCTAGAAT
Source organism: Chrysanthemum makinoi (assembly GCA_910596185.1). NCBI lineage: Eukaryota > Viridiplantae > Streptophyta > Magnoliopsida > Asterales > Asteraceae > Chrysanthemum > Chrysanthemum makinoi. The sequence continues at coordinate 5,871,773 of OU343225.1, read as the reverse complement.
AATGTGGGACAAGCTAGGATCTAAGGCGGTACTAATGTCATCCACTATTATGAATTCCGTAGGAAACATGAAACTACCTACATACACGGGAAATCCCTTAACTCTACCAAGAAAATTGCAACTAACCCTAGGATTATCGGGATCTTGCCTAGTTAAGATAGGCTTCTTCATTACCTAATTATAGTAGGTGCTAGTCATTATGTTTATTGGGGATTTGCGGTCAATGTAGGCCTTTGCCACGAAAAGGTGTCCTATGCTTGTGACGCCGTCCCCTTTGTTAAACTAAGGTTCAACAAAGATTAATCAAGCATTACAAGCACAACAAATGACCTATCGCAATACTAGGTCAATCACAATTAAGGTAAGAGACAACCAATCAATATTCAATAACTAAGTTTCATATTACCTAAGCAAACACACGAATAAATTAGCCGAACATGGGGAACATGCAAGCATACACACAATCAAAGGAAGACATAATTAAATTAATGAAGTAAAACACTTATCTTGATTTAAGATAGGGTATGGAACCCTAAAATACTGTACAAGACAGCCTTGGTTCGGTTTAGGTTTTTACTCCAAAAGACTACACAGAAAACTGAAAAAATTCAGATTCTATATATAAGATTACAAATCTCTGACATCGTCTGGATCAAATCTAGGCCGTCTGAGCTGCGACGCCCTACTCCTTTAAAACCTGAAGCCGTCACTTGTAAATGAGCAATTTGGCTACTGAGTCATCACAAAATTTGTCCGACGGCGTCTCTTGTTGCACCTGACGCCGTCACTTGTAGAACCTGACGCCGTCCCCTTTAGTTCCAGCAGCCTGAGTGTCTCGATTCTTGACTTTGGCCATTTTCTTCGTATATTAGCGCCTTTTCTTCCGAATAAGTGTCATTCTAGCATTTTGCCTTCAAGATACCTAAAAAGTGAAAAGGAACTATATTAAGTAATAACGGATACATAAGTGATCAAATAATTAAGGGCTTAAACGACCCCTCAAAAAGGTACATTTTAAAACCTTATCAATAAGTAAGAAATGCAAAGATAAAGAGTAACAGAACATAAAACTATTGTTAGGAATTAGAAAATTCCATAGTAAATTATCGGTCACCCCAAATGTAATCTAGCATAAGTTAGCTCGTAGATTTGTCATTAGTTACATTATTTAGTAGTTTATTAGTTAGTTTGTAGCGTAGTTTAGTTTAGAGCAACACCGTGGAGGAAGGACGGGTCTTTACCCATTGTATACCTGATCCACAGGCCGATAGGAGGTCGTGTATTCTGTAACTTTAAATACCCCTTCCATCCATGGAAGGGGTGTGGCTTCTTTGAATAAACCTTTCATTTGTTAAGCAACTCTCTTCAAGAAACCTCCTCTCAACTCTCTTCATCTATCTCAAATGGCTTTCTTATTTAATCATTGTCCTAGACCACCCGAATCATCAAACAACATAAATTTTGAATCCTAACATACTATTTCTCGGTTTAAACTATAGAATTGTAAAATCCCTTGATGATGGAACCATCTTGGAGAAAGGAAAGCGTATTTCGGGGTCTTCTGATGTTGGTGTTACGGTTTCTGTTTCGAAGAAGGGATAAAAGGGTGTACTTCATAAATTGGGTGTGTGTTTGAATTGTCCTCATGGCAGTTTGGCTATTACAAGGTTTTACGGGTTTATGTATGTTTAACCATGGTCAGGATGAAACCATTATCAAAGTTCATTTAAATGTCAAAGAAGGCCAGATTTGAGCAGTTAACCAGATGATGTGACAACGGCGTTAATTCAGTATTATTTATTTGAGGTTGAAGTGAAATATCACGGGCAAGTGTACTTAGTATCTGAAGGTATCGGGGATGGTTGGATGAAGATTCTTCAAGATTCTTGTTCGAGCTTATCTTCAAATACGAAGACTTGGAAATCTAGTTATTGTTGGGTGTCTTTTACCTTTTCTTTTACCACTTGGGGGAATTGGGCTCATACCACTACAAAATAACTATCACTTTAAGGAGTTACGTTGTAGTGCTCAGTGTAACATTGAATTGTGGATTCTCAAGAGGTGATGTACGTCTATTACTTGATGGTTGGTTGGATGTTGAGTATAGAGTACTTAGAGATTCAATGGAGGATGAAGTATCGGCACCGCTCTTTGTTACATATGTGCAAGTTTAAGTCACGAGTTTGGGGTAGTTTACTTGTGGTCAAATTCATTATATCGGGTTTTCTCCATCAGCTATCATGACAAATAGCCTACTGAATGATAATGGGGTGATTACAAGTTTGCCAAGAGTAGATGAAAAAAGAGAGATTTATGACGTTTGAACACAACAGTTCAAGCCTCATACTCTAAAGAAAAGAAAAGTGTACGTTTCAGTGCACTTTATCTTCAAAAGAAGAGAAATCTTCTTATGATGTATGAACACAACAGTTCATGCCTCGTTCCCTAAAGAAAAGAAATGTGTACGTTTCAGTGCACATTATCTTCGGAGGAAGAGAAATCTTCTTATTATGACCATTCTCATCAACATGCTTCATACTTTTTCCATGCGCTTCAGTCATAAAGTGAACCGGGCTACCACTGATTGTTTTCTCATTCCACTTGCTCGATTATAATGAAGATGGCGACATCATGCGCTGATTTTGCGGGAGGGAAGTGTGAATAGAACATTCGGATGATTTTCACTTATTTAATCAAGAATGGCATCTCCGTATGCAATTCTTGAGGGGGAGAAGAAGTATGATAATTTTGCATGGTTGATCGATATCTGAGAATAAATGGTCAAACGGCTCCAAACTCATGTAAGAACCGAGCTTCTTCTTATCGGGTCATCTTTACATGGCGTTTCTTCTAAGAGCCGTTGGTTGACATCTTCACTTGGATTGATGAGTTTATCGACAAAGTGCTTCCGGTTAATGCTTCACGTATACATCAACATGATGATTCCGAAAAATCTCTTTGTTCTTGTTTGATGTGATTGGTAGTTTGGTGTTACCATCTTGTGTGTTCGTTGCGGCCTGATTGCTGATTTCCTTGATGAACATCTTTCTGTTCTTGTTTGATTGGGAGGGATTTTAGTTAAGGGGATTTGCAAGATGTAAGTTAAGTGGGATGCTTTTTGGTGTGAGTTGAAGATGTTAACTATCTATTCCCCAACTGCACAATCTTGAAGAAGGTCGAGTCTACAGTCTGTTCTACATTTTCTTCAACATGTTAGAAGACTTAAGACGAGTTGCATTTAACGATCTAAAGACTTCTTCTTAATCTAGGTATTTATCATACAGATTGTCGGTTTAGGGGAGAGCACTAATTGGGAGAGTGTTATAAGTCAGATTCAATCCCCAATTAGACTTGCTCATATTCTTTAGCAGTGACTCCTCGAGACGTTGATATTGACCATTATTATATTGCAGTTGCACTATTGAATAATAATCCGCTCTTTGGTATTCCTTTGCCAAATCTTCACGGATTATTGTTCATGAAAAATGATCCGCTCTTTGGTATTCCTTTACCAAATCTTCACGGATTATTGTGCACTCTGAAAATCAACCACATGAACATTAAGGAAAATGACTACCTCATCCGCTTGAAGACATTATTGGTGAATCTTCCAGATCAGTCTCTATATGTATATCTTTAGGAAGATGGAATTGATGTTGAGGAATCATTTGTTCTGGTTCATTAAGTGGGTCAATGTACATCCGGTTGTACATTTATTCACGTGTTGGACATTTGACACAAGTTGATTACTTCGGAGTTAATCATTTATCACTTATTTGAGATTGAAGTTGACTTTCACAAAGGTGTGTTCTTATTTGATAACTTGCTCGGGCTTAAGAATTTGAGTTGAAGTCTTGGGTTATCTAGTTACCAGCAGTCGAGGTAGATGGTTGAAGACCTGGTTAACTATCACTATTAGGAGTTACTTTGTTTTACTCAGTGTCACACGCATATGACGGTGTGGATAATCGCAAGAGGTGTTAATGTCTCATACTTTTCTTGAGTAGTGAGTACTTAGAGATTTGCTTGAAGCATAAATTCTCGACACCGTTCTTCCATCATTAGGTGTAAGGTTAAGATACAAATGTGGGGAAGTTGACTTCAGTTTCAAGTATGGTATATCGGGTTGTCTTCTTCAGTGGTCACTTCAAATTGTCTACATAAGGGTTGATAAAAATAGTTAGAGAGAGTCTTCAGCAAGTTGATTCTCACAAGAGTTCAAGTGTTCTTCTCTACAAATTTCTAGTATACGGGCTTATAGTAATTTGCTGACTCTGAAGTGTCAAAAACCAGCAAGGCGTAAGGAGACAAGCACCCAAACGCGAGTAAACTTGATGAACTTAATACTTCTAAGTAATTGAAGATACCCCGGGAAGACAAGTGTTATTACCGCAGAGAAACTCAAGGTTTGACTCATGACGAGTAAACTTGATGAACTTAATTCTTCTAAGTGATTGAAGATATCCTGGGAAAACAAATGTCATGACCGCAGAGAAACTCAAGGTTTTACTCATCAAGGCGTTTAGTGTTTGTATTTCAAATACATGGGGGAAGTGATGTTAGAGAAAGTTTCTGAAGATAAAAGAGGGACACTAGTGTGTGGTGATTTCGATGGTATTGCAATGATCAGGGGAGAGAGATTGTGTACATTGGGGATGCTCAGCTTTTTCACTTGAGGGCTTAATCCGTGATTCAGAGATATAATCACTTATTCCGGAGTTGACATCCGCAGAGATTGTCATCCACAGAGATAATCAGTGACTTGGCCTGCTTCTTCAATGTTATCAGTTACTCCTTCCTTGGGTGTTGGTATACTTCGGATACTTGAGCTTCATACACGATCATCAGGGAAGAAAAATGTGAACATGGGGAGGTGTTTTCATTCCCCTCATGATGTGTATTCGGGAGAGCTCTTGGGTATTGGTGTACTTCGGGTTCTTGAGCTTCATACACGATCATCCGGGAAGAAAAATGTGAACATGGGAAGGTGTTCTTCATTCCCCTCATGAAGTGTATTCGTGAGAGTTCTTGAGCATTATACTAAGAGACGGACTACATCATTTCAACTACACGGGGGAAGTGTTATCTTGACACCTTTTGGAATGGATCATTTCAGACTTCAGTGGAAAGGAAATTTGAGAAGATTATTTAAATGTGGGATGATACGTTGCTGTTGTTCTATTGGTTGATATAGCCTCGAACGAAGAATCACGGTGATTATTCTTAAAAGGAGCAGCTGGGTTTATGATAATGGTGTGCTTCTTTGTGCACCTAGCTAAAGCAAGCTTGAAATATAGCTTCGAATCTGCTTAACATAAGGATTTTCGGTTTGGGGGGAAGCTGCCAAAGTCTCACTTTCAGATGGTTCAATTTCTTTCTTCGATTCAAGAGCCCTGGAAGCTTTGGTGGTGAATGTTTAAGAGTTGATGACTTCTATCTTCTACGACGTGCTGCTCGATATCCTTATCTCGGTACTCGTATCATCATCTTCTTTAACTATATAATCTATTCTATCTTTGTATATATTTATTAAAAACCAAATACAAAACTATAAAACCAACAAAAACAAAATAGAAAAATATAAAACCTTCAAAAATCCATAAAAATCAGAAATTTTAAAAAATACCAAAAATATGTTTTCTCTAGACATGTCTTCTGGTATCGATAACATCTACGGTCTTAGAAATGTCATTCAATAATGGCACGGGACCATAGATGAAGTTCGAGCAGGAGGTGTAAATATTCTTTTCATAACATGTCTCAAAATATGGCTTGCAGTTACTTCAGACTGTGACCCGCGCTTAAACTATGGCTTACAGTTACTTCAGACTGTAACCCGTGCTTAAATCTAATGGCTTGCTATTATTTCTGATAGCAACCCGCTCTTCAAGAAAGGAAAGTGCTGCGCTAAACCATTTTTCAAAATTCGTGCACTTATCCAAAAACAAATTTGAGGAAAGTATGTCGAAGGACTGCTGTTCCTACACAAATGTTTTTCCGTCTAAAATTCTTCAGAAAAATATTTGTTGTTTTCAAAATGGTGGTAAATGAATTGCTTGAAAATCAATCTTATTCAGAGTTTTCGAAATAAATTGAAAAACTCAATCAATGACTTCAGCACTTTTAAACTTTTCAAAAATTGAGTCATTGATTGAGGGGGATAATGTTTTCAAATGTATATCATCTAACGAGCTTTCTTTAATATCCTACGTGCTTAATTAAAAATGATATTTGCCTATGTCGAAGGACTAGGAATTTAGGATATGATTGTTAGGATTAGATGATTACAGTTTGATGAAACACATTATTCCCATGCTTTATATGAACTGATTGATATGTTGAATTGACTTTTATTAGTCGATTGCTGTTTGGGTGTTGTCGACCACCATATATATGTTTGTGTCCACTAACGTATGCAGGTATCTTGGTATAAGAATGTTCCCGATCAGGATCCCACATAAAATGATGTTTGGATGCCGAAAGGAAAGGGTAACTAGATCTTGGGTTGACAAATGAAGAAACGGAGCTTAATTGGACTTCAATGGAGAGTTGGAATAAATGCAACGTAAGAGGTCTCACTGCATCAGCAGATGGTTTTCTTCTAAGTGATTGAAGAAACGGAGCTTAATTTGACCTAAGTTGGCATTAAAATGCAACGTAAGAAGAAGTCTCACTGCATCTGCAGACGGTTTTTCTTCCAAACCCTACAGCAACAACAAAAGCTTCTCAACCACCTAACATATCTTTGTGCAGGATAATCGTGATGATACCATTTTTCTAAAACTTTGAAAAATATTGTTTTTGAAAATGGAAAAATATTGTTTTGAAAATATATTGGACTAAATTTTGAAAATCACCGGACTTCATTTTATCAAAATTTAAGTCACTCAATTATTGACTTCTGTCATGGATTGAGGGGGTGAGTGATTTAAAATAAAATATTTTCAAACTATATTTCTTCACAAAAGTTCCGTTTTGTACAATAATTAAGTGGTGATCTAAAGATTTAATGTTATGTTATGTCATGGCATGATTTTCTTTAGAATCAAGATCTTTCAAAATGAAATTTTTTCTGTTCTTGTTTGATTTTGAAATTGTTTTATTTTACCTAAAAGATCTCTTAAAACAATCATACCTGACACTAACAATCTTTAATGTCTTAAAATGGTCCTTATCTGTCATTTTTCAAAGTTAAATCAAGCCATGTCTTTCCCCAAAATCTTTTAAATGATTTAAATCAATTGGGATCACAAATCTCAAAAGGTTTGAAATTTTGATCGGGGTAGAGATCGTGAGTTAAATCTCTTATCTGCTTAAATGGAATAGGTTTTAGTCCTTTAAAGGCACTCCTGCCTCCATGTGCCAAACGATTTCATACACAATGCACATGTTGAGGAGGAGGATTTATCCAAAACCATGATGAGTATTTAAACCAGGCCACATATTCTCCCATGTTTTCTAAACCGTATTAAATCACTTGGGATCCAAAATCTCAAAGGGTTTGATATTTTTGATTGGGGAGAATTTGTGATTTAATTATGAAATTTGATGAATGATGATCGCTTTGATTCAATTGTGCAGGCTGCTCTCTCATATGTGCTAAACGCTTTCTAATCTCGAAGCACATATTGAGGGGGAGCATAACTATCGAGGTACAAAAGCTTTTTTTAAAAGTTATTTATAAAGTACCTTGATTGAGTTTTCAAATGGTTTTCTTAATGGATTTTGTGATCGTGGATGTGCTTCAAAAGAACTCTTGCCTCTATGTGATAAAATGTATTAAAATATCCTATGCACATATTGAGGGGGAGAATTTTACCAAGAAAATCAAATAGCTTTTTCGTATGAAAATTGTGATCAAAGAAAATATTTCAAAGTCCTCTTGCCTCCATGTGATAAACAATTTCTAAATCATATGCACATGTTGAGGGGGAGGTTTTCTAAATGATCAAAACTATTAAGGTACAAAATGCTTTGATCTCGTATCACAAGTACCTTGATTGTTTTTCCAAATGATTTTTCAATTGGTTTCATGGAAGAATGAACTGTACCAAAAGACCGACCATTTTACTTTATGTATGGAGTTATAAGGATGGTGAGGTTAGGTATTAGTTCCCACCATCCGCCAGAACCGGAGGGATCTATCCAGGGACAATCCACTAGATAGTGTAGAGTCCTTAGGTATATTGAAAAAAGGAGAAAAGTGAGATATGGGAAGAGTGCGGACTGAGACTGAGCTAGTACTGGAATAAACCCAACAAGGTACTAGTTATGAAGTCTCGGTAAGCACTGAAGGGGTTGAAGAATGAAAAAGAAATGAAATGAGAAAAGGGTGAAAAGAAATAGCCCTCCAATAATTCAACCTTAGGGCAGAAACCGGGTTCAATACATATGCTACCGGTTGTTACCAAGGTAACACTGGTATTGAAGACAAGACGTCATGGACCCAGTGACGCACTGCACAAAAACTTCCTAGCTACTCAAGTTCCTCTTAAAAGGGTTTGTTTCATTCTCACGGGGAACCGACATAATCTATCGACTTTCTCTTAGAGATTGTTGATATTGAAGAAGGAGACCCTCTCCCTAGTCTCCGGCATAGGAACCAAATGTGCACTATTGAGTCTAGAGCCAAGAGATCATCCACAATGTCTCAGTAGGACACTATTCTTGAAGACTTGCTGTTTCACACAATGTGGAAAGTGAGAATATATTAAGAGTCCTACGCATTATCCTTGTGGTATTGCCAGAACATCTGAGTGATATGCAAACATATTCACAATGAAGATGAAAAGCCTTCTGGAGCCAACATCAAACAAGCTCCTGGTGGGTGGCATGTGAGATCTATCCAATAGATCAAGCTTGTGACAACTGGATTGAAACAATGGGGCGATTCACTCTTGAATCAACCTTGGTACAGGAATGGAATTGATGAATGCTTTTGGAAAAACCATTCGATGTGCAAACCTTCTTTTCTCTAGCACGTCGAATGTGTACTTATGTTTTCAAACACAAAAAGTATCTCTGATTGAAAAAATGCTTTTGGAAAACCGTCGATGTGCAAACCTTTTTTTCTCTAGCACGTCGAATGTCTACTCTTTTAAATACAAAAAGTATTTTGATTGAAAATTGATCTTTCTCATAAAACCTTCGTCGTATTGCAAAACTCTTTCTTCTAAGCAATACGCGATTGTTTTTCAAATCAATTTTTCATCAATCGATGAATCTCGTCATTCGGGTTCACTCACTATGTGTTGTCTTCTTTGAGACGTTCGGTTTGAGAACAGCTAGAGCAAAACCCTGTCAAGGAGATTCTTCGGAATTATACATGATCACAGGCAGTACTTGTACTGATCAACGGGAACCGTGGGCCGTGTACCTCAATTCAACGAAAGTGATCAAAGACACTTTCGTGTGTTTTATTGCTAACTGTTGTTTGCGGGTACATTTGGACGGTTGCAGCTGATCAGAATTGAGGAGTCAATCCAAAGCCACATGCTCACAGCATCCACACTTAATTGAAGAAATCATGACCTGTGCATATCTACATAACCGGCTCGATATTTCATACTATGCTTCGCTGCTGCCAATATCATGAACCACTAAGGCTTCCGCTACTCTGATGGAAAGATGTCATGATTCAACTGTGTGAGCATGTCGGTCCAAAAGTCGCAACTTCACATGATGGCAACACAATAAAGGGTGATCTAGAGATTTACTGTAGTTGATGATCTCAAAGAAAGCTCGAAGATCATCAAAGATGTGGATCAGTTCAAAGACCTCCACTGAAAGTACAAAGCACTCGGACTTTGAAGTTGCACTACAAAAGCACAAAGATTGCGGAATTGAAGAATTGAAGTCTACGAGCTCAAGAACAAAGTCAAGAATAGTATGTTAGGATTCAAAATGTAAAACATAGGGTGACCTCCCTTAGGGGGAGACTGTTAGGAATTAGAAAATTCCATAGTAAAGTATTGGTTACCCCAAATGTAATCTAGCATAAGTTAGCTCGTAGATTTGTCATTAGTTACTTTATTTAGTAGTTTATTAGTTAGTTTGTAGCGTAGTTTAGTTTAGAGCAAGACCGTGGAGGAAGGACGGGTCTTTACCCACTGTATACCTGATCCACAGGCCGATAGGAGGTCGTGTATTCTGTAACTATAAATACCCTTTCCATCCATGGAAGGGGTATGGCTTCTTTGAATAAATCTTTCATTTGTTAAGCAACTCTATTCAAGAAACCTCCTCTCAACTCTCTTCATCTATCTCAAATGGCTTTCTTATTTAATCATTGTCCTAGACCACCCGAATCATCAAACAACATAAATATTGGATCCTAACAACTATGACACGGGTATTTATAGTGGTTCGGCTACAAGGACACCTTCCTTGCCCTACTCCACTCCCTGAGTACCACACTCGAGTGTTCGTAAGCACTACACAACACAAGCTCCTTAATGTGGCGGAGAAGCCTTTACAATGTCGCCTACTCTTTATCCGGTACAAGGCTAGACACCGAGTTCTTCCACGAGGTAGAACCAAACCAATCACAACGTCGCCTGCTGTTGGGTTTTAGGTTCCAATGAAAGGAATTATTCTAAGTATGGAACCACTGCCAGCATAAAGGAAACCACGGCTAGAAGACTGGAATCACTGATCAAGACAACCACTACTAGTAAGAGATTGGAACCACTGCTAATGTATTCAAAGCACAGCTAGTTAGTTGTGTCGGTTTGTATTGCAATATTCTAGAAGGTCTTGAGTATGTCGAATTTTATTTTGATAAGTATGGTAATTATATTTATCTTGTAGAATATGTAATGTATATTGTATAGGACTCCTTAGCCTATAAAAGGAGGTCCTAGGCTAGAGTTAGATATACGTGTTAGATATATCTAAAGTCGATACACTTCAAGGTTGTAAAACCCTAATACTATTCAAAGTATTCGTATTAATAAAATATTGAGGTGTTTAGTGTTAATTACTTTAATTCTTCTTAAGGTTAAACATTAAATTCCACGTAGTATTTAACAGTTTGTTCTAGTTTAATTCAGCTTCTATAAAGGATCGTTTGCTCAACTGGGATTAACAAGTGGTATCAGAGCTTGTGATCTAGAAGTTGTGATCAAGAAGAAGTCAAGTTAACTAAGATCTGTTTTATTCAAGAAGTTCAAGATGTCTGACGAAACCCATATGGTTACTGCCTTCAAGGTACCTGATTGTACAATAGATTGCACTACCAGGTTTCGATGATGATCAAAGGTATGAGGGGTGTATGTTCCAGCCAAGACTTTCCTTTCACCTGAGAATAAGAAATACGAAACACTACGTTAAGTGATTACGCAGGGGTATGACCCTGCGAACCACCTCCGGCGTGAGAGTAAGCATGAGTTATGGTTGTATAAGTGTGTATAAGTAAAGAGATGAGTATGAAATGAGCATACCATAATCCATTGCCCGTCCAACCTATTTATAGTGGATGAAATAGGGTTGAGAGCACTTCTGCATTAATGTTGGAGATCATGGGGGCGTCCCATGATTGTGGGTAACCGCTAGGGCATAGTGACCCATGTTCTCAGACTTGACGGGAAAGCCAAGAGAAAGAGGGAGATCGTGGGTTTGACCAAGTCAGGAGGTTCCCCTATCCATTGTTCCTTCGTCAGCCATAACCCGAAGGGCTTAGGGCTTCGAATGGCGAATTCCGTTAAGGTAACCTTTGTGATAACGAATGGTTTGACGCCGATGGATATTCTGGAATCCTAACTTGGACCTTCGAATAGAAGGGTTTTGACACGTCTCGGAGGAGTGTCCTTCGAGGTACTCGGAGGGTACATCATCAAGCCCCCCAGTCGAAAGTGATGTATATGAGCGAGGAGACATTGCTTTCGACTTCATGCTTCGAAAAAATACCATCCTGCTGTGAATTGCATTAGTTAGAGGATAACAATGCACCTAACTTAGCGCATTTAATGCTAATTATTCTTTTCGGCCCGCCACAGAATCACATTTCCCCAACTTACCCGGAGACCAAAAGTCTTTGTTATTCAAAATTTAAAAATTTTACATCGGATAAGAGTTATTTTTGGGACACGTGTGCGGTGTTTAAGAGATAAAAGAGAGTATAAAAAGGGGGTAGCTGAAACCCTAACTCATTTTACTCTCTCCGTCTATTTCTACACGCAGTAAAACTTCATCGCCATCACTCCGAAACAAAAGGTAATCCTTCCTTCTCACTGATAGCTTGTTTTTGTTTTTATTAAAAATTGGATTCCAAGTTTATCATAAAGCAGCAAAAGTGTACATTATCTGCAAAAGAGTTACATGATCACTTAGCTGATTACCTAATCCCACTAGAGCACAAAGTGATGTTACCCAAACCTAATCAGGGTATTTTTTATGCTCCTCAAGGTTTCGTAGGGCTATACACACATGCATTTAGCCATTCTAACCTTAGGATTCCGCTGCACCCATTGATATTAGAGTTTATGCAATACTACAAGGTTCACATCTCTAGGTTTAACCCCTTTGGTTTAGCCAAACTGACCACATTCATAGTGATGTGTAAAGCATACGGCTATGAACCAACATTAAAGGTTTTATGAGGATTTCTGAACTTGTATCCCGGGGCAATTGGTTAACTTTAGCAAAAGGCTGAATCGGATGTTCAACCTGTTTGGGAGGGTATATACAAACATAACAAAGTTGGAAAGGTAGATTTTTCTACGTGCAAGACACTATTGTTCCCCTAAATATCCGTAGAGCTGAATAAGGAAAATATGTTTGATGCAAAACGGTATAATGACCCCTTACCATATGAGGTGCTAAGGGATCCCTCATATCGCGTTGGCCAAATATCCTGTGGATGTGCAAGTGTTCCCTGAAGCCATCTTATAAATGGCTAGGATTTCCCAGAGCTAGGAGGGGTCTCCCAAGAAGCCTGTGATCATATACCAGGGACAAAGTATGTTTATCTACTTCTATTTAAGTAGGACCAATGTAGCACTGATATTTATTTCTTCTTGTTTCTATTTTGCAGAGATGTCGTTCAGAAACTTCATGTACCAAGATTTGGATGAAGATTTAAGCTTTAAGCCTGCTGAGAAAGCTGAAGAGTCTTATGGTGTTGGCTCCCCTTCAACATCTGTGAACAACAATGAGGTAGACGCTCCGAATCCGGAGCGTGTTGCATCGTCACCCCCGCAACTTGCATTGGAGGGTACATCCCAACTTGTTGAGAATGTTGCTGACTCGGAAGATCCTGCGGATGAGGATGTCCTAGTTGTAGGTTCAACAGGGATAGCTGACAGGTTGAAAAGTAGAAATGGAACAGCAACCAAGGTCATTAAGTCTACCAACAAGAGGAAGAATCCCTATCCCTCCCGGAGGCGAGTTGTGAAGCGAAGAGTGTTGAAGGCAGAAAGTTTGTGAAGTCAGCCTTCGAATTGCCAGATGAATCAGTGGAGGTGCATGGTAAGCAGTTCCTCCTTATAAAATATGTGAAGTCATAATTGTTACAACTAACTTAGCCTTTATACATTGTATTGGTCACAGGCCTTCCAGAGACGAAGGAGCTTCCCAATACTTTGGCTGTCACCGATTGTCGATCATGTCAACCCTCCTCAATGGAAAGGTATGCTGGAAAATATGTCCATTGAAAGGTTTTGTGACATGCATGACAATGGGGTTGCGAGGCGGCGATTGGATAACCACTTAAATGCCAAAACCAGAGAATTGCTCAGAACTGTGGTCAAGCTGGAGGCTATGTGTGACGAGATTGAGGGGAACGTTGAGAAGAACCCCCTCGTCCAAGACCTTCGTGGAAAGGTAGCCCAGTTGACAGTTGAACTCGGCAATCTTAAGTTGGAAGAAGCCAAGGTCATCACTCTAACAGGTCAGAAATATGTTCTTGAGGCGAAATGTGCTGGATTGGAAAGTGAGAAAGCCAGGCTCAGTGAGGTAGAAGTGAAGTTAAGGGAGGAAATTGATGGCTTGCATATGAGGTATAAGATGCTGCAAAAGGATCGTGCAGAGGTCGTTTCGAAGGTGGTGCTTTACATAGCCATGGAGCTCTACCACAGTGATGAATTGGGAGCTCAGATGTGGAAGGTCATCAAATCATCCATTTTTCATGGACGGTGCTTGGCGTTGGAGGAGGCTGCCAAAATAGGTAAGCCCGTGGACCTTTCCAAGATTGAATGCTATCGTCCCACTTCGAAGGCTGAGTGTAATGAGGCAGGAAATGCGTTCGCAACCGCAGAGTACTCCTTCCTTGTTGAGGCTACCAAAGATCCTATGGCACCCCTCGAAGACCTCCTTTCCAAGAAACCTTGAAAGCTGAAGCCTACCACTCCCACCAAGAAGACTATGTCTACCAAGCCTGTCTCAGTGCAACCATCCCACACTCCATCTCCAAAAAAGCAGGAATGAAGGCTGCCATGTCGGCAGTAATTTGGTTTCAAAGGGTGGCGTGTACCCTTTAAGACAATTTATCTTATTTGTCAATGCTTGTCTTGTTCTCTAAACAATTTAAATGCTTATGATGTATGGCCATGGGCCAAAAACAATTTAACCGGGCTTAGGCTCCTAGTGCAGGTACAAGGGCACTAGCCCTCATTTTGAATGGTATGGTGTAGGGGAAATACCTCTACACACTTAGTTATTATTTATGTTTGTTTTGTTAACTTCTCGTAGGCCATTTTTCTGGCGCTTAAGTTTTTCAACCTAAGGTTAAACAACCTCATTGTTTGTAAATTTCCACACCAAGAATATAATGACCAAATTTGATCATTGACAGAGGGTCGCGACCCACTCTATCTCAAATCCTTCAAGTAATATGACTTTGTATATATTTTTACAAGCGCCAAAAACTACCAGGAGAGTTAATGTGAATGTTAAAGTTGGCTTAAATGATAAGGCATGTATTACACCTTGAGCCATTTTATTCGACATTGAAACTCATTAACGACTTGGCTGAACAAATCTTTGTGTTTAAGAAATGAAGCAAGAGATTTGTGAGAAATTTCTTATTTATCATTGAATTGGTAGGGAGGATTACATCATTCTTGAAATGAAAACTAAGACAACTACCAATAATGTTTGCTTTCCCTTGAGAAGCTTTTAATTACAAGAAAAAAGTAAAAGTACTTCTTAAACATAGCATTTTTGAAGGTTTGTACCATTCCATGTCCTGTCGATGGGTTCTCCGAGAAGAGTGGCCAGTTTGTAGGCTCCGTTGCCGTAGGGCCTCAGCTACCATGTAGGGTCCTTCCCAATTTGGTCCCAGCTTTCCCCGGTACTCGCTTTGCTTGCACCTGTTGAGGCGTAGCACATATTCTCTAGGCTTGAAAGTGGAAGGTCTGACCCTTTTGTTATAGTAGCCTTCGATCTTATGTTTGTGTATTGCTTTTCGGATGAAGGCTATTTCTCGCCTTTCTTCTAGCGATCAAGGTTTTCCCCGATCCTTTCGTCATTTTGGGAGGCATCATACGCTGCCATACGCCCGTGTGTACAATTAGTTCGGAAGGGATGACCGCTTCGTTCGCATGTTAGGTGAAGGGGTTTCACCATTGCTTGACTTAGGGTGCCCCGTGAGCCCATAATACTTGAGGGAGCTCATCTACCCATCCATGATGAGTTCGTCCTAGCCTTTTCTTGATCCCTTTGACGATGTCTCTGTTTGTAACCTCCACTTGTCCGTTACCTTGCAGATGGTAGACGGGTGTCCAAGACTGCTTTATGTTGAGCCCTTGATAGAAGTCATATAAGATTCCTTCGGCAAACTGCTTTCCATTGTTAGATATGATTATATGGGGCACTCCGAATCTGCACACAATGTGCTCCATACAAACTTCTCGATCTGTCCCTACGGAGGCTAAGGGTTTACCTTCCACCCACATAGTAAAGTAATCGATTGCTACCAGCAAGAATTTGACTCCTCCGGGCGCTATAGGCATAGGTACTACGATATCGATGCCCCACTAAGAGAAGGGCCATGCGGATGTCACACTTGTCATGTCCGCCGCATCTTTGAAACGTTTGAGTGTATCCGCAAGATTCACATTTGAGAATGATTTCTGCCGCATCCCCGTGCATCGAAGGCCAATAATAGCCCAATTTCATTATCTTCGAGACAACGAGAGGGTCCTGCATGGAGGCCGCATGATCCTTTGTGGACTTCGTGAGATAATGCTCGTAGCCCCGCTTGGGTCCCACACATCTTAACCAAGGTGATAAAATGACCTTCTATATAGGGTTTCCCTATTAGCCGATGCGGGACTTAACCCGAACCTTCCTTGCTAGCTTGGGATCTTTAGGGAGAAGACCACTGATCAAATATTCCCTTATGGGAGTCATCCACGTCTCTCCTTCTTCGTGAACCACATCCGCAACTTCCTTGCGAACAATGGATCTTTCAGGAAGGACTTCGACAAGTACTTCTTTAGTGAGATGAGCGAAGGCCATTGAAGATAGCTTGCTTAGTGCATCTGCTTTCTTGTTCTAATTCCTACGAACATGCTGGATGGTGTAGGAGTCGAAGCTCTCCAGCGTTTCCTTTGTTTTTTCCAAGTACTGTTTGATGACGGGCTGCCTTGCTTGATAGGAACCTGTCACTTGGTTTGCTACCAATTGGGAGTCTACGAAAACAACGAGAGCTTTGACCTTCATATCTTTAGCTAGCCGTAGGCCTGCTAGCAACGCTTCATACTCCGCTTCATTGTTTGTGGCTTCGAACTCAAAACGAAGAGCATATGTATGCTCCTTCCTGTCAGTGACAAAGATAGGCCTATCGAGCTAGATGCTCCGTGGTAAAGCTTCCATTCAGCCTGTACTTGAATGAGGTTGGTTTTGGGCTCTTCTTTTCTACGTCCGCTCTGGAAGGTGTTTCGCCAAGAAATCTGCGAGAATTTGGACTTTAATAGAGTTTCATCCCTTGAACTCTATTTCGTGCTCTCCTAAATCAATAGCCCATTTAGCCACCCTCTCGAGACTTTTCGGTTTTACAAGACTGCTTTGAGTGGCTTGTCGGTTAAGACTGTGATTGGATGGGCTCGAAATAGCGTCGAGCCTCCTTGCTGCGTAGATAAGGGCTAGTATTAACTTCTCCAATGTTGGATAGTTGATATCTGCCCCCTGTAGGACCCTGCTGACAAAGTAAATGGGGATTTGCCGTTTGTCTCGTTCTGCCATAAGAACTGCGCTAATACTCTCCATTGAGGATGCTAAGTACATGAACAACACTTCGCCTTTGATTGGGCCGTGTAAGTTTTGGAAGGATTTTGATGAACTCCTTCATCTTCTCAAAGGCGGCTTCAAAGATCCTCGACTCCATTGAAAAGTTTTCTTATCCACGCATCCCTTGAGTGTTTTGAAGAATGGTAGGGACCCCCCCTTCGACAAAAACCGGCTTAAAGCTGCTAGCTTCCCATTTAGGCTCTGCACATCTTTTAGACACTTAGGGGCTTGGAGATCCGAAATTGCCTTGACCTTGGAGGGATTATCCTTTATCCCTTGCTTAGTGATCAAATGCCCTAGGAATTGTCCCTTTTCGACACCGAAGGAGCATTTCTTAGGGTTCAGCTTCATGTTAATCGCCCGAAGTTGGTCAAAGGTTTCCTGTACATCGAGGAGCAGGTCCTCCTCCGTCTTGCTTTTGATAACCATGTCATCAACGTATGCTTCAAGATTTCTGCCTATTTGTTTATTGAAGGCTTTATCTATGAGCCATTGGTAAGTGGCTCCTACATTCTTTAATCCGAAGAGAATCTTTCTGTAATAGTAGACACCTTTGCTCGTGTAGAAGGCTGTCTTTTCTTCGTCCTCCTTTGCCATCTGGATCTGATGATACCCTTTGTAGGCATCTAAGAAGCATTTTAACCGGAAGCCTGCCAAGGATTCTACCTTCCAGTCAATTTCTGGTAGAGGGTAGCAATCCTTCAGGCATGCTTTGTTGATGTCGTGAAGTCAACGACATGCGCCACCCTCCGTTGCTCTTTTTGACCATTATTGGGTTGGCTACCCAGGTTGGTACTTAAATTCCCTTAGGATGCCTGCTTGTGTGAGTTCATCCACTTCTTTACAGTGTCGCATCGTTTCTTTCGGGACTAGGCTCCTCCTTTTCTGTTTTATCGGCTCAATGTGTTTGTACTCATTGAGTTTATGCTCGCTCCGAAGGACTGTCCGTCGATCGAAAGTTCTTGGCACCCCTGTCATGTCAGAATATTTCTAAGCAAAAACATCAAGGTTAGTCCGCAACAGTTCCATGAGCTTCGCCTTGAAATTTGCCGGGAGTTGCTTTCCTACTACCACCTTTTGTTCAGGGTAGCCAGGGTTAACTATAACTCGCTCCTCCGCATCTGTGTAGTTTAGAATTGCTATCGGAGGCTCCTCCGATTCTTCTTTGATATTTTTGACACCATATGCACCCTTATCTGCCCCATAATTAGAATGGACAGTTCCTACTCCGAAGGGGGTTTGGAACTTAATAGCAGCATGTATGGTGGAAACAACAATGCTCACCTTTTGCATAGCTGTTCTCCCTATTAACAAATTATAAGGAGAGTCCGACGACTATAACGGAAGGTGAGTGTTTCTATGCGGGATAAGGGGCCTTCGCCTATGGTGATTTCCAACGGTACTTCTCCCGGAGGCCATGAGTGTTCACGGAGAACCCTACTAGTGGTGTTTTCGAGTTCACCCTTCGTGAGCGTATGGATGACTTGAGCTTTAGGAAACAATACTCATAAATGATCTCGCAGGAGCTTCCACAATCCATATATGCTCGATTTGCCTCCCTGTTTGAGATTCGTACCCTGATGACCACGGGTTCAGTTAAAGGTGTTTGCCCTAAGATGTAAAGGAAGGTTATTTCCCCTACGCTTCCCAGCTCCCCGTCTGCTTCCTTTCTTTTCAAGGTTGGATCGTGCCTGTGCACCATTAGTATCGGAGCTTTTGTGGGCGTAGACTCCTTCTTGTTTCCCTTCCATTCACCTAGTTGGGTGTCGGAGAACTTGTCTTTTCCCTTTTTGATGCCTTTAACCAGATGTGCTAACTGTCCGAACCGCACTGCCTCTTCGATCTGCTTCTTTAATTCTCTGCAGCTTGTTCGTGTCGTCTATGGTCTTCATGGAAATGGCAAGACTTGGACATGTCTCGCTTTGCTTCGTCTTTGTCATCCGAGGTGGTGGATCGAAGGACTCGGCTTTCTCGGTAGCCGAATCTCCCCGGAGATTTGACTAAGTTCGCCAAGAATCCGTGGTTTGAACCTTTGTTGTATGGAGTAAAGCAATCTCTATTCTTTTTCTTGTTCTTGGATCCTTCCCATGAGGACCCACGAGAGAATTTGTCAGAAGCTTCCTTTTGCTATATCGGAGCCCCGTTTGCTGCTACCTCTTTGGATTCAATCCAAGTGTAAGTCTTCTCCATCAGCGCCTTATAAGTGGTGGGAAGATAGGTGGATAGGAATTCCACCAAGCTTCGCGTCCGAAGGCCATGTACAAAACCTGAAATCCTTTGATCTTCGTGCAAACCCAGAATTTGCAAAGTCTCATCAGTCTACCTCGTAACGAAGGCCCTTGTGCTTTCGTTGTCCCTTTGCTTGATGGTGTGCACGGCTAGATGGGTCTTAGTGTACTTCTTCTGTTGGCTAAAGTGTGATCGAAACTTAGCCTTGAGGTCGTCCAGACTTACAATGATTCCCAACTTCTGTCCATTCTACCATATTCTCGCGGAGTCTCGAAGCGTGTAAGTGAACATGTGGCATGCTACGGGCATGACCCACTTTTGCATCTTGATTGCGCCCTCGAATAAATGGAGGAAGTTATTAGGGTCGCCTTTCCCATCGTAGGTGCCTATATGAGTAGGCATCTTTACACCGCCGTAGGGGTAGTCTTCGATCCACTTCACGAAAGGTGTGCAAGCTCTAGAGGCTTCGGCATAGTAAGGGTTGTATGGAGGTGGATAAGCAGGTGTAGGATTATACGGGTTAGGAAATGGTTGTGTGTAGGTAGGATAAATAGTAGAAGGTTGGTACGAAGGGTTTACACCCATCGATTGCGTAGGAACATGTCCATAGGGCATTTGCTGGTAATTCTGGTTTGGGAGTGAACCATTCGGAGGGTAAGTGTTGTAGGTTTGAGCAGGTAGGTAGGCGTTCATTACCGGAGGGGGTAACTGATTCACGCCTGACTATGGAGGAGGGCCTTCGACACTGGAAACATATGAAGGGGGTATTGGAGCCCCCATCCCCTCTCTTTCTAAATGGACAGCTAGGAGAGGGGGTAGGTTTACTCCTCCGTTTCCTACCGGGTTGCTTCCTCCGTGGGAGTTCTCGCTCCTTCTCTCACCATGCATTCTTTCCCTTCTTCCTGGATCTCCTCTGCGTCCTTCTTCAAAGCCTACAGTCCTTCCGTTTGACCTTCTGATGGAAGGAGAACCATTTCGCACGGCCGAGCGCCCCCTGTTAACAGGTTGAGGCCACTCCTCTATTTCAATTTCTTCATCATACTCCTCACTGGAGTATTCCAACTCTCTTCGTATTTTAGTATTGCGAACCTGCCTTTTATGAGCCCTTAGTAAAGAATCCAAGGCTTCAAAGTTTGCCTAAATGAAGGCGGGGCTAATGTCAGGGATAGGGTTAGCGGATGTTGAGGCGTGATGTACGGGAGTAGTTTCCAAACGAGATCGTGTGGTAAAGGTTGAGGCCGTGCGGGGAGATTATCGGTGTTATTTGTGTTGAGAGGGACTAGGGTAGAGAAACCTGGTGGAGGTGTATCTTCTCTTCCTGGTTCCATGCCGGAAATGTAGTGTAGTTGGTTAGGGTTTTAGGACTGGGTGATTACGGGACTAATAGTAGTGGTCTCACCTAATAGCGCCATGATTGTACAATAGATTGCACTACCGTGCTCGATGATGATCAAAGGTATGAGGGTGTATGTTCCAGCCAAGACTTGCCTTTCACCTGAGAATAAGAAATACTAAACACTACGTTAAGTGATTACGCAGGGTATGACCTGCGAACCACCTCTGGCATGAGAGTAAGTATGAGTTATGGTTGTATAAGTGTGTATAAGTAAAGAGATGAGTGTGAAATGAGCATACCATAATCCATTGCCCGTCCAACCTATTTATAGTGGATGAAATAGGGTTGAGAGCACTACGCATGAATGTCGCTGATCATGGGGCCCCATGATCGTGAGGTAACCGCTAGGGCTTAGTGACCGACGTTCTCGACTTGACTCGGGAAGCCAAGAGAGAGGGAGATCGTGGGTTTGACCAAGTCAGGAGGTTCCCCTATCCATTGTTCCTTCGTCAGCCATACCCCGAAGGGCTTAGGGCTTCGAATGGTGAATTCCCTTAAGGTAACCTTCGTGATAACGAGTGGTTTGACGCCTATGGATATTCTGGAATCCTAACTTGGACCTTCGAATAGAAGGGTTTCGACACGTCTCGGAGGAGTGTCCTTTGAGGTACTCGGAGGGTACATCATCAGTACCCATGCTAAAGCTAGGTGAGTTTAGGTTTGGAAGATGCGAATGAGGCAATACATTCGCATGATTGACTACACCATCTGGGAGGTTATTGAGAAGGGTGATACTTTACCTAAGAAAGGTGCTGATGGTAAGGTTGTTGGCATTGTTAGTGAAACTGATAAGGCTCAAGGAAAGTTGGAGATAAAGGCTCATAGTATTCTCAGTATGGGAATACCTAATGAGTTTTCATTGGACTTCCAAGAGTATGAGACTGCTAAGGAGCTTATGGATGCACTTGAAACAAGATTTGCTGGTAATGATGCTACCAGAAAATCTAGGAAGAATATGGTCAAGCATCAACTTGAAAACTTCACTGCTCTCAGTGGAGAAAAACTTGATGGCACCTATAACAGGTTGTAGAAGCTCATAAGTCAATTGAAATTGGTAGACTATAAAGTTGCTCAAGAAGATATTAATCTTAAGTTCATCAGAAGTTTGTCACTTGAATGGGCTATGCATACAGTTGTGTGGAGAAATAAGGATGATTTTGAAAAGATGACCCTTGACAATCTCTACAATAATTTGAAGCTTTATGATTCTGAAAACAACATTGCTGGATCATCCTCATCTACACAGAACATTGCGTTTGTGTCTACAAACCATAGGAGTTCTCAGGAAGCATCCACTGCTGCTTATGGAGTTTCCACTGCTATTACTAATGATACCACTGTTAGTGATAACATTAGTGATGGTGTCATATGTGCTTTCCTAGCTGATCTAACAACCAATGTGACTATGCTAAACTAAGATTTAGATCAATTTGATCCTGATGACCTTGAAGAAATTAATCTTCAATGGCAAATGGAAATGCTCACATTGCAAGCTAGGAGGTTTCTAAGGAGGACTGGCAGACAGGTCAAGTATGATGGTCAAAGGAAGGCAGGGTTTGACAAAAGTAAGATGGAGTGCTTCAACTGCAAGAAGAAGGGGCACTTTGCAAGGGATTGTAGAGCTCCTAAAAGGATAAGTGAGAACTTTAAGAAGGCACCTGAAGAACCATAACCTTCTTCAGCTTTGGTAGCTCAAGATGGACTTGGAGATTATGACTGGAGTGACCAAATTGAGGAAGGACCCAATGTTGCTTTCCTGGTTAGTGAAGCTTCTAAAGCGCATAACTTTGCACTCATGGCCTATGCTTCATCATCTTCTGGTTCAGACTCTGAGGTATCTACTGATTCAAAAAGTTCAACTTGTTCTTTTAAATCTTGTCAAGATAACTTAGAATCTCTTAAAGCAATCAATGAGAGTCTTAGGAAAGAGGTAGATAGACTTGCACTAGATAACTTAGGTTATAAAGTTCGTCTTCAAAATGTAGAAGAGAAACTTAAGTATTGCATCAAGTGTGAGTTTGAGTATGTGGATAAAATAAACATACTAGGTGGTGAAATTGACCTTAAGGATAGAGAAATTAAAGTGCTTAAACAGAAACTAGAAGAAGATGAAATTGAAAACAAAATGCCCTAGATGAAAAGGAAAAACACATAGTTAGGGTGGAAAAACATCAATTTGCTTCTGATTTGGTACATAAATCTCTAGGGTGTCAATTAATGAAAAAGGGTTCTAGGATAGGATACAATGATGTGCCACCACCCACTCTAATGAAACATGCACCACCTGGTACTGAATTGTCATTTAGTGATGAGCTTAGCTTTAACAAACGAGTAGATGAAAAAGTTAAGTCTGAGACACCTAATGAAGAAACTGATAGGTCATCTGATGGTCCAATTATTGAAGATTGGGAATCAGATTCTGAGGAAGATAGGTCTGAGTCAACACAGTCTGAGAAGTTAGATAATATTAAACATGTTGATTCTAAACAACTCAACCTTTTGCCTAGATTTGGTGCACAGATCACTAGGAGAGTTGTAGAGTATAATGAGATTCCTAGGAACCAGATGAGAAGATTCAAACCTAGGGGTAATCAAAGAAAGTTTAATGTCTTTATCTTAAATAGATTAGGGAACGAGTTTCACTGTGTCAAAAAGGCTTGTTATAAGTGTGGTAGTTTTGAGCATTTACAGAGAAATTGTTATAAAAACCAACCACAAGTCTGGAATCAATGGAGAATGGAAAATCATAAAAACTTTTCAAAGAATACCATCCCTCACCCAAACAAAAACATGGTTCCAAAAGCAGTGCTAATGAGGAATGGTAAAACAAAATCAATTATCACTGCTGCACCTAAATGGGTTCCAACCACTGCTAAGCTAAATGTTTCCACTGCTAAGCTGAATATCACCACTACTGAGTCAAAAGAAGTTTTATCTTTTCCAAAGGTGATAACTGACACAGTGGTTGGAAGCCATTTCTATGTTGTAAAGGCCTCAACTTGTTGGCAATGGAAACCAAAGACAAAAGTCTTAGATCATGTCAACAGTGCATCAATGAACTTAAAGAAATTTGAATATATTGATGCACAAGGCAGACCCAAGTCAGTATTGACTTGGGTCCCCAAAGGTAACTAACTTGTTTAATCTCATGTGCAGGGCAATCTACAAGATGAGCTAAAGGATAAAGGAATTTTTGACAGTGGTTGCTCTGGGCACATGACATGGAATGGGAGCAACCTTGAGGATTTTGAAGCCTTTGATGGTGGCTATGTGGCATTTGGCAATGATCCAAAGGGAGGCAAGATTCTTGGTAGAGGAACAATTAGAACAGGGAAGTTGGACTTTGAAAAGGTCTATCTGGGCACAGGACTGAAATATAATTTATTTAGTGTTTCCCAAACGTGTGATAAAAAGAACTGGGTACTTTTTAGGGAAACTAAATGTGTGGTGTTATCTCCTGACTTTAAAATGCCTGATGATAAATATGTGCAGCTTAGGGTTACAAGGAAGGAAAACATATATTGTTTTGATCTAAAAGATGTCACTCCTAATAGATCCCTAACCTGTTTGTTTGCTAAGGCATCAGTAGATGAGTCAAAATTATGGCATAGAAGGCTAGGTCACTTAAATTTCAAAACAATCAATAAATTGGTGAAAGGTAATTTAGTAAGAGGGTTACCTTCTAAGGTTTTTGAAAGTAAAGAACTTTGTGTGGCCTGTCAAAAAGGTAAACAACATAAAGCCTCTTGTAAGACCAAGACTGTAAACACCATTTCTCAACCACTGTTTATGCTACACATGGACTTATTTGGTCCCACATTTGTTAAGAATTTGAATCATAAGCAGTATTGCCTAGTTATCACTGATGATTATAGCAGATTTTCTTGGGTTTACTTTCTGGCACTTAAGAGTGAAACTAGTGAGATTCTTAAGAGTTTCATCACTAAAATTGAAAATAGAGTGAACCATAAGGTCAAAATAATCAAATGTGATAATGGAACTGAGTTTAAAAATGATGTCATGAATAAGTTTTGTGTGAATAAGGGTATTGAAAGACAGTATAGTGTTGCTAGGACAACTAAAAAAAATGGTGTTACTGAGAGGAAAAATAGAACAGTAATTGAGGCTGCAAGAACAATGTTGTCAGAATCTAAGTTACCAACTACCTTTTGGGCTGAAGCTATAGGCACTGCATGTTATGTGCAGAATAGAAGTAAGGTAGTGAAGCTTCATAACAAGACCTCCTATGAGCTGTTACATGGTAGGAAGCCTATGATAGATTTCCTAAAACCTTTTGGGTGTCCTGTTACTATCTTGAATACCATAGACCACCTAGGAAAGTTTGAGGAAAAGGTAGATGAGGGATACTTTATTGGCTATTCTTTCAGTAGTAAAGCCTTTAGGGTGTACAATAGGAGGACCAGAATAGTTGAAGAGAATCTACATGTTAGGTTCAATGAAGATACTCCTAGTGTTGAGACCAAAGGACTAGAGTGGCTGTTTAATATTGATATGCTAACAAAGTCTATGAATTATGAGCCAGTCATTGCAGGTACATCCACTAATATTGATACAGGTACAAAGAAGGATTCTGATGCAGGAGAAAATTCTAAGGAAACTGATTCTCGATAGGAATTCTATTTAATTGAGAAGTGGAAAGCTGGTCCTGTCTCACCCATCATTGAAAAGAAAAATCCCTTAGATGATGATGCTTTGGATTCAGGAAGCAAGGGTGATTATCATCAAGATAAAAAGAGTTGTCTAAAGATAACTCAGGGTTCGTGGAAGAAATTGAAAAGCAGAAGAAAATTAAAAACACTGCTAAGCCAAATTCCACCACTGCTAGTTCAAGTAAAACCCCTGCTGCAAGTACAGATGATAGTACTTACTTTGGAATCCCTGCCAAGCCATTATTTGGTGATGCTGAGTATCTAAATGATCCTGACATGCCTGATTTGGAAGAAAGGGATACTCCCACTGATGATGAGAACATGGATGACTTTTTCAAGGATGCAGATGTTACAAATTTAGAAACAATCATCACAGAAAGTCCAATTCCTACCACCAGAGTGCATAAGAATCATCCCAAAGAGCAAATACTTGGAGATTTGAATACACTAGTTCAAACAAGAAGCAGGGCTCAGAATTCTAAAACCTTTCCTGAACAAGGTTTCTTTGCAAGGTCACTTCACAAAAGGAACAGTCATCAAGACTTGCAAAACTGTTTGTTTGCTTGCTTTTTGTCACAGAAGGAGCCCAAAAGAGTTGAAGAAGCATTAAGAGAAGAGGTTTGGATTGAATCAATGCAAGAGGAGCTATTATAATTCAAACTTCAAGAAGTATGGACTCTGGTTGATCTGCCTAATGGTAAGAGGGCTATTGGGACTAAATGGGTATTCCGAAATAAAAGGGATGAAAGGGGTATTGTGGTAAGGAATAAATCAAGGTTGTTTGCTCAAGGATACACAAAAACTAAAGGTTTAGATATGATGAAGTATTTGCCCCTGTTGCCAGAATTGAAGCTATAAGATTGTTTTTGGCATATGCTTCTTTCAAAAAATTTGTGGTGTATCAAATGGCTGTTAAGAGTGCCTTTCTGTATGGTACTATTGATGAAGAGGTATATGTGTGCCAACCTCCTGGTTTTGAAGATCCTGATCATCCTAATAAGGTTTACAGGGTGAAGAAGGCTATTTATGGTTTGCATCAAGCTCCAAGGGCATGGCATGAATGCCTTTCTACTTATTTGATGGACAATGGTTTCAAGAGAGGACTGATAGACAAGACATTGTTCATAAGGAAGCACAAGGATGATATATTCCTGGTTTAGGTTTATGTTGATGACATCATTTTTAGCTCAACAAATAAGGAGCTGTGCAAGGATTTTGAGAAGCTTATGCATGATAAGTTTCAGATGAGTTTTATGGGTGAACTCACTTTCTTTTTGGGGCTACAAGTTCAATAGAGGACTGATGGTATCTTCATTAGTCAAGACAAGTATGTAGCAGATGTTTTGAAGAAGTTTGGATTTTAGGAATACAAGAGTGCTAGTACACCCATGGAAACACAGAAACTACTGCTACCTGATGATGGAAGTCCCAGGGTTGATGTTAAGCTGTATAGATCTATGATTAGATCTTGATGTATCTCACTGCTTCTAGGCAAGATATTATGTTCTCAGTATGTGTGTGTGTGCCATATTCCAAGTCACACCAAACACATCACACATGAATGATGTGAAGAGGATCTATAGATACCTTAAAGGTCATCCTAAATTGGGCCTTTGGTATTCTAAGAATTCAGCTTTTGATTTGGTGGCCTATACAGACAGTGATTATGCTGGAGCAAGTTTGGATAGGAAGTTTACTACTGGTGGATGTCAGTTTTTGGGAAGCAAACTTATCTCATGGCGGTGTAAGAAGCAGACTATTGTGGCGAATTCCACCACCGGTTTGAGTATGTGGCTGCTGCTAGTTGTTGTGGTCACGCGCTTTGGATTCAGAATCAACTGTTGTACTTTGGGTACAATTTTATGCATACTAAGATTTACATTGACAATAAAAGTACAGTTTGCATTAATAAAAATCCAGTTCTGCATTCTAGAACTAAACATATTGAGATAAGGCATCACTTTATTAGAGATTGTAATGAGAAAAGGTTAATTCAAATGGTCAAAATTCATACTGACTTCAATGTTGCTGATCTTCTCACTAAAGCTTTTGATGTGGGGAGGTTTCAGTATCTTGTAGTTAGTATTGGTATGATAAATCTATAAGTCTCAAATTTGTCTTGTAAAGGTTTGTAAAAGTATGTACTGCTATTGGTAGGTCTTAGTACTGCTAGTTTATTTCTATCCACTGTTTGTCCGACTAACAATTTTGCAGAAAAGAAAACAAGTCACAATCAGTATGTAGACATGGACAAATTGGAAAACAAAGCCAAGTTTATGCATTATTCATTGCATCCAAAGATGCAACGGGTCCAACCATTTCCATTCATCCTACCATAAACAGAATACATCAAAAGACAGCTACCAAGGACTATCATCAAGTGACTACTACATAAACACAACCACCTAAAACAACTACTCCCTTGGCCTCTTCCCTGATCCCCATGCTGGCATGCTCTTCTTTACTTCTCTTCCACTGATCTCATCTCACACTTTTAAGCAAGGGATACCCATCACTTACTCTCTTTTAGGGGGTGTTGATGAGGATGGACCTGATGGCTGTGCTGGAGCTACAAGGAGTGCTTAAAAAGGTGGATCTAGTAGTGGTTCTAGTGCTGGAATCTCTGCTAGGGGAGGAAAAACTAAAACTCTTATGGAAGCTTCATCATCTGTGTCCTCATATGGAGACACATAGCTTGGCATGGAGCTCAAATCTGAACTGGTTTCTTTCTTGAGAGCTTCTTGAGGTAGTGGTTGGATGGCAGAAGATCCAGCAGAAGCAGGGTTTGTTCTCATAAAGGTGATGGATGTGTTTCTTGGGGGAACATAATTTTCCCAATCATTGTTTAAGGATGAACTCTTTGAAGAATCTGAAGAGATCTCCATTGGATGGTTAGGTGAGCCACTCATTTTGCCAAAGTTTTGGGACAGGTTTCTGAGATGGAGATTTTTTGAGAGAGAACGGTTTTTGGGAATGTAAGTGATTTGTGTGGTTTATGGGAGATATACTCTTAAATAGAGTTAAAGAGAAATTCAATGAGTTAAATATTTGGAAGGTGTGTGTAGTTGAGGAGTTAATGAAGTATTTGACTTAGGGTGGACGAGTTATGACTTGAAGTTGACTATTTGACTGGGTGCTTAGCTCAGTGTATAAGCACCGCCAATATATATTTTTGAAAACACTTCTAGTTATTTCTAACCACTTCTAACCTTAACAATGTTTCTAGTGTTTGGTTTGTGTTTATGTCATGCGGGTTTGAAGGAACTTTTGAAATCTTTGGAGCTTTTGAATTTTGTATTTAAAAAATAAATTATGTATCTTTTGTAATCCTTCAAATCAATGCATAATGTCCCTATTTTTGGTAAAGATTTTGCAGCGGAAGTCTTAGTCAAAGGATTGGAGTGTTGAAAAAGTTTCCACTGCTAGTATATTTCTAACCACTGCTACTTGTGGTCTATCTACTGCTAGAGCAGTTTTGAAGAAAGTGGAAACTAAAGGGGCTGTTTTGAAATTACTTGATGATAACGTATTTAATCCCCAAATCACTGCCGAATCAATTAATTGATCTTTAAACACTTCCAATTCGCGCTCTACACAAACCCTAACCACTCCTAACTGTGACTTTCACACATCCCACATCTCATTCACTCACAAATCACAATGGCAACTGTGTATTCTAAAACCCACAACCTTGTCACATACTTAGTAAAGAACAACCATTCAGAAGGCTTCCATGAGATGATTAATTTCATTAACCATAGTCCCATTCACTTTGCTTTAACTGTAGAACCCATCATTCTTAAAACTTATGTTCATCAATTTTGGTGGAATGCTGAAATTCAAGAAAGAGATGAAGCAGAGATTGTTAGGTCTGTTGTTGATGAGAAAGAAATTCTAGTCACAGAGGATGTGATTAGAGGTGTTTTGAAGCTGGAGGATGCTGAAGGGGTTGTAAATTTGTCTAATGAAGAGATTTTTGAAGGGTTGGAAAGAATGGGTTATGAGAGAATAGGAGATAGGATAAAATTTCACAAAGGTATGTTTTCACCCTAGTGGAAGTTTTTGATACATACTCTGCTTATGTGTGTAAGTAATAAGAATACTGGCTTTGATGAGTTTCCTTCCAAAATTGCAACAGCTATCATATGTCTTTCACAAGGAAGGGTATTTAATTGGTCTAGGATGATATTTGATGGTTTTCTAAAGAACATTAAGGAGCAGGGAAAGTACTATTTATATCCTAGGTTTGTTCAATTGATAGTATAAAGCCAGACCACATCACTAACCCCTGCTACCACCACTGAACTCACTTTTGAACCCTTAACCTCACCATCTGAAACCCAAAGGATTTTAGTTACTAGGAGGAAGAATGGCACCAAGCTACCTCAGGCTGGTGTTAGTGGTGTAGTGAATGAGGCTGTCATAGGAGGTGCAAGTGACATGAGTGGAAGGGCTTTCACTACTTCTCAGGCTTAGATGCTAAGCAGGATAGTGAAAACATCATTAAGACCCAACCACTAGCAACTCCTAATGTGGAGAGTTCTCTTGAGCTCAACACAAGTGGAGGAATCCCTAGCCAACTAGCTAAATCAGGGTGCATGGATGATCAGGCTAGGTCTGATGCCATGTTTTCTACACCTAATGATTCATCTCTCAGAGCAGGTTACACAACTCGAAGTGATGAGGGTAGTTTGGGACAAAATATTGAATTGACGGGGTACTACACAGGTACATGATGATGTTTCCAAGGATCCACCTCTCGGACCAGGTCACACAGGTCGAAGTGGTGAGGATATTATTGAACTATTAAATGAATTGATGGCTAAATGTACCAGAATGGAAAATACAATCAATGGTCTTTAGGAACTTGCAGTGTTTCAAGCTGGAACTATCAGAAGGTTGAAGCACAGGGTGTCTGTATTGGAGAGACAAAGGAGACCAGGGATTGCTTCTTATAGGAGAGTCAAGAAGGTGAGTATAAAGGCTAGCTCCTCAACGGATCATAGTTTGAAGGATGCATCCAAACAGGGGAGGAGTTAAAGCAAGGATTCAGGAGTGGATTTGGATTTGGATAATGGTTTGGATTTGGATAGTGGAAATAATGATGATGAGTATATGGTGATTGATAAGGATGGAAATCAAGAAGTGATTGAAGAGACTTGAAGGTTGTAGTTGAAGATAAAGAAAAAGAAGTGGTGCAGGCAACAACCACTGATATTGTTGCTGAATCCCCTGCTAGTACAAAAGAAACCACTGCTGCAACCTCTGAGGTAATTTTATCCACTGTTACTTCAGATACACCTGTTGCTATTATAACCACTGCTACCTCAATTACAACCACTGTCACACCACCACCCAAGTCTAAAGAAGTTGAAAAGGAGGTTGCTAGTACACTGTTAAATTTAAGTAAAACCTTATCAAACCCTAAAATTATTATTGCACATGTTCCCATTATACTTAAACCTACTGGACCTAAACCCTTGAGAAGTTTGAAGATTGGTGAACCTGTAAAGACTGTGGTTCAACCAGATATTGGAAAGGGTAAAGGCATTGCAGAACCTGAAGAAGAAGAGATTGAATTTGATAGTAGGGAGGAGTAGATTACACATGATCATGAAATGTCCAAAAGATTACAAGAAATGTATCAGGCTGAAGATCAGGTTTTTGAACAGAGAAGGAAAGAAGAAGAGGAAGCTTCTCAGAGATTGATTGAAGAGTAGAACAAGGAACAACCTTTACTTCAAGCTTCTGAAATAATAAAGACATAGTACACTGATCATGAATGGGGACAATTAGACATTGACACAAGGAGTAAGGTTTTAGCTAAGAAGATGAGATAATTGCAGAAGGAAAGAGCTGTCAGAAATTATAAAGCTAAGAAGAATAAACCTCCTACTAAGCAAGAAATGAGAAATCAAATGATGAAGGTTATCAGGCACATGGACATGCACATTAGTGTTAATTTGAGAAAGTGCACATATGAGTAGGTTGAGGAGATTTATCAAGCTTGAAAAAGAAGATGTGATGATTTCAACCCTATGAATTCTGAAAAAGAAGATGAATGGATAAAGAACAGACAAAAGAGAAAAGCAGCTATTCAGGAGGAGTCTAGTTCTAAGAAACAGAAGTTAGATGAAGAGATGGAGAAGGAAGAAAGAAAGAATTTGTATCTTATGGTGTGTGATAAACCAGAACCTATTAATCCTACACCAGTAAGAGCAATTCATCCAATTAATGATTAGCAAATAATCACAGTAAATGACATAGAAGTGATTGAAATAACAAGAGCAGATGGATGGAAAGAACAACACTTCAATTTTGGATGTTTGATGTGGAATAGTTCTAAAGTTGATCTGGAACAGTTATGGAAGGTCATGGATTTTAGATATGGTAAGTTTGGACCAACTGAAGCATTAGCAAGGTTTGTATGGACATCAGTGAAGAATATGTTCCAACCCAATCCAGAAGACAAATTTTGGGAAGACTGTGAAGTAGTGGATTAGATGCTTTATCAGACTTGTAGGATGCATGTTGTTCAGACTACACAGGAGAAGTTCTTCATGTTTATTGACAAAGATTATCTATTGTCCAAAATTGTTGCAAGAAAGATGCTAGAAGCCAAACTCTCACCACAGGGAACTAAGCCTTCTAATCCAATGATTGATGAACTGTTCTTGAAGATTGAGAAAATTTCTGATATAAAAGGTCCTTTAGCCATAAAAGCAAAGTCTCAAGGAAGGTTGACAAGGAAGGCAGATAGATCTAAAGCTGTGGATTATACTTATGAGTTAGAGACTGAATAGGACATTATAGTAAAGAAGAAAAGACTGACGGTGTTTACAAAATTATCCAAAGAGAAGGAGCCAGAAGTGAGTAATGCAGTGCCTCTTACAGTTGATCATCAAATTATTTCTTATACATTTGAAGTTAATGGAAGTGAAGGGTGTTGGAAGTTTAAAAGAATCAATGGTGAAGTTTATGATTTTGTTAAATTTTCACAAATGCTTTACTACATGGATAGAGATG
This sequence comes from Chrysanthemum makinoi, assembly GCA_910596185.1. Lineage (NCBI taxonomy): Eukaryota > Viridiplantae > Streptophyta > Magnoliopsida > Asterales > Asteraceae > Chrysanthemum > Chrysanthemum makinoi. The sequence goes on along the minus strand of OU343225.1, from coordinate 5,839,223 downwards.
ATTTGATGAATATCTGGAAGCTATACAAAGACAAATTTGGTGATTTATGTCCAGATGATTATCATAAGAGGATTGTGTATCATAATCTGAAGATCTTGTTTGAACCTACTCATGATGAACCAGAATGGAAAGGACTCTTCAATGGCAAAGTTACAAGATGGTTTCTGTATCAGTCTTGTGGAGTTCATATGTTAACAGTTTCTAGAGAGATTATTCATATTTTTGTAGAAAGTGATTATCCTAAACTGAATAATCATCCAGGAGTTCTTACTCAGATGTTACAGCTTGGTGGTTTAAAGTTACAGAAAACTTTTGATGATCAAGCTTACAAGTTGCTGTTGAAGTATGAGAAGATACTTAATCCTGATAAGTGTTTGGATACATCCTCCAAGTAAGTGATTCTGTGCATAATAAAAAACTTGATGATTTTGGTAGTAAATATGAAGTTTAGGGGAGGATTGTTGGGTTTTAGGTTCCAATGAAAGGAATTATTCTAAGTATGGAACCACTGCCAGCATAAAGGAAACCACGGCTAGAAGACTGGAATCACTGCTCAAGACAACCACTGCTAGTAGGAGATTGGAACCACTACTAATGTATTCAAAGCACTGCTAGTTAGTTGTGTCGGTTTGTATTGTAATATTCTAGAAGGTCTTGAGTAGGTCGAATTGTATTTAGATAAGTATGGTAATTATATTTATCTTGTAGAATACGTAATGTATATTGTATAGGACTCCTTAGCCTATAAAAGGATGTCCTAGGTTAGAGTTAGATATATGTGTTAGATATATCTAAAGTCGATACACTTCAAGGTTGTAAAACCCTAATACTATTCAGAGTATTCGTATTAATAAAATATTGAGGTGTTTAGTGTTAATTACTGTTATTCTTCTTAAGGTTAAAAATTAAATTCCGCGTAGTGTTTAACAGTTTGGTCTAGTTTAAGTCAGCTTCTATAAAGGATCGTTTGCTCAACTGGGATCAACACCTACAATTTATCAGGTACAAGGCTAGATACCAAGTTCCATTACAAAGGAGGACTGCTACCCAACACTACACCACAACACGACTACCCCAAAGGAGACACAATCCGTGTTACGACACTAGAAGGATATGAATATCCTTTAACCCAAACTATCTAACTTATACATCGATGCACCATATCGAGTGTACACCTTTGACACCTTTCACTAATGCCTTCAATACGACCCTTCGGCACCTTTCACTAATGCCTTTAACACAACATTTCTATGGAGGGAGGAAAGAACTATCAACAAGATGCACTTCAGTGGTCTTGATGATGACAAAGCTTAGCAACTCATGACTTGAGCTTGCATGACTTCAAGAGGTGGTGATCTCGCCTTTAAGGGGAACCTAGAGAATCACACAAACATGAAACTACATAGAATGATCCTTTGGATCAGTGGTTAGAGATGTTAGAATAATGGGAGAAAGTACATCTATGAGTAGTAGTGAGCAAGAGAGAAATGGTTCACTATTTATAGTAAAATTATGTCTACTGTCCCACGGTTACCACGGATCCCTCCCTTGAGGGATCCGGCTAGTGCAAAACCTGGGATCCGGCTACTAGGCCAGTTATTCTGGATTTTGGGTTACAAACCGGGTTATGGGTTATGGGTTATGGCGCATTGGTTATGGGTAATGAATTATGGATACCCAACAAGATGCAATGTACCTAGTCATTGGGTTATGGATCTTGGATCATGGGTCATGAACTTTTGGTCATGGATCAAGGATAATACCCAACATGACTTCATGCATGATGTCATGCAATGGGTCATGGGTTATGGATCATGCTCCATGGGTATGGTTTATGGACTTTGGGTTTTACCCAACAACATTCATTGTACCTAGTCAATGGATCATGGGTCATGGGTCATGGGTTATGGACTTTGGTTTTTACCCATTACTTACCCATTGCAACATATACAAAGTACATATACATTTATATAAAATGTAAATACTAGTTGTTATACATATGCATTCTTATAAGATATAAACAATATTACTTTTTAGTGTTTCCTAAAAATGTATTTGGTTTTATATAACTTATTTACTAAACATGTTTTGATATAGCTTTAATATGTTTAGTAAAACTGTGTTAGTAAACTATTGGCTCAAACTATTTACGTATTTTATTTGTTTCGTTAAAATGATTTTATGTTTGTTATCGACAAAACATTAGAAGATCGTAAAATATAAATAAACGTTTTATGGCTTATTTGTATTAACAATCTCCCCCTTTTTTGTTGATGACAAAACATAAGATTATTTTAAGAAGAAAATAAAATTCGTAAAAATTTGAATTGGAGTTTTTACTCTTTTCTCTCCTCTTTGTCGAAACAAAAAGAGCGTCGAAAAGAAACTAACACATTGTTTTGAAAAACACTTGTGAAAAGTAACAAAATGAAAAATAAAGAGTAATATGAGAGAAGGATTCTCGTCTTAGCTCCCCCTTGACGGATAATCCTCTTTGTTGAGGGCGTCAAGTAATTAGGAAAGCTAAACGAGTGTGTTTCAAGTATTTTTGCAATGGTTTCGTCTTTTGACGAAATTCTCCCCCTTGACGAGTGCTCCCTTTTGAGGAGGACGTCAAGTAATATAGAAAACCTAAGTGAATGTATTGCAAGCGTTTTTGCAATGCTTTGCTTTGAAAAAAGAGCTCCCCCTTGTGGAGGGTGTCAAAGTCTTCAGATGTATTTTGAAAATCTACAAAATAAAGGTTAGAAAACAAGTATATGGTGCATAGTTTCCTACAAATGAGATTCATATTAGTAAGAAAATATGCTTCTGTTGCACGTATACCACGGATCCTTCCTTTGAGGGATTCGTCTAGGCTAATTTGAGGGAACCATGTATCTGCATTCTATTGGCAACAATGTAGATCTGAAAAGTGACGTAAACATCCAAATGAGTTATGTATTACAGCACAAAACATATTCTCATAACTATATACCATACAACATGTATTTCATTAAATAAAACATGAGATCATGAAATAAAACATTGGAAGAGATCATGATAAAACATTAAGGTACAAAGAGATGAAACATTGGATCTGGAAGGTGATCATGTTTTATTTAATGAAATACATGAATAATGATATGAATAATGATATGAATATCTGGAAGGTGATCCAAAATGGCAACAACTTGAAAAGGACTGGAAGAGATCATGATGGAAAAATCATTATTCTTCCTCCAATGACTACAGATGAACACATTAAGGTACAAAGAGAGTCAAAGGCCAGAACTACCTTGCTTAAATCTATTCCTGCTGATCATGTAGCAGATTTTCGTTATATGGATGATTCAAGAGCTATATGGAATGCACTCAAAGCAAGGTATGGTGAAAAGGCTAAATTCAAAGAGATGAGCAAGGAAGCTTATACTATAGGTGATGCTGAAGAATTTGCAATGATGGGCATCTCTCAGGTACATAATTGTGTCCTTGATTGTGATGTTAAATATAATGCCCTTAAGGAGTCTTATGATGAATTGAAACCTAAATATAATGAATGTTTTCTAGAGGTTCAGTCTTACAAAAATTCTTTAAAAACCTTAGAAAAACAGAAAACTTGGTTTCAAAAGAATCAGCTTGTTTATGAAAAAAAAATAAGAGTGTTGGAAAGAGATCTAACTAATGCTAAAAATGAGTTAAAATATTCTGAGAAAGAAAGAGTTAAAGTAGTTTCTGAAAACCAAGTGCTTCTAGAGAAACTAGATGAGGAAGTAGCTAGGCATAAAGAATGGTTAATATCAGGTGACAATCTAGCTAGACATATCTATGGTAGTCAATCTGAGACCTCTAGGATAGGTTTAGGTTTTCATAAGTATGTAGGATTAGAAGCTAGGAATGATGGGCGTAAAACTACACCAGCAGGTTTAGCTAATTATGTCAAAGAAGGAAAATTACATGTTGTCCCTGGACCTATTAGAGGAGAACATATGCCCACTGACCTTTCTATCACTACCTCACACTTTGATGGATCACACCATTTATATGGCAAAAAGTCAAGTGACTTTCCAGACCTTAGTAGCAACTCTAATGACTTTGTCTCTTGTTCTAAAAGTGACAAGTCATCAGACCTAAAGTCCACTGACTATGCCTCATGTGATTCAAGTGAAAAGTCTGACTCACCTAGGCACACAACCAAGATCACACCCAAGTCCAAAGTAGATGTTGATGAGCCCAAAATTAAGACAGTTACTTATTCTGTTAAACACAATTTTGCTTCTAGTTCTGTTTCTGATGCGTTAATGGGTAATACACAAAGTTGTGTTAAGAATGAGTCTTTTAAGAAGAAATCTTGTTTCGTGTGTGGTAGTAAACTCCATCTTATTTAAGACTGTGATTATCATGAGAAAATGATGGATGTTTGCTATGGCCAACAGACCTTTAGACCCACTTGGACTAATGTAGCTAGTATTCCTCTATTTGTTCCCAAAGCTGCACATGTGAAAGCAGGTTAACCAGTTCCTACTGGTAAGCCAAAGGTGTATGCATCTGTTTCTGCCGATAGGCTTCATAGGCCTTTTCCAGTTCCCTCTGGTGGAGGATATTCTTCACCAGTTACTACTGGTTGGTGGACCAGTAATTCTAGACTTATGCCCTATAGACCTTCAAGTTCTTATTTTCAGTCATATACACCTTATGTATCTCATATGAATATGGCACATGGTGGAGTAAGAGTGGCTACTGCTGTTAAGCCCTCAATAGGTTATTCTTGGAAAACTCAAAGGAAAGGTTCATTCTGGGTACCCAAGAACTATAGTCCTTGTCAGGTTCATTGATTGAGGGGAGGCATAAGCCTAAGGGGAGGCTTATTGTTGTATTTTTGTATTCTAACCATTTTGCAGCGGTGGATCCTAATAAGCCTAAGGGAGGCTTAGTGTTTCTGCTGACACTACAATTTCTTTGGTTTCTGCTGCTGCTTGATGGTATATTTTACATGTTTTATATATTTTCTTCTTTCTTTATTTTATATTTATTGGTAAAAAAAAAGTCGTATTATTTCTTCTGTTTAGTGATTAAAAAAAAAAAAAAACCTCTAACCTGTCTGTGTTCAGTTTCTACTCTTTCTGGCGTGCAGGTTTTGGTGTTGGTTAATTACCACATAACCAATAGTTTTCATCTCACCATGTCTTTCTGACATAAGAGTTGACTACCCGCAAGATTATTGCTTGTGGTAAAGGCTGCGGAAATCCATAAATGTTAATCAACTCACCATGATGATGACGGCATTCCATCAAAGAGTTGGCTAGTCCAAAAGAAAACGGTTTTTGGTAAAGACATCTCAATTCCGTTGATAGCTGTAATGGTTTGCTCAAAACCATAGGGTACTCAACTCACCCATGCTTCATTGCTGAGAGTTGGATGGTCATCAATTCACCATAGTTGCTGCCCTATTGGGTGACCCAAGGATTGGCTAGTCCTGAGCAAACGGCTACAGGTAAAGACATGTCAACTCCGTTTATGGCTGTGATGATTTGCCTAAAACTATTAGGGTTCTCCAACACACCATTGATTCACGTTCTAAGTGTTGGACTGGTTACTAGTTCACCAGGGTGATGTCATGATTCCACCAAAGGACTAGCTAGCCCAAGAGTGAGTAGCTACTTGGTAAAGGCTTATCAAATCTACTCTGGTTCCTGATGCTGCTGGTTCCTGATGCTACTAATCTAGGAGTTGCTGTGGAATCTTGTTCTTCAAAGATGGTTTCTAGTTGTTGCCGATATATATAGATTTGGTTGCTGCTGGTTACTTTATTTTGTTTCAGATGTTAAAGTATCAATCCTCATGCTTTGGAAGTTACTCATCTAACTGGAAACTTGAAGTTAACAAAGTCAAATTCAAGTTTAGGGGAGGATTGTTGGGAATTTTAGAAGTTCCTACTGATGAAGTTCTACTGACAGGTTCCTACTGAAGCTATTGATGGTTTCTGCTGATTACATGGTTCCTGATGATATTGTATTCCTACTGATATAGTTAATTAGTATTAGTTTGTTACGATTTGCATGAGCTATTTTAGGTAGTAATATGCATTTATTTTATATTTATTTGTCTATTTAGGGTTCCTTGTGTATAAAAGGAACAGATGGCTTTTGTATTAAAAGACGCTTGAACAAACACTCCAGAAAAACATCTTTTAGAGAGAGTAATAGAGATCCATAGAGGATCATTGTTTGATTAGAAAAACCTTGTTGGTAACTTTGATTGTGTTCTTATTATTCCACTATGCATATTCAATCATTGTTATTTTATACCCTAGTTGAGTCTGGATCTGGGTTTCAACAAAACATGTAGTATATTTCCTAACAATTCTAAGTTGCTCCTAAGACTAGAGAAAAGCACCATTTTGCTTGTATTCCTAAGTTCTAGGGACGAGTAGATTTTTTGATTTGGTTAAATCGTTCAAGGAGATGATTAATCATGAAATGTAACTCATTTCATACTTCTTGAACTAAACCTTAGGTATGTTGACAATTAGAGCAATTATTGTCATGAGTAGGAGATGGAGGTATTGGAGATGGAACGGTTTGAGGTAAAATATCGGGTGAGAAGGAAGGAGGTTCCACAAAGGTTGGAGGGATTTGTAGAGGTGATTTAAGTGAAGTAGGATGGAGTTCAACTAAGAATGAAGGTGGTGATGTATGGGTTGGTGGTGGAAATAAGGAGATATCCATATAGTCCGGCTTTGAGATTGGTGATTCCTTATACTCAAAGATGGACTACTTGATGGTGGAGGTGAGTAGAATGCGGGTGTTGGTGACGTTCCATCATCAATGTTTTGGTGTGAAAATTTGATTGGCTCCAGACAGTCAGGTTTTTCACACAAGCTAACCATTTGTGAATGGTCAACCGTAATAAAATTAAAACAGTCTAAAACCAATACAATTATGATCTGGAGAGTATAGTGTTTCCACAGGTCGTTAAGTCCCACGGAGGATTAATGGTGCTCAACACTTTCATATGTCGAATAATCACTAAGGATAGTGATCAGTAAGGATTGTGAATGATAATTACACCTAAAGAGAAAGTTTGTAAATTACAGGGGCTTAAATGCAAATTAAAGAAAATTAAAAATCTAAATTATATTAAATAAACGCTATCACTATTTTTAAAATGATGTTTTTGTGATTTATAAAAACAAAATAACTTAAATAAATTATTTTAACTAAAACGTAAACTTAAATTATCTAAAAACGTGACCTAAAACGAAAACGCGCGTTATATGTAAAAATTACGCGAGTGCGCAAGTAAAAACGTAAAATTGGAAATAAATGTCCTACGAGTTTAAAAACAATTTTCTTACTTACTATATGACAAAAGAAAATTTTAGAAAAAAGATTTATATTTTTTTGACTTTTATATTTTTTATTATGAATTAAATACTATTTTAGACTAATTAAATGATTAAAAATACTAAAACTATTAAGAAAATTCTGAAACTTTTTTGTAAAATACTTTATACTAATACAAAGCTAAGAAAAATACAAAAGATGTAACAACTTATTTTAATAAGCTATAAATAAGCTAAATTATGCGTATAAGCTAAATAGAACAAAAAGGGTTATGTATTAAATGATGCAAAGTACTACCAGTCAAAGACCCAAGGGCAGATGGTAGTGTGTGTGTGTGGTGAGCTGGGTGGCCAGGGTTCGAATCCCAGCAATGGCTTTTTGCTTTTTATTTTATTTTTTTTTTGATTTTTTCTTTTACAAACTTACTAAACACAATTAGATAAGCAAATTTTATAACTACAACTTTTTATAAAAGCTACTAATAAGCACAGAATAAGCTTAAGATTGCTTAACAGTGGTACAAAGATTAGAATAAGCACAAGGTTAAGCTAAATGGCTATTAAGCTAATGAATAAGCACAAGCTAATCTGAAAATAAGCTAAGAGACTGATTATAAGCTAATATTTTAACTGAAAAACACAATAACTTAGAAATAAGCACTTAAACAATATCCAAATAAGCACAAGGATTAACTATTGCACAGGATACTATTTGGGTTTCTAAACACTTTCTAGCTAAATTTTAAGTACTTGAATAAGCTAAGAAATGAAAAGGATCACTGGAACTATTAAGTATACCATCTAAGCTATCCAAAAAGCTAATACTCTAACTATGGTGTCCACTGGCAAGCTTGTGACAAGCTTTGAAAAGCTAGTAAACACCGGTTACTCAGTGTACTATATGAAATGGGACAAATAAAAAGCAATGAGCAGTCCTATTAAATAAGCTAATAACGTGAAAATAAGCTTTGGACTAGAGAGATAGCTAGGTGAGCTTCTTAAAAAACTAAAGTGCACAAGCTAGGTGTCACTAATAAGCTCTCTGAGAGCTTGTGAAATAGGCTAGCAACACTGTGCACAGGGCATGATTTTGAAAAAGTGCTTAAAAGAAATAAAGAGATAAGCAGTTTATAAGTTAAATATATATAAGCTAATATTTTTCTAATTAAGTTAAGCAGCAAAAGTTTAATATCCCAAAAGATGAGAAGCTAAAACTTGATATTAAACACACACTAAAATCCTTAAGTTTATTCAAAAACTGCTATTGAGAAATTTTGACTTTTTAAAGAAATGAACTAAGTTGACTTTTATGAACTTTAAATCAATACTACTTACTGATTATGATATATTAAGCTGTAATAAGATGTAATTAAGCTAGATTAACAAGTTTTAAGCTACTTTGGTGATTTTTACTTCCTAAATCCTAACAGTGGACAAATAAGGTGATATTAAAAAGGATTTTGACTTTTACACTTATGAGTACTGGATTTTATGGCTTCTTTGAGTTTTTATGACCAAGTTAAACAAACACCAAATAAGAGCAATGACTTGAGCACTCTCAACACATTAAATCAGTGAAACCAAACAACACTTAATGAGATTGTTTTGAAACTTTTCAAAGCTTAACACAGATTAAGACCATGCAAATGATTTAAGATCTTATAATATCATATATTTAGACTAAATAAGCATAAAACAATAGTACTAACAACATAAAACTCAAGAATGATGATTATGCTATTATAACTGTCAAACTAAAATTTCTAGCAACTACAAATTAAAGAGAACAAGCCTACTATTTTATTGTTTAATTATACTTAATTATAACTAAGAAACATACAAACACAAAGATTCAAGCTTATGAATGTCTTACACAGTGAAATGCCAAAATGGATCAAAAGGCTTACAAATTGGATCCAAGCACAAGACTGAGAACTGAGGCACACAAACACAACCTAAAGCTTCCCAATAAGCACTAAACCCAAGGGCAATCCTTTATTAACCCTGCTCCATGCTTCTTGATAACCTTCCATTGATTTTTTTATTTTCCATCATTTTTTATGTATTTTTGGTAATTTTTCTTTTTGATTTCTAAAACTGATTTTAAGGTTTCTAATAGCTTAAATAAGCTATCTAGGAGCTTATGTGGGCTTATCAGTCCTTAATAACAACTAACAACAACATTTGATTAACATGAGATTTTGAACTTAAAATTGCACAAACTGGAAATATGCTTTAAACTTGAAATTGATACTTGAAAAAGTTTAACAATACACTGAAATTGCTAGAAACAGTATTTGAAAGCTTAATATTACACTAGAAATTGAAACTTAATTAATTCGACATACATAAAATAAAATTACACTTGATATCTCTCTCCTCTGCTTCACCTTTCTTTATATTGATCTTTTAGACTCCCCACATGTCTCTGAATCTTTCCCACTTCAAATCTTGACCATTGGTGCAGTCAAACAGATCCTAGCCTTTAAAACTGATTTTGGCGCCAAAAGTGGTACTAGTGGATTAGAGCAGGTTTTGAGGCAATTAAAGAATTGTGGATGTTTGTGGAGGTGGAGGGGACAAAATGAGAAGTAGATATGGAGCTAGGATTGATTTGGCCACAAAAACAGGGGTTGAGGTAAGGTTGGAGTGTTTGATGATGGGGAAGCATTAAATGCTTGGTGGCTGGTATAGGAGGAGGGGGGGATGAGCTGGAGAGTAGTATGGGTGAGGTGGAAAGTGGTGGTGAGGTGGTGAAACCACTGGTTTTGGTTTTACAGTTGAGGTGAGGGAGATGTACAGTATCTCTGGTTTTTTTTGGCGGGCATTGACCTGGGTTTGACCGATTGATATTAATACGTTGGGGGTTCACAATTGGTTTTGGCAGGGTTCAAGTGGTATTGTGAACTGGCTCATGGTTCAAGGTTCAAGGGTCATGGGTCAAGTGTGGGTTGGGCTTGTGACTGGGCTTGGATTTGGTTTGTGTTTGTTTTGGGTTTAGTAATAACACAAGGGTCCGTTTGTTTTAGCTTAATAATCACAAGGACCAATCATGTAATTTCTGTTTTATGAGGGACCAAAACTGTAATTTCTCTAAAGTTATCAAAAGGACCTATATTGCCAAGTATGAATAGTACAAGGTTTATTGTTGATTATTTTCACTTTTTAAATTCACCAAGGACTATTTTTGACATTTTTCAAACTTTAGGGACTAAAGTTGTCATTTTGCAATTTTTAAACTTTGAAGGGTTTGTTTTGAAAACTTTTGAATCCCATGGACCTTAAATGATATTTTCCTTTATTTTGATTTACCAGGGACTAGATTTGACAACTTTTGAAACTTGGGGGACTAAAACTGCCAATTATGCAAACTTGATACGTTTTTCACCAGATTTTGATGTTTTTGCATTTAAAACACATAAAACACTTATTTGTGATATTTTCATCATTTTGATACATTTCTGAGTGTTTTCAGATGTTTTTGTAGTTTAAATGGTACAAAAATGATGAGTATTCAGACACTCATCAATCCCCCATACTAAGATATTGCTAGTCCCTAGCAATGTTTTGAGAAAAATTAATGGATTTCATCTCTTTACCAAAAGCCATACTTCGAGTAGCCAATTGTTTTAGCTCAAGTAAGAACCTTGGCACAATGATAACCAAATGATTTTGAGCAAACCACCAGCTTTCAACGGTTTTAATTTGTCTTTACCAGAAGCCGTTTGCTTCTGTACTAGCCAACTCTTAGATAAATTATCAATATTATCTTTGGTGAGCCGATACCAATTATGGTTTTCCAACTGCTTTACCACAAGCCATAAACTTGCGAACCCTATGGGCTAGCCACGTTTCACTAGTTAAAGATATGGTGAGCTGAACACCATACAATTTTGGGCAAATTGCAAGTCACAACGGATTTGAGATATCTTTACCAAGAGCCGTTTGCTACTGGATTAGCCAATCCTTTTGTTTATTAGACATGGCGGACTCGATAATCCGTAAGTCGAGTAAGTGCAAAACACTTACTCCAAAAAAAAAAAATTTGGCGAAAAATGGGGAATTGTGGTATAATTATTACATGATAAAATTCGTGAGAATTCCCCCCCACACTAGAAATGAATATTGCCCTCAATATTCAAAGTACCGGCTGTTATGCCGAAACATAGAACATAAAAGGGAAATACTACGGCCATTATTTTATTTTTGATATATAAAATTTTTTTTTTTTTTTTAGATACTTATATACAACAGCGGGGGGCAACTCCCCCACACTAGGGTGGTTGATCCGCGCTGAACCCGTCAAGTCTAACAGACTTAAAACAGCTCAGACACAAATGCAAATGAAGATCAGGGAATATAGTGGATTCCCGGGTCGTTTAGTCCCAAGGAGACTCAATGGTGTGTTAAACACAAACTCAGAGGATAGAATGATCACTAAGGATAGTGATCTGTAAAGGATATGATTAGAATTTATTACACTACTGATTGATTGAAAAGGAATTAGACACAGAATTGGAAAGCACAACAACCAGATCAAAGAAACGTAAACGTAAGTTTTAAAAACTACGCAGACGCACAAAATAAAAAGTGAAAACTAAGAAATAAAAGGCCTAAAAATATGAAAATAACATTTTTGGAATCCTAAAATAAAAGAAAATTATTAGAAAAAGAAAATTATTTTTAACACTATTTAATTAATTAATATTAATTAAAAACTATTTTAACTATTTAATAAATACTCTAAAATAAAAGAAAATAGGAAATAAGGCTAGAAAAATAAACTTATGACTTTGAAAAATCTAAAATACTATAAAACTAATTTTAAAACAGAAAAGATATTTTTTAGACTTTTTAATTATTTATAACTAATTATTTATTATTTATTAACTATTTATAATTATAAAAAATACTAAAAAGATAGAGAAAAATCTGAAACTTTTTCTAAAAATCCTATATGATGACAGAAACCTAAGAAAAATAGAAAAACAAGATTTGCTTATTAAAAAGATGAAAAGAAAAATCAAAAAGCTAGAAAACCTTAAATAAACACTATCCGATTTAAACTTGATCTTTTTCTGGATTTTCTTTTTGAAAACTACTTTAATACAGATTATATGAAACTTTTACAAAAACAAAAAAATTTTACAAACTTCAAATAAGCTGTTTTGATGAGCTTATTGGTTAACAGTTTTGGCTTATAAGCTTATTTAACTGAATAAGCTCAAACAAGCTTGCAACTTGAAACAAAAGCTCAAATAAGCTACCAACAAGCTATATGAGCTAAAGTGAAGCTAAAAGAGACAGACACTCAACTGAAAAGCTACAATAAGCTGATAAGTACTTAGGCGTGCATGATGAAAAACAGAAAATGGGACAAGATCTAGGCTTATAGCAGCCTAGCAAAACAAGTTCCAAAGTGAAAAACAAGACTTGATACTACAAGAAGACCAGGTTGGCTTTCCAAGGAACCAGAGAACAAGAGATTTGGACAAGTAATAAGCTTAATGCAAGCTTATCAAAATTGAACCAAGTACTGTGCACAGGACAGCTTCACGAGAAGGTACCCAAAATAAGCAGAGAAATAAGCACTTAAACAGCTGAGAAACCAAGAACTATCATTTTTGTATTTTTCTTCACCAACCAAACTATAATTCCCCAAGAGCTTGTAAACTGAATCTTGATATTAAACCCTCAGTGAAATTCCCAAGTTTATTCAAAAACGACCCATTTGACAATTTGACTTTTGCTCAAAACCAAAAGGTTGACCAAAGTGAGATTTAAACTGATCTTGAGCACTTAATATGTTGTATTAAGGTGTTTTAAGACTGAATATAGCAAGAGTAACAACTTTTGAACACAAAACAATGATCTTGGATCATTAATGTCACAGGACTGCTCAAATAAAGATTTGAAGAATTTTTGACTTTGTGCTATTAAGAACTTGATTTTATGACTGAACTAAGTTGTTTAAACAGAGATAAGCATATTTCCAACAAATCCAAAGTCCAAAGTACTTTCAAACTCAAATTTCCAAACACCCCTATAAGCTTACTGTTATGAAGATTTTCAAAGCAACTCTTAAATTTAAAACATGAGCTTAATTTCAAACCTTATAATATCATTAACTAAGACTACACAAGCCTGAATCCACAGTAATAACAACTTAAAACCAAGAAATTAGACTTAAGCCATTATGACTGCCTAAATAAGATTTTAAAGCAACTATGAAATCCAAAGAACAAGCTATTGATTTTAAGGTTTAAACACACTATATTATAACTATTGAACACTAATAACAAGAAATTATAACAACAAGTCACCCACAACAGTAAAATGCAAAATTACTTAAAAAGGCTTACAAATGTGATTCAGATGAAAACCAAGAACCAAGACCTAGAACTACTCCCTATAGAACCCCCACAGGTTCACTAACCCAAGGCCATCCAAGATACACCTTGCTCCAGCTGTGAACACCTTCTTCAAATGATTTTTGATTTTTGAAGTATTTAATTGCTATTTTTGGTGATTTTTTTATTTTAACTTCTAAACTTGTTTTAAATGTATCTAAAAGCTTAATTAAGCTTTCTTGGAGCTTAAGTGACCTATCTCAGTCCATATAATCAACTAAAAACAACATTTGATTCTAATGATATATTGCTTAAACATGAAAATTCACATAAACTGAAATTTAACTTGAAACTTGAATTAAAAGTTCACAAAAGCTTTATGATAACATAATAACTTGAAATACAAAGTTTTAAGCTTAAAACATAAACTGAAAATGAAAATTACACTAAAACGACATGAAAAGTAAATATTACACTAGATCCTCTTGATACATTGCATATCTCTCCCTCTTTATAGACTTTACATCATTCCCACATGTCTCTGAGACTTTCCCACCAAACTTGAGCCTTTGGATCATTCAGATTAATCAGAACCGTCCACATGTAAGATTTGGCCAAATATCTTGAGCAGGTTTTTGCTTTAATTGGATTTGGTTTGGCCAATTAATGGTTTTTGTTGTTTAGAAGGTGTGGAGGGGACAAGGAATGGGAGGGGGGTTGAAATTGGGGTGAAAACCAGTCATGGTTTTGGGTAAACAGAAGTGGAGGAGAGGGAGCTACAGTACCCTGTTTTTGAGCGCGTTTTCCTTGGGATTTGACTTCTGTTGACCGAGCCTTAATAACACATGGGGGGGTCAAAAAGGGATGTGGCTGGGGTCAGAATTAGGTTGTGACCTGGGGGTCAAGGGCAAAGGGTCAAGGCAGTTGGGTTGGGCTTGTGTTTGGATTGGATTTTGGGCCTAGTAAATATATTGTGTCCGTTTGGTTTATTTAAGATAAGGACCAAAAGTGTAATTTGACCAAACTTCAAGGACTGAAAGTGCCATGTTTCCAAACTTCTCACAAGGACTAAATTTGCCAACTTTGATAATACAAGAACCCTTTTTGCATAAAATCCATTTTAAAAGTCCAAGGACTATTTTTGCAAATTTCCAAAGTTTAGGGACCTTTCTTGCCAATTGACCAAAGAATCATTCAAGGATCATTTTTAACAACTTAGAATACTTCAGGGACCTTGAATGATGAATTTCCACATTTTTGAATTTCCAGGGACTAGATTTGACAACTTTTAAAACTCGGAGGACTAAAACTGCCAATTTTGCAAACTTGATACATTTTTCATCTGATTTTGATATTTTTGAATTTAAAACACATAAAACACTGATTTGTGATATTTTGATCATTTTGATGTGTTTTTGAGTGTTTTCAGATGATTTTGCAGTTTAGATTATACAAAAATGATGAGTATTTGGACACTCATCAATCCCCCACACTAAGATATTGCTAGTCCCTAGCAATGATTTGAGAAAACCTTGATGGATTTGAAAAACTCTTTACCAAAAGCCATCACTTCTGGAGTAGCCAATTGTTTTGATTCAAATAAGAATCTTGGTACAACGATAACCAGATGATTTATTGGCAAATCATAAACCATATAACGGATTTGATGTGTCTTTACCGGAAGCCGTACCCTTCTGGACTAGCCAACTCTTAGATAAATTATCAAAATTATCTTTGGTGAGCTGAATACCAATTATGGATTTTCCACTGCCTTTACCACAAGCCATAACCTTGCGGGCTAGCCAACTCATTATCTTTTGAGGATGATGGGGAGCTGAAGAACCATACAATTTTGGGCAAATTGCAAGCCATATAAACGGATTTGAGAAATCTTTACCAAGAGCCGTTTGCTCCTGGATTAGCCAATCCTTTAGTTTATCAAACATGGCGGACTGATAACCAAATGAGTGAGTGTAGAACACTTACTCAAAAAAAAATTTTTGGCCAAAAACGGGGGAATTGGGTAGATAATATATGAAATTCGTGAGAATTCCCCCCCACACTTAGAAATGAATATTGCCCTCAATATTCAAAGTACCGGCGGTTATGCCGAAACAAAGAACGTAAAAGGGAAATATTACGGCCATTATTTAGAAAGGATTTTTTTTTTTTTTTTTTTTTTTAGAGAAACTTATTTACAAAACATGTGGGTCAACCCCCCCACACTAGGGTGGTAGAAAGGAGATAAGAAGACAGAATTATGGGTGAAAACCCATATTGTGCGTGCTAATGTTTTTGATTACCGAGTCACTAGCTTGACTCGATCCCCGCATTCAATTGTTCATGGGGAAAGTAGCGTGGAAAACCAATCTCGATCGGACTTTCATTCACAATGTTAATGAACACATGATCATCAGAAAGTTCCACTCCGACGAGATATAACCGGTATTGTTAATAGTAGAAACTATAAGGGATGATACCGGGGTCAAAGGTAACATCTTCACTCCCGAATGAGTGAAGAGAAGGAGAAATCACCGGATAGGTGAAGGGTAGTAGGGAGATCAGAACAGCAGTAATCACAAGAACTTCCTCCTCAAGAATTTGAAATTTAAGTGAAGGAGGGGAGGTCTTATGCTTGATCTCAGGAATTTTATCAGTTTTCTCAACTGATTTGGATTCCTCTTTATGAAGTTGTTTGGGAGGAAGGATGGTATAATTTTCTGGGTACAGCAGTTGTTCAAGAAGAAGAATAACATCTTCCTCTTGATTACTCTCGGTATCATCAATACCAGGAAGAAATGTATCCAGATTGAGATAATCATCAATCTCATCCATAATAGAATCACTTTCCTCATCCGGATTGAGAGAAGGAATGGAAAAGTCGGAAACAATAGGATCAGGATATGAAATGGATGATGGATCTCCATAAAGCAACTTCTCAATGAGAAGTATGTCCCCTTCGATATCAATTGGGGCATGATCAATCTCCCAAGGAACAGAATCACTAGCCAAGTATGCTTCAATCTCTTCCAAGATTGAGTCACTTCCCTCAAAAGGAGTGAGAGACGGAGTAGAATTGGCTATGATAGGTTGATTTTCAAATATGATTGGATCTTTTGAAGAGAATTCAGTTTTATCCACAGAGTTAGCAAACTCAATACGACAAACTGATTCCGAAGGTGGGACAAGTGGAGTGCTCTTAGAGCTAGCAGTTTTCACCACTTCCGATGAAATCTCCGAATCAAGATCATCATCATCAAGAATACTCATGACATCTTTGGTACAACATTCAAACCATTTGTTTGAACCAGGGTTGATTTTCATAGCTTTTAGCTCAGCACGTTTTTGTTGAACACTCTTAACCGTGAAATTTGAGAGTGTTGCATCGATTCTTTTGGATTTTTGATCGATTGTGGCAACACTATGTTTGTTCAGAGGTTTGGAGTTCTGTTTGATATTCAACGTGAGTTTTTCGTTATCAACCCGTAGAGTCAACTCTTCAGCAAATACATCGATTAGAGCACGGCTCGTTCTCAAGAAAGCTCTCCCTAAGATAAGGGGAACTCTAGGATCTGCATCAAAGTTTACTACAACAAAGTCAGTGGGAAAATGAAACTTCCCTACTTTAACCACGACATCCTCGGCTATTCCAAGTGGACGAGTTATGGTACAGTCCGCTAGCTCGAGAGTCATACAAGTAGGAGTAAGTTCTGGAAGAGAAAGTTTCTTCCACACTGAGAGTGGCATGAGGTTAATGCTAGCGCCAAGATCGGCCAAGGCGGAGCATTGAACCATCCCCAAGAAATCACATGGGATTAAAAACTTGCCAGGGTCTTCAAGCTTTTCGGGAAGCTTTTTAAGAAGGACCGCTGAGCATTGCTCATTGAGAGGGGTTTTAGCCATTTCGGATAACTTATCTTTGTTGCTTAGTAACCCTTTGAGAGTAGATGCAAATTTGGGCATGAGAACAAGAGCATCAACGAAGCTTATATCAAAGTGCAATTCTTTGAAAATTTGGAAAAATTTTTCCATTTGCTCTTTGTTTTTGTCTTGAAGCTTCTCATCATGCATTCTTGATGGGTAAGGAAGAGAAGATTTGGATTGCTGTTTCTCAACAGGAGCTACAGGAGGTTCAAAAACAACTCCTTGATTTGACTGGGGTTTCTGGACAACTTGAGGTTGGACTACCGAAGGTAGGACGTGTGCTGTACTTCGTGGGCTTGAATAATGCACTTTGTCCTTAGGATCCTTGGTAACTTGACTCATTGGCACTGGTGGAGGTGGCATTGGAGTCGTAGGTCCATTGTGTGTCCTCGGTTCACTTTCCACTACCTTAGGGAGAGAAGAAGAAGAAGAGGTAGTAGGAACAGCAGGTCCAGTGTATAAAACACCACTTCGGGTTGTGATCGCCTTAGCATCGCCCCTCGGGTTAGCGATCGTGTTGCTCGGTAAAGTACCTGAGCCCGAGGGTCGATCATTTAAAGACTTCTTCAAATCAGCAATCTGACTGACCAACAACCTGTTCATTTCATCTTGGGATTTCATAAACTGCTTCAGTAACTCATCAGATGATGGTCCTGGAGGAGTAATGACGGGAGGAGCTGGAGGGACAATTTGAGGTCGTATGTTTTGATTATGACCAAAATTCCCTTGATTAGGATTCATATTCCCTTGAAATTGATTCCCTCGATTGAAATTGTTTTGATGAAGGTTCCCCTGGTGTTGGAAACCTTGATGGGGTGCTGGATAGAAATTACCTTGGTTTTGATAACCTTGGTTCATTCTTGGTTGGTTTTGATTCCGGTTGTGCATGTTATGATTCTGGTTGAAACCGGGTGGTGCCTGATTAGTGTTAGCACGGTAGTGTGGTTCAGCATGTGGTCGGTATTGATTATGGTTTACCGAAGCTACGGGGGCTTGGTAAAAGGAAGCATCGGTTGCTTGACAATCATAGTACGCATGTGGACCACTACAAGTTTCACACACCTTGTTTACGGCTTTGACTGGCTCAGGCTTATGAATTTCGCTTTTGATTTCCTTAACATCCTTAATCATACAACGGATGGCATCCGTTAGAGCAGCTATCGGAGCTGCTAACTCAGAAGAGTTACTGGATGAAGGAGCAGGAGTGTTAGGAGTATTGACTTTGTTGCGAGAAATAGGAACTTTTGATTTTTGCTCGCAAATCTCAATCACATCTTTAGGTCTACGATTCAAGATATTGCCGCCTGCGGCTGCATTCAAGGAATCTTGATCATTACCGTTCAACCCATTGTAAAAGATATTGACTTGTTGAAGCTCTGTGAATTCATGATGGGGGCATTTCCTTAGGAGATCTTTGAATCTCTCCCATGCCTCTCCAAAGTTTTCATCGAAATTTTGACGAAATCCAGAAATTTCATTTTTGAGATTAGTCGTCTTTGATGGAGGAAAGAAGTAGTTCACAAACTTTTGAACAAGATCCTCCCAAGTTTCGATAGATCGAGGGGGTTCTTTTTCCAGCCAAATCCGGGCTGTTCCCTCAAGAGAGAATGGAAAAAGCATCAACTCGATGACTTTTTGTGGCACATCCTTGTAATTGATAGTTGAAGTCAATTTGTTAAACCAACGGATGTGTGCATACGGGTCTTCACGATCAAACCCGTGGAATTGATTTGTAGACACAAGTTGGATCAAATGTGTCTTCAATTCGAAGTGATCAGAATTGATTACGGGTAAAACGATGGCATCTCCATAACCCTCGGTGGGTGCTTGGAGCATTTCCGCCATAGTACGTTCGTCTGCCATTTCGACAGGAGGTGGTGGTGGTAGACGTTCCTCGTCACGGTGAAGGAGCTGAACGTTCTCTACGTCTACGAGGAATCTTTCCAAGTTCAGAAAGTGGACTTGTAGAACTGGAAGAACGAGCGCGCATGCACTATGTTATAAAAATCAATTTTCAAAACAAATGAGGCAAAACACAAGTGAACTTAACCAATAATCACAAATGAAATGGCTTCTTTGAAAAAGGTACACCAAATCACAAGTGACACAAAGGCAAGTTTTAAATCTGATGTTCGGGAACTTATTAATGGTCGCACCCCCAGTTAGGTAGTGCACTGCCTTGATTTGCGGTGGTTGATTTTTATGTATTCAATTAAGTACCACTGAAAAGACGTAGGTTAGATTTGTGCTGATGGGTTCAAAAACTTTTTTGGACAATATTTTTGTTATCGTCCCGTTTAACCAAATCGTATCTCTTTAAGAATCACCTTAAAAGAGAATACAAAATAGAAAACGTTCCGATTGTTTTGTTGTTTTATATTTTTTTTGGTGTTTTAACACTTTAGGAAAAGTGCTAATGAACTTTTTGATTTTCTTATAACTTTACAAAAACTTTTTACAAATGGTGGGTATGTGCAACAATGGATCTGAAAATGGCTAAACACACGCTAAAGCCTCCCCGGCAGCGGCGCCAAAATTTGATCCGCGCTGAACCGTCAAGTCTAACAGACTTAAAACAGCTCAGACACAAATGCAAATGAAGATCAGAGAATACAGTGGATTCCCGGGTCGTTTAGTCCCAAGGAGACTCAATGGTGTGTTAAACACAAACTCAGAGGATAGAATGATCACTAAGGATAGTGATCTGTAAAGGATATGATTAGAATTTATTACACTACTGATTGATTGAAAAGGAATTAGACACAGAATTGGAAAGCACAACAACCAGATCAAAGAAACGTAAACGTAAGTTTTAAAAACTACGCAGACGCACAAAATAAAAAGTGAAAACTAAGAAATAAAAGGCCTAAAAATATGAAAATAACATTTTTGGAATCCTAAAAATAAAAGAAAATTATTAGAAAAAGAAAATTATTTTTAACACTAATTAATTAATTATTATTAATTAAAAACTATTTTAACTATTTAATAAATACTCTAAAATAAAAGAAAATAGGAAATAAGGCTAGAAAAATAAACTTATGACTTTGAAAAATCTAAAATACTATAAAACTAATTTTAAAACAGAAAAGATATTTTTTAGACTTTTTAATTATTTATAACTAATTATTTATTATTTATTAACTATTTATAATTATAAAAAATACTAAAAAGATAGAGAAAAATCTGAAACTTTTTCTAAAAATCCTATATGATGACAGAAACCTAAGAAAAATAGAAAAACAAGATTTGCTTATTAAAAAGATGAAAAGAAAAATCAAAAAGCTAGAAAACCTTAAATAAACACTATCACTGATTTAAACTTGATCTTTTTCTGGATTTTCTTTTTGAAAACTACTTTAATACAGATTATATGAAACTTTTACAAAAACAAAAATTTTACAAACTTCAAATAAGCTGTTTTGATGAGCTTATTGGTTAACAGTTTTGGCTTATAAGCTTATTTAACTGAATAAGCTCAAACAAGCTTGCAACTTGAAACAAAAGCTCAAATAAGCTACCAACAAGCTATATGAGCTAAAGTGAAGCTAAAAGAGACAGACACTCAACTGAAAAGCTACAATAAGCTGATAAGTACTTAGGCTGTTATGATGAAAAACAGAAAATGGGACAAGATCTAGGCTTATAGCAGCCCTAGCAAACAAGTTCCAAAGTGAAAAACAAGACTTGATACTACAAGAAGACCAGGTTGGCTTTCCAAGGAACCAGAGAACAAGAGATTTGGACAAGTAATAAGCTTAATGCAAGCTTATCAAAATTGAACCAAGTACTGTGCACAGGACAGTTTCACAGAGAAGGTACCCAAAATAAGCAGAGAAATAAGCACTTAAACAGCTGAGAAACCAAGAACTATCATTTTTGTATTTTTCTTCACCAACCAAACTATAATTCCCCAAGAGCTTGTAAACTGAATCTTGATATTAAACCCTCAGTGAAATTCCCAAGTTTATTCAAAAACGACCCATTTGACAATTTGACTTTTGCTCAAAACCAAAAGGTTGACCAAAGTGAGATTTAAACTGATCTTGAGCACTTAATATGTTGTATTAAGGTGTTTTAAGACTGAATATAGCAAGAGTAACAACTTTTGAACACAAAACAATGATCTTGGATCATTAACTGTCAACAGTGACTGCTCAAATAAAGATTTGAAGAATTTTTGACTTTGTGCTATTAAGAACTTGATTTTATGACTGAACTAAGTTGTTTAAACAGAGATAAGCATATTTCCAACAAATCCAAAGTCCAAAGTACTTTCAAACTCAAATTTCCAAACACCCCTATAAGCTTACTGTTATGAAGATTTTCAAAGCAACTCTTAAATTTAAAACATGAGCTTAATTTCAAACCTTATAATATCATTAACTAAGACTACACAAGCCTGAATCCACAGTAATAACAACTTAAAACCAAGAAATTAGACTTAAGCCATTATGACTGCCTAAATAAGATTTTAAAGCAACTATGAAATCCAAAGAACAAGCTATTGATTTTAAGGTTTAAACACACTATATTATAACTATTGAACACTAATAACAAGAAATTATAACAACAAGTCACCCACAACAGTAAAATGCAAAATTACTTAAAAAGGCTTACAAATGTGATTCAGATGAAAACCAAGAACCAAGACCTAGAACTACTCCCTATAGAACCCCCACAGGTTCACTAACCCAAGGCCATCCAAGATACACCTTGCTCCAGCTGTGAACACCTTCTTCAAATGATTTTTGATTTTTGAAGTATTTAATTGCTATTTTTGGTGATTTTTTTATTTTAACTTCTAAACTTGTTTTAAATGTATCTAAAAGCTTAATTAAGCTTTCTTGGAGCTTAAGTGACCTATCTCAGTCCATATAATCAACTAAAAACAACATTTGATTCTAATGATATATTGCTTAAACATGAAAATTCACATAAACTGAAATTTAACTTGAAACTTGAATTAAAAGTTCACAAAAGCTTTATGATAACATAATAACTTGAAATACAAAGTTTTAAGCTTAAAACATAAACTGAAAATGAAAATTACACTAAAACGACATGAAAAGTAAATATTACACTAGATCCTCTTGATACATTGCATATCTCTCCCTCTTTATAGACTTTACATCATTCCCACATGTCTCTGAGACTTTCCCACCAAACTTGAGCCTTTGGATCATTCAGATTAATCAGAACCGTCCACATGTAAGATTTGGCGCCAAATATCTTTTTGAGCAGGTTTTTGCTTTAATTGGATTTGGTTTGGCCAATTAATGGTTTTTGTTGTTTAGAAGGTGTGGAGGGGACAAGGAATGGGAGGGGGGTTGAAATTGGGGTGAAAACCAGTCATGGTTTTGGGTAAACAGAAGTGGAGGAGAGGGAGCTACAGTACCTGTTTTTGAGCCGCGTTTTCCTTGGGATTTGACTTGTGACCGAGCCTTAATAACACATGGGGGGGTCAAAAAGGGATGTGGCTGGGGTCAGAATTAGGTTGTGACCTGGGGGTCAAGGGCAAAGGGTCAAGGCAGTTGGGTTGGGCTTGTGTTTGGATTGGATTTTGGGCCTAGTAAATATATTGTGTCCGTTTGGTTTATTTAAGATAAGGACCAAAAGTGTAATTTGACCAAACTTCAAGGACTGAAAGTGCCATGTTTCCAAACTTCTCACAAGGACTAAATTTGCCAACTTTGATAATACAAGAACCCTTTTTGCATAAAATCCATTTTAAAAGTCCAAGGACTATTTTTGCAAATTTCCAAAGTTTAGGGACCTTTCTTGCCAATTGACCAAAGAATCATTCAAGGATCATTTTTAACAACTTAGAATACTTCAAGGACCTTGAATGATGAATTTCCACATTTTTGAATTTCCAGGGACTAGATTTGACAACTTTTAAAACTCGGAGGACTAAAACTGCCAATTTTGCAAACTTGATACATTTTTCATCTGATTTTGATATTTTTGCATTTAAAACACATAAAACACTGATTTGTGATATTTTGATCATTTTGATGTGTTTTTGAGTGTTTTCAGATGATTTTGCAGTTTAGATTATACAAAAATGATGAGTATTTGGACACTCATCAGTGGTAGAAAGTAGAAAGAAGTCAGAAATATGGGTGAAAACCCATATGGTGTGTGCTACTGTTTTTGATTCCCGAGTCACTAGCTTGACTCGATCCCCGCATTCATTGGTTCATGGGGAAAGTTTGTAGATCCGGGACAACCACGGGTGGAATGTCCTCTCCAAAATAGTGCTTTAATCGATGACCATTCACTTTAAAATTTGGACCATCGGGTTGAGATAACTCAATGGTTCCATAAGGATAAACCTTAGCAATAGTAAATGGACCAGACCAACGGGACTTGAGCTTTCCCGAGAATATCTTCAATCTTGAATTGAAAAGAAGGACTCGATCACCGACGTTGAAAACGCGGTTCTTGATTTTGGAGTCATGAATCTTCTTTGTCTTTTGTTTGTAGATCAAAGAGTTCTCGTATGCTTGATCACGGAGTTCATTTAGTTCATTCATTTGAACTTTCCGGTGATCACCAGCTGTCTGAATATCGAAGTTGGCATGTTTCAAGGCCCAGTATGCTTTGTGCTCTAGTTCAATCTGAAGATGACATGCCTTTCCGTACACAAGCTTGTATGGAATACACCCGATGGGTGTTTTATAAGCTGTACGGAAGGCCCAGAGTGCGTCATCTAGTTTATCCGACCAGGATGCACGGTTTTCGCCTACTGTCCTTTCAAGAATTCTTTTAATACCACGGTTGGAAACTTCCACTTGCCCACTTGTTTGGGGGTGGTATGAAGTAGAGAGACGATGGGTTACACCATACTTTTGCATGACACGATCAAATTGGTCATTGCAGAAATGTGTACCACGATCACTGATTATAGCTCTCGGAGTTCCAAACCTAGCAAAAAGAGATTTTAAGAATTTCACAACAACTCGGGCATCGTTGGTAGGTAAAGCTTTCGCTTCAACCCATTTTGACAAATAGTCAATGGCCACGAGTATGTATTTATTTCATCGAGATGAAGGAAATGGCCCCATAAAGTCAATGCCCCAGATGTCAAATATCTCACACACTTGAATGGCGTTTTGCGGCATTTCATTTCTTTTGAGATATTTCGTGACGTTGACAAGCGTCACAAGTTTTGACAAATTCGTGGGCATCCTTGTAAATCGTGGGCCAATAAAACCCGGAATCAAACACCTT
This sequence comes from Chrysanthemum makinoi, assembly GCA_910596185.1. Lineage (NCBI taxonomy): Eukaryota > Viridiplantae > Streptophyta > Magnoliopsida > Asterales > Asteraceae > Chrysanthemum > Chrysanthemum makinoi. The sequence goes on along the minus strand of OU343225.1, from coordinate 5,814,389 downwards.
TTTGGCGGTGTAGTTTGGACTATGATGGCCCCGTGGGTCGGCATGGCAAGCTTTGATAATATCCATAGCTTCTTGTCCATAAACACACCGTCGGATGACTTGATCCGCACAGATTTTGAATAAGTAGGGTCGTCCCAGAAGTAATGTTTAACATCTTTGAAGAATTTGTTCTTATGTTGGGTCGACATCCCTTTCACTATGAAGTTACCCGCATGGTAATTTGCGAAGTCGGCAAACCATGGGGTGGTAGAGTCTCCACGAAAAGAAACCGCATTGAGTGTCTCGAGAGGAAATGTTTCATTTATTTCCTTTTTCTCGAAAACATCTTGGTGAGGGTTTTCTAGGCGGAACAGATGATCAACACCAGGGTTCTCGGCTCCTTTTTTTATCACGTATAATGATATCAAATTCCTGGAGGAGGAGAACCCAACGGAGCAATCTCGGCTTTGCATCTTGTTTTGCAAAGAGATATTTGAGAGCCGAGTGATCCGTAT
>OU343225.1:5801273-5813795 GCA_910596185.1 Chrysanthemum makinoi | reverse complement strand
AAACTTAGGGAACAAGTTTATGAATTAGGGCTTTGGAAAGGCCCCTATGGCCGGCCATGTATACAAGCCCAAATGAAATCCATAACTTTTCCAAGTTTTCCATTTCTAGTCCTTTTTCTTTTCATTTAACGATTAGTTAGTCATTTTTCCGTTAAATACTTAACGATCGTTAACCGGACTTAATGTGCAATAATTAATCGTAAACATAAACATTAATTATTAACTTTAATTCTCATTCGCTAATGTGTGCAATCCCGTGGTCACGAGTTCGAATCCGGACATTCACATGTTTGTAAATATATACATTTCCAACAGAAATAGTATTAATGGGGAAAAGGTGTTTGTTAATGATGAAATAAAGAATAATAAGGAGAATGAGTATGTGAAGGAGATTGGTGAATCTAGTGGTAAGAATGTTATGGATACACATGATGAGGATAAGGCCTGTAGTGGAAAGGTTCTTGAACAGAGTAAGCATAGGGAAGATCTGGAGCCTAATGTTGCTGTTGAAGGGAATGGGAGTAATGAAGTGCTAAGTGGTATGGCAGATGAGGTACATAAGAGTAATGTTGAAGTTAGTCCGGGTGATAAGAATGGGCCTGAGAAGAGTGTGAATAATGGTATAACTGGTGAGAACAAGGTGGAAATCAGTGGTACAAATGTTGATAATAAAGTGGGATTTGGTGGTAAAAAGTCTTATGCTGATGTTCTTTGTGAGGAATAAGATAGAATATGATGCTAAGCTTTCTACTATTCCTACTGAGGTTGATGGTAATGGAGTGGAAGTGGTGGTTTTTGATGCAGTATTAGTTGCTGAAGGAAGTAAAAGATGGGAAATGACTTTATGTGGGTATTTTGTGGGTCCAGGAATGGCTGAAAATGAACTTAGATACAATTTGAGAAGGATGTGGGGTAAGCATGGATTCAGAGACATAGTGAATACTAGCAATAGTTGAGAAGGATGGGAACAATGGATGTTGGGTCTACTCCCATAGTTGAGAAAATTGGTAAGCTTGAAAAACTACTTATTGCTGGGAAAGCTACTCTTGTGGATGATGATGGTCAACCTATTCCGTCTACCTCGTCTATTAAGAGAGCTAACCCTTTTTCTAAAGTGGGAGAGATTGAGGTGTCGACTCAGAAGATGAGGTTGTTGCTAATCCATTTGATGAGTCACGCTAATTTATTTGGTGGTGGCCAAGGGTATGAAGATGAGTATGATGAATATGACTTGATGACTATTGAAAACAGGTTCGTGATCTTCCAGGAATTTGGATGTCTTTAATGCCATGTATGGCACAACGTTTCAAGGTCCTAGGAAATAATTTCGTTGTGTCATATGTTATCATTTGAGTAGTGTTTTGTTTCTTGTTTAGATAATTGGAAGTATCTTGTTATGTAAGCTCTATGCCTATGTAACGGGCTGATATATGGGATCTCACTCATATACATTGTACTTAAACATTTATTTGGTTAATTTATTTACCAGGGTGCAGGATTACTCCCCTTTACCCAAAAAAAGCAATGGGATATTCATCATGAAGTTTAATAATAGGGAAGGTTTGGAGTATGTTGTTAATAATGGTCCATGAATGGTTAGTAACAAACCATTCTTTGTGCAGAAATGGGACATTAATATGTGTATGGATAAGACAGAACCAGAGGAAATTCCATTGTGGGTCAAAATTTGCAACATTCCTCTTGAAGCATGGTCAGTTAAGGGGATTAGTGCTCTTGCTATTAGGATTGGTATGCCAATGATTATGGATAACGTTACAGCTGCTATGTGTAAAATGGGTAATGGAAGAGCTAATTTTGCTAGAGTTTTAGTTGAGGTATCTGCAAAGAAGAGTTTACCTGATCATATTGATGTTGTGTATAAGAATGGTGTAAATGAGGAAGTGTGTAGGAAAGTTATTAAAGTTGAGTATGATTGGATTCCTCCCAGATGCTCTGAATGCTGTGTTTTTGGTTACTCTGATAAAAAAATGTGGAAAGAAGGAGGAAGAAAATAAGACTACAGGTAGTTCACAGAATACTAGAAATGAAGAGAAAAAGGAAGATAATGCTAAGGTTGGTAATGAAGAGGAAGGGTTTGTGGATGTAAAAAATAAGAAAAGTGGAGGTTGGGGAGATAAAATGAGAAAGCAGAATGTTAAAATAAACACACAAGTTCCCAATAACAAGAAGGTACCACATAAAACTAAACACCTTAATCAATTTGTTTACCAGCAGAAGAAAAATGAAGTACAAAAGGTGATGAGTGAAAATAATCCGAGTGAACCTGAGAATGAAAATACTAGAGGACAAACAAGTGCTCCTAAATCTCCTACTAGGAAACCTTGGAGTGTCCAAGGGGAAATTTTAGAAGCTATGAAAAGGGCTGCTAATAAGTATATGTTGGAAAATTTAGTGAACTTATGGGAATAGTTCACACCTTGTAATGGGTTAGGAGGTACGGAGTGTACACCCATAAGCATAGTTGTCAGGATCTCGATCCTGATCTTAGGATCTTACGATTTTACGATACTACAAAGCAAAAACGATCCGGATCCTACATAGGATCTTTGTAAGCTTAAGATCTTATAGGGTCTCGATTTTGACCATACGATCTTACGATCTAATCCGATCCGATCTTACTTTTCTCGGATTACAAACTAAAAAATTACAAATTTATGGGTTGTTTGTTTGTAGAATTCAAAAAACAACATGTTAATCTTTTTAAGCATTTTATAATTATAATTTAGGACAACATTTATATGAAACATTCATAGTATTTTGTGGTTATAATGTATTAAAATTTGTAGATTTTTATAAATTTACATAAACTATTAAGAAATAACATTAGAATAGGATCTTAAGATCCCGATCCGATCTTACGATCACGATCTTGCAAAGATGAAAACGATCCTGGGTAGGATCCCGATCTTGACAACCTTGCCCATAAGGTCCATGAACACCCTGACTCTTGTAGTGGTTTGTAATGGTAGTGTTTGGTGAAAGTACTGTTGTGGTTACCACTGATTATTAGTGTTTCCACTGAAGCGTACTTCCCTTTGGATCATGTTTCCATGAAGGTGTGGTGTTTCTTGAAGTAGTGTTTACACTGAAGCCGTGGTGTTTCCACTGAAGCAGTGTAACCACTGATAGCACTATGAAAGTACTGATGAAAGTGCTGCTTGTAACGGTTTTGACCTATTCAAGTGGCAGTTTCAACTGCTTAATGACCACGTTTAATTGGTCATGTAACCACTAACGGCTATAATGGGGATAATTATGAGGCTATTAATGGGCGATTAATACTCATAATTCCATTGAATTAGCCAAGAGTATTATCCTATAAATAGGATATCTGATTATGCATGAAGAATACATAGAAAACACTAACACTTATAGCGAAAGGGTTATAGAATTGTGCCTAATTCTCTAACTGCATTTGGTCTTATCCCAAGTAGATATTCGTGATACCCGGGCATTAGGGTCGAATAGTTTACTTTGGAAATTGATCACACGATTCCAAGTGATATCCAGTAACCACCTAGTGGTATCATTACTTCTGACCTTTGTTTTGTTTCTGCTGAGCGGTTGAGAATTTCTGCTGAAGTTGATTATCTAACCATGTTCTGGGAAAACACTACCAACAATCAAAGTAAACTATTTTGTGATAATCAATGGCAACTGCTGCAATGAAACACATGGCTTCAAACTTTGCTAAGCTGGACAAGTTTGAAGGGGTGGACTTTAGGAGGTGGCAGAAGAAGATGCACTTCTTGATGTCAAGTATGAGTGTGGTGTATGTGCTGACCACTCCAATTCCGATGATGGGGATGATGCTACGGTTGAGCAGATCAGGAGGAGGAGCAAATGGGAGGATGATGACTACATATCAGAGCTTAATTCTCAATGGTATGTCTGATTCTATGTTTGATATTTATCAGAACTTTGAATCTTCCAAAGAACTGTGGGATTCCTTGGATGCCAAATATATGGCTGAGGATGCATCAAGTAGGAAGTTCCTTGTTAGTAATTTCACAAATTACAAAATGACTGATTCAAGACCAGTTATGGAACAATACAATGAACTTCTTGGAATACTTGGAAGGTTTACACAACACAATATGAACATGGATGAGGCTATTAAAGTCTCTTGTGTCATTGACAAACTCCCTCCTTCTTGGAAAGATTTCAAGCATACCTTGAAACATAAGAAAGAGGAGTTTACTCTGGTTGAGTTGGCAGAGTCATCTTCGCATTGAGGAATCTCTCAAGATGGGGATAATGACAAGCCAAAGAGTAGCAATGCTTCTTTGGACCATCATTGTCAATATGGTGGAGCATAACAACTCCACCAGGTACAATGACAACAAAGGCAAATGCAAATATCATGATAACACAAGGGCAGATCTAACAAGAAGGCAACACCTACTTGTTGGAAATGTGGCAAGACTGGTCACATTAAAAGGGACTGCAAAGGTGTTAAAGTTGGTGGTAAAGCCAATGGATCAGGCACTAATGGTTCAAGGAGTGGTGGTTCTTCCAACTCACTGAAAGGTCAGAATATGTTTAATAAGTCATTTCAGATTTATTATGTTACATATGTATCTGAATCTCATTATGTGCGAGGATGATGATGTTGCGTGGTGGGTTGACTCTCAGAACAACAGTACATGTGTGTAAAAATAGAAGCTGGTTCAAGACTTATGAGTCACTGAATGATGGTTCTATTCTTCACATGGGAAATGAGTCAACAGTCTTGGTGCATGGTCACGGTTGTGTAGATCTTAATTTTAGTTTTGGAAAGATTGTAACTTTGTTTAATGTTATTCATGTTTCTGATATAAGGAAGAACTTGGTTTCAAGTAGTGTATTGAATAATCATGGATATAAACAAGTTATTGAATCTGATAAATTTGTTCTTTCTAAGCATGGTGTTTTTATTGGTTTTGGTTATTTATGTAATCAAATGTTTAGGCTTAATGTTACCACTGACAGTGTTATTTCAGCGTTTGTGACCACATATGACAGGTGACTCTACCCTATGGCATGCTAGACTTGGTCATGTTCACTATAAAAGGATGCAAGATATGTCTAGGGATGGTTTAATCCCTGCTTTTGACATGGACACTGAAAAGTGTAAAACTTGCATGTTGACCAAGATAACCAAGAAACCCTTTCAGGGTGTTAGTCGTAAGACTAAGCTCTTGGAGCTGATACACAGTGACCTGTGTGATTTGCATGCCACTCCCTTTTTGGGGAATAAGAAGTACTTTGTGACATTTATTGATGATGCTTCTAGGTTTTGTTATGTTTATTTGTTACATACAAAGGATGAAGCATTAGATAAATTCAAAGTGTTTAAAATTGAAGTTGAATTACAACTTGGGTCTTTGATCAAAAGATTAAGGACTGATAGGGGAGGTAAGTACATGGATACTCTGTTTTTTATCTTTGGTATAATCCATGAAACGACTGCCCCTTATACTCCTCAGCAAAATGGTATTTCTGAAAGGAAAAACAGGTGCTGAAGGAGATGGTTAATTCCATGTTGTCCTATTCAGGACTGAGTCAAGGGTTCGGGGGTGAAGCTATGTTAACAACTTGCTATTTATTAAATAGGGTTCCCAACAAAAGGAACAAGGTTACCCCTTATGAACTCTAGATTAAAAGGAAACCCAACTGAACTATCTCGAGTGCAGGGTTGTAGGGCTATTGTAAGACTCCACGATCCAAAGGAAAAGACTTTGAGTGAAAGAGGCATTGACTGCATCTTTGTTGGATATGCTGAGCATTCCAAGGCTTTTAGGTTCTATGTTATTGAACCTAATGAATATGTTTCAATTAACTCAATAATTGAATCAAGGGATGCAGACTTTGATGAGAATAGATTCTTATTAGTCCCAAGACCAAGTCCAGGGATTCCTAATGGAACTCTTGACACTGGTGTATCAAAGGTCCATGATGATAAACCATCAGTGGTCCCTGATGAGGTTGTGGTTCAACAACCTGAACCTGTGCTCAGGAAGAGCAAAAGGGTCAGGACTCCAAAGTCATTTGGACCTGAGTTTCAACTATACTTAGTTGAAGGAACAAGGGATGAGGTCTCAGACCAATACTCCTATTGCTTCATTGTTGAGGATGATCCCAAGACATTTGAAGAAGCAATGAAGTCCCATGATATTGCTTTCTGGAAAGAAGCAATCAATGATGAGATGGATTCCATCATGGGAAACAACACTTGGGTGTTGGTTGATCTACCTCCTGGTTGCAAACCTCTAGGTTGCAAATGGATTTTCAAAAGAAAATGAAGGTAGATGGAACTATTGAAAAGTTCAAGGCTAGATTAGTTATTCAGGGCTTTAAACAAAAGTCGGGGATAGACTATTTTGATACTTATGCCCCGGTGGCTCGTGCTCAGTACCATAAGACTGCGATTGCTATGGCATCTATTCACAATCTGATTATTCATCGGATGGTATGTGAAAACGACTTTCTTGAATGGTGAATTGGATGAGGAGGTTTATATGAACCAACCTCAGGGCTTCATCATGCTGGTAATGAAAACAAGGTGTGTAAACTAATTAAGTCTCTTTATGGACTTTAGCAGGCACCTAAGCAATGGCATCAAAAATTTGATGAAGTGGTTTTGTCTATTGGTTATGTTCTTAACGGTGAAAAATGTGTATATAGCAAATTTGATGATATCGGTAAAGTAGTCATCATTTGTCTATATGTTGATGACATGTTGATTTTGGCAGCGACCAAAATCAGGTTGACCTAACAAAGGAATTTTTGTCATCAATGTTCTCCATGAAAGACATGGGGAGGTGATGTTATCCTTGGTATAAGGATTAAACATGAAAGTAATAGAATTTCTATCTCTCAGTCTCATTATATTGAGAAGGTGCTGAGGAAATTCAATTACTTTGATTGTACTCCAGTGAGTACACCTATGGATACTTGTGAGAGGCTGATGCCTAATCATGGCAAGGCTGTATCTCAACTTGAGTATTCTAGGGTAATTGGCTGCCTGATGTATGCCATGACTTGTACAAGACCCGATATTGGTTTTGCAGTGGGAAAATTGAGCAGGTATACTGGTAACCCTAGTGCTCATCACGGCAAGCGAGTTCAAAGGGTACTGAAGTATTTGAAGAGAACTATGGATTATAGTCTCTCATATATTGGTTACCCATCAGTGTTGGAAGGTTACACTGATGCAAGTTGGATCAGTAACACTGAAGACAATTCGTTTACAAGTGGCTGGGTATTCCTACTTGGTGGAGGTGCAATTTCTTGGGCATCCAAGAAGCAAACTTGCATCACCAGTTCAATAATGGAATCTAAATTTGTGGCTTTAGCAGCTGCTGGTAAAGAAGCTGAATGGTTGAAAAACTTGCTTCTTGAGATTCCGTTGTGATAGTGCAGCTACATTGGCTAAGGCTTATAGCCAAATGTACAATGGTAAGTCTAGACACTTAGGTGTCAGGCATAGCATGATTCGTGAGCTTATCATGAATGGGGTGGTATCTATAGAGTTTGTTAGATCTCAACAGAACTTAGCTGATCACTTGACGAAGGGATTAGCTAGAGACTTGGTTATAAAGTCTGTTAAAGGGATGGGTTTAAGTCCAACTTAGTCACTGAATGCTAGGACACCCAACTCCCTCCTGAGGAAACTTAGGAGCTGAGTTCAATGTGGAAAGCTGAACATTCAATGGACTGGAGCACATGTTTTATTTACATCCCAAGGTTGTGCTCAGAACCTGTTGAAAGGAGGATGAAGTCTTTACTTCTTAATGGTTATTTTTCTTTGAAAAAGTGCTTGGCGGGAGCATGAATAAAGAGGAACCACCTATGTAAATGTTGAAGTTTTGCCGCTTCAGGAAGCTTTGGACATTTAGCTTTTACAACATTTATGAATTTGGATATGGACACATGGCTTGTATAGTGTCAGGAGCTTTTAAGTGTTTGAAAACTTGTTTGTATTTTATCTTCAGGTATTCAAATGGGTTGAAGGGTTCAATTCTTAGAACACCCTGATTCTCGAATATTTGAAACGTGTAATTTACTAAGATGGAAATTCAATCCTCAGGACATTTTCATTTATGCACATGTTTTGCTTGATGTTTAATTTTCATGCAAAGGAAGTGAACTAAATTTGGGGAGGATTGTTGGAAAATTTAGTGCACTTGTGGGAATAGTTCACACCTTGTAATGGGTTAGGAGGTACGGAGTGTACACCCATAAGGTCCATGAACACCCTGACTCTTGTATTGGTTTGTAATGGTAGTGTTTGGTGAAAGTACTATTGTGGTTACCACTGATTATCAGTGTTTCCACTGAAGCAGTACTTCCACTGGATCGATGTTTCCAGAATGTTTCCGAAGTGGTGTTTCCACGAGTGGTGTTTCTTTAGTAGTGTTTACACTGAAGCGTGGTATTTCCACGAAGCAGTGTAACCACGATAGCACTATGAAAAATCTGATGAAGTACGCTTGTAACGGTTTGACCTATTCAAGTGGCAGTTTCAACTGCTTAATGACCCGCGTTTAATTGGTTATGTAACCACTAACGGCTATAATGGGGATAATTATGAGGCTATTAATGGGCCGATTGATACTCATAATTCCATTGAATTAGCCAAGAGTATTCTCCTATAAATAGGATATCTGATTATGCATGAAGAACACACAGAAAACACTAAACACTTATAAGCGAAAGGGTTATAGAATTATGCCTAATTCTCTAACTGCATTTGGTCTTATCCCAAGTAGATATTCGTGATACCCAGGCATTAGGGTCGAATAGTTTACTTTGGAAAGTGATCACACGATTCCAAGTGATATCCGGTAACCACCTAGTGGTATCTGTTACTGCTGACCTTTGTTTTGTTTATGCTGAGCAGGTTGAGCATTTCTGCTGAAGTTGATTATCTAACACACTCTTTGGGACATAACCAGCAGTATACAGTGCTTGGAGTGTATGATGTTAATGAGCAGAGTGAATTGAATGAAATAAGGGATAAGGAGATTGTGGATGAGTTTATTAGTCAAAACAAATGTCTTACTGATGAAGAGATGAAGAAATGGAATTTTCATATGGTGGCTTATTACAAACAAAGGAAGGAGCTACTGGTGGACAAAGGCAAAAAACATGTTAATGACAAGAATTCAGAGGATGATGATGTATATGTTGATGAATCAGGTATTGCACAATGTATGGTTAGTGATGAATTAAAGGGTCTGGATGGGGGAATTCTGGGAAAACAATAAGCATTATGGATAAGAAAGATCTAAAGATTGGGTGTTGGAATATCAGAGGTTTGAATACTTCTGATAAACAAAGGGAGGTTAGAAATTTTATAGAGGGGGAAGGTTTAAGTATATGTGCAGTCTTAGAAACTCATTTGAAATCTAAGAATTTGCATAAAATTGTTGATAAGGTGTTTGGTAATTGGGAATGGATTTCAAACATGCAATACTGTGATAAAGGGTGTAGAATTGTCTTGGTTTGGAATAGTATGAATATCAAGTTGAGTATGGTGCATTGTGGTAAGCAATATGTGTTATGCAGTATTGAAACATTAGATGGCATTACCAAGTTGTTCTGCTCTTTTGTTTATGCTGCAAATGGGGGAAACGAAAGGAAGGATCTCTGGAAAGATTTAGAGATTTATAGAAGAATAGTGGGAAATGATGCATGGGCTCTGATGGGAGATTTGAATGTTACTTTAAATCCTAATGAACACTTTCATGGTTGCTCTTACATGACTAATGATATGAATGAATTTAAGGACTGCATTAACAAAATTGAATTGGAGGATATTGCTAGTTCTGGGCTATTTTTCACATGGACAAAGAATTTGCACAAAGTGAAGCTGGGGAATAAGCGTGGCACTTTAAAGAAGCTTGATAGAATCATGGGAAGTGAAAGATTCATCGATGTGTTCAATCATGCTCATGCAGTTTTCTTACCTTACCTTATATCTGATCATTGTCCTAACCTCCTTGTTATTCCCCAAGCTATTCAGGTTAAAAGGAAGACCTTTAAGTTCTCTAATTTTGTTGCTGATAAAGAGGAATTTCTGCCTTTGGTTTTGGATAAATGGAATGTTGATATTCAAGGTTGTGAAATGTTCAAAGTTGTGATGAAATTGAGAGGGTTGAAAAAGCATTTGAAGAATCTTGCGTGGAAAGATGGAAATGTTTTTGAGAAAGTTAACATGTTAAGAGATAAGCTCAAGATTGTTCAACAAAAAATTGATAAAGATCCTGAGCATAGGCTGTTAAGAATTGAGGAAAGTTTTATTTTGAAAGAATATGCAGATGCTGTCAAAGATGAAGAAAATATTTTATTTCAAAAAGCAAAAGTCAAATGGCTAAGTGTTGGGGATAGAAACAACGCTTTTTTTCATAAGGTTTTAAAGAGTAGGAATCATAAGAACAGGATTAACTCCATTTGTGATGACAAGGGAAATTATTTCACTAGAAAAGATGTTGCAGATCAGTTTGTGAAGCATTTTCAAATGTTCCTGGGAGAAGAAGTGTCTGTTTCTGATTGAAGTCATATTGGTGACATGATTAATAACAAAATGACTGAGGAAGATGCAAGTTTCATGGTTAGAGAGGTCAGTGATGAGGAAATTAAAGATGCTATGTTTGATACTGATGGGAATAAAGCTCCAGGGCCAGATGGTTATTCATCAGTGTTTTTTAAGAAGGCATGGAATATAGTGGGGAGGGATGTATGCAGTGCTGTTAAAGAGTTTTTTGCCACAGGGAAAATGCTAAAAGAAATCAATTCTACAATAATTTCTCTAATTCCTAAGATCTTAACCCCAGGTAAAGTTACTGATTTCAGGCCTATTCCATGTTGTAATGTCATATACAAATGCATTAGTAAAATTATTACTAACAGAATGAAGGGTGCATTGGGGAAATTAGTGTCAGAATCAAAGTGCTTTCATTCCTAATAGGCATATTCAAGATAATATTTTGCTATCTCAAGAATTGTTAAAAGGGTATGACAGAAAAGATGGGCCAAAAAGAGTAGCTATGAAAATTGATATCCAAAAAGCTTATGATACAGTCAACTGGAAGTTTTTAGAAGCTGTTCTTAATGGCTTTGTCTTTCATGAGAGGATGGTGAATTGGATTATTAAATGTGTAGCTACTTCTTCATTTTCTATATGTGTGAATGGTGAAAGCTGTGGTGTTTTTTATAGGAGGAAGAGGTTTGAGACAGGGAGATCCCATGTCTCCATACTTATTTACTCTAGTAATGGAGATTCTGTCCATCATTGTTCACAATAAAGTGGAAAGAAGCAATTCTTTTCAGTTTCACTATGGATGCAAAAAGTTAAATATGACTCATGTATGCTTTGCTGATGATCTTCTAATGTTTAGTCATGGTGATGTAGAGTCAGTTAGAGTCCTCAAGGAAGCAATTAATGAGTTTGCTGCTATGTCTGGATTACTGCCCAATTATGCAAGAAGTACTATTATTTTTGGTAACATAAAGGATGATGATAAGAAGTTAATTCTGGAGGAAGTTCCATTTAAAGTAGAGAAGCTCCCAGTGAGATATCTTGGTGTTCCCTTGTCATCTAAAAGATTGGGTATAAAGGAATGTAAGGTTTTAATTGATAAGATCAAAAGTAAAGTTCTTAACTGGAAAAATAGAAGCTTGTCATATGCTGGGAGGTTACAGTTGATTTCTTCAATCTTAGAATCTATTCATGTATACTGGGCTTCTGTATTTCTCCTGCCACAAACAGTTATTGATGATATTAATAAGGTCCTCAAAGGTTTCTTTGGAATCAAGGGGAATTGTCAAAAGGGAAGGCTAAAGTGGCTTGGAAAAACATATGTAAGCCTAAGTGTCAAGGTGGTTTAGGCCTGAAAGATCTTGGTATTTGGAATAAGGCAATGATTATTATACATCTTTGGCATGTGGCTACTGATAAGGAAACTCTTTGGGTCAAATGGATTAATACTGAAAAGCTTGAAGGAAAGAGTATATGGGCTGTTAATGAAGAAGTTACAGATAGTTGGGGTTGGAAAAACATATTAAGAATGAGAGATGAGGCAAGGAAGTTTATGGTTATGAAAGTGGGTAATGGGTCTAGAGCTTCAGTGGTTTATGACAATTGGTGTTCAATTGGTATTCTTCAATCCTTCATTACTTATACGGACTTGTATAATGCTAGATTGAATGCTAATATTGTGGTAAAAGATATTTTTGTTAATGGTATATGCAAATGGCCCAATGAATGGATTTCTAAATATCCAATCTTATCTCAAATCCAAAGTGTTAACATTAATGACAGTGTGAGGGATCTGATGGTGTAGAAGAATGGAAAGGGTAAGGAGGGGAGATTTAGTGTGAAACAAGTTTACTGTGATCTTATGGAAGCAGTTGAGAATGTCTTGTGGTGTAAAATGGTGTGGTTCTCTCAAAATATCCCAAAGCATGCATTTATACTGTGGTTGGCTATTCAAAACAAGTTAACTACTCAAGATA